>JARFIW010000803.1:1405000-1647500 GCA_036346225.1 Platerodrilus igneus
ACGTGTGTGTATGTGTTGGACCGCTTTATTCGCCTCTTACGATAGGCAGGTCGAACCATGGGAATATTCTATTCCCGGACCAACACGGGATGGAGTACAAGGAGAGAGCAAAAGAAAGAAGAACCAAGCAGAAATATGTATATGTGTGTGTGTGTATGAAGTGTGTATATATGTGTTGGACCGCTTTAGTTGCCTCTTATGACAGGCAGGTCGTACCGTGGGACTATTCTATTCCCGGTTCTACACAGGGTACAAGAAGAGAACAACAGGAAGGAGAACCAAACAAAAAAGTGTGTATGAAGTGTGTGTGTGTGCATGTGTTGGACCGTTTTAGTCGCCTCTAACGACAGGCAGATCGTACCGTGGGACTATTCTATTCCCAGACCCACACGGGGCACAAGAAGTGAACGAAAGAAAAGAGAACCAAACAGAAATGTGTGTGTGTGTATGAAGTGTGTGTTGGACCGCTTTAGTCGCCTCTTAGGCCAGGCAGATTGTACCGTGGGGCTATTCTATTCCCGGACCCACACGGGGTTGGGGTACAAGAAGAACGAAAGAAAAGAGAACCAAGCAGAAATGTGTGTGTATGAAGTGTGTGTGTGTGTGTGTGTGTATTTGTTGGACCGCCTTAGTCGCCTCTTACAACAGGTAGGTCGTACCGTAGGGCTATTCTAGTCCCGGACCCACACAGGATTGGGATACAAGAGAACGAAGGAAAGGAGAACCAAACAGAAGTGTGTGTGTATGTATGAAGTGTGTGTCTATGTGTTGGACCGCTTTAGTCGCCTCTTACGACAGGCAGGTCGTACCATGGGACTATTCTATTCCCGAACCCACACGGGGTATGTGAAAGAAAAGAAAGAAAACTCAGCAAAACATGAAAGTAAATAATCGTAAAGTCCAAAAGTCAAAACCTTAAGAGAACAAAATCGGCGTAAGAATCTGGGATAGGTGGACTAGACATTGATCTTAAGATGTTTGCCCTGCCAGCAGGAAAACGCAACGAGGTCAAGAACATTAGGATTTTGCCGACATACATCTTCATGTTCTGAATCAGCATCGAGTATTGTCTGCCCCTTTTGGGCAGTTTTCTGCAAAACAGAAACAACAGGGGGTGGTTTAGGAAACCCAAAACGCGTTACGAAAGAAAGTTGTCTGTTTTTACGGTTGGTTGTGTAAAAGTAAATTTTATTTATGAGCAAAAGAGTACGTTTCAATTGTCCCATAATGATAACAGTGGAGATTATGCAGTTGAGGTTTGTCATGCTACTGTAACAAATATATCTTTGTGTTACTTCCAAAATGTTCGTGGTATCCGTACCAAACTTCTTCCTTGCTATGCGTCTGTTCATGATTGTGAATATGACGTTATAGCATTAGTTGAGACTTGGCTTACAGATGATATTAGTGATTTGGAAGTATTTTCTGAGCTATATACTGTATACAGATCTGATCGTAGCTATGAAGTGGCTGGTCTTTCACGAGGTGGAGGATCGTTGCTTGCCATTAGGAATTGCTATGCAGCGCCAAAACTTGATCTTTCCAGTGTTAGCAGTTCTTTTGGTGGAATGAATATTGTTAGTTGTAAATGTAGCTTTCAGTTCGAACAATTGTATATTTTTGTGATTTACATTCCACCTTCAATATCTATTTGTTTACTTGACACTTTATTTGAGTATTTAGAGCGTTTCGCTATTTTCAAAGTCTTAATAATGGGTGATTTCAATGTACCTTTCTATAATAATGCTAACTTTAATGATTCTAAAACCTGTTTGCTGAAAAACTTTGAGCAGTTCACTGATGTGGTGCAATATAATACAGTATTAAACAGCAAAAGGCAATTGCTTGATTTAGTTTTTTCAAATATTTCTTCTAACATTTCTGAGGATATCCTGACACTGGTTAGGTTAGATGCTCATCAGCCTGCACTTAGAATATGTTTAGGTGTTAAAACACCATATAGTGGTTTTCCCCAATCTGCTACTAAATCTTATAATTTTAAGATGGCTGATTTTCATAATCTTTACAATGCTTTGTCTAAGGCTAATTTGTCTTTTAGGGAAAATTTTGAGAATTCGGATGATGCTTGCAAAGCTTTCTATGACAAATATTTTGCCATACTAGATGAATTTGTCTTGTCCATCTTGGTTTACACCTGAAATTATTCATTTACTTAAAGTAAAAAACAAGTTATTTCGTAAATATAAGTGCTTAAGGTTGGATCATCACTCCTCTGAATTTAGGAGGGTGCGAGCTTTATTTAAAGATTTAATACTTAAGTCTTATAATGATTATGAAACTCAAATGGAGAATAAGCTTAGGAATAATCCAAAAGCTTTCTGGTCCTTTGTTCGGTCTAAACAAAACAGAACTCGTATACCTGCCAAAATCTTCTACAATAGTCAGTTTTATGAAACCCCTAACTCAATTGTTGATGATTTCAAAAACTACCTTAGTGCCGTTTATGTGCCACGAATGGTTCCTTTTACAAGAAATAGTTCAAGTACATCTTCCTCTCACTTGCATATTAGGAAAATTACTATTACTGAGATAGAATCGTGTATGAGGAAATTAAAAAATAAACATACATCTGGTATTGATCGTATTCCTTCTTTTTTAATTAAAGACTGTGCTAGTGTGTTGGCATATCCAATGTCTATAATCTACACTATATCACTCAAAACTTTTAATTTTCCTAGAATGTGGAAAACATCTTTAATCTGTCCAGTTTTAAAGGAGGGTGATTCTAGTAACATTATAAACTACCGTCCAATATCCATCTTGTTGAACTTTGCTAAAGTTTTTGAGATGGCTATCTTCAATGACATGTACTCTGCTGTTGGACACAGCATTTCTCCATACCAACATGGATTTTTCTCCAAGAGATCGACAACAACTAACCTTGTTCATTTGACACAAGTCATCTCCGAGATATTGAATGATAATGGACAAGTGGATGTTATTTATACAGATATAGCTAAAGCTTCCGATCATATTAATCATGATATTTTGTTACACAAACTGGGTGCAATTGGTCTCAGTTCACCCTTACTTATGTTCTTTGTCTCTTATTTAATAGACCGCATTCAATTTGTTTCGTATAATGGTTTTAAGTCTGCACCTTTTAGCCCTACCTCAGGTATACCACAAGGCTCCAATTTGGGTCCTCTCTTATTTCGTATTTTCTTTAATGACACTGAGAGTACTACCTGTAGCAAGCTATTGTATGCTGATGATCTAAAATTGTTTTTTCCAATAAAGGAGTTACTTGACGGTCAACATTTATAACTTCAGATTGATCATTTAGCCGAGTGGTGCCAGCGAAATTTGCTCAACCTTAATTCTAATAAGTGCCATGTCATTATTTATACAAGAAAACTGAAACCAGCACCATACACATAACATGTGGACACACATATCTTATTAAGGCACAATATGACCAGAAACCTTGGTGTTCTTTTCGATTCTTCACTTTTGTTTAATCCTCACATCAACAGCATTGTAACTAAATCATTCAAAATCCTCGGGTTCATCATAAGAAATTGCAGAACATTTACAAATATTGACGCTTTGAAATCAATTTACCAGGCACTGGTCAAGTCAAAACTTGAGTATTGCAGTATTGTATGGTCTTGTATGATTCTTATATCTGAAAATTCAGGGTGTTTACCCAGAGCAGGGTTGTAGTTAGAAAATGCTATTAGACATGTTTCAATTGTCTGATCTAGAATCTCGCAGGACTGCTGCTGGCCTGACTTTCTTATACCAATTACTCCATAATTATATAGACTTCGCTGAGTTACTTGCCTGTATAAAATTTTTAGTTCCGTGTTCTGAGTCAAGGCATACGAGTTTGTTCTTTTTGCCTATTGCCAGAACTAATTTGCTGCCGAAATCGCCCTTATATGTGACATGTTCAAGCTACAACTGTGTAAGTGGCCAATGTTATATAAATGTAGACTCATTGAAGAGTATTCTGAATATTGTAAACAGCTCAAGTAGTGTTAATTAATTTTTTTCAATAATTTTCTTTTTTTTAAAGTTTCTTTAAAATGTCTAATGTTTTATTCTTTCCTATAATTGGGATATATACCTGTTGGAAAAGTAATGTATAAATATAAATAAATATAAAGAAACAGGATCAGGTAAACTTTGACGACAACAGCACCAGGCATTATAACTACAGGTTCACTAACTTCAACAGGACCTTCTCTATCCATATTAGAACTTATCGTCACTACAGCTACAGCTGTTATTGCAGACACGACAGAAATTTCTTGAGTAGAATCATTTAAGAAAGCAGAAACAGGTAAAATTTTGACAACAACAGCAACAGGCATTAAAGATACAGGTTCATGAACTTCAACAGAACCTTCTCTGACTGAATTAGAAGTTATGGTCACTTCAGCGACATTTGTGCTTGCAGACACAACAGAAATTTCTTGGATAGAATCGTTTAAGAAAGCAAGAACAAACTCTTGCGTTGCTACCTGTAAGTCACAAAATTGAAGTATGGGCTTAACAATCCCTTTGATCATAGTTTGAATCGCAAAGGACAGAAGAAATTTGGTTCTTGTTAGTAGAGGTTCGGTAAGTAGGGGTGTAATGGCCGTAGAAGTCAATATTATAGTTCAAAAGCTCATATGGCTGTGTGTATGAAGTGTGTGTGTATGTGTTGGATCGCTTTAGTCGCCTCTTACGACAGGCAGGTCGTACCGTGGGGCTATTCTATTCCCAGACCCACATGGGGTTGGGGTACAAGAAGAAAACAAAAGAAAGGAGTCTAACAGAAATGTGTGTGTATGAAGTGTGTGTGTGTGTTGGAATGCGTTAGTTGCCTCTTACGACAGGCAAGTCCTACCGTGGGACTATTCTATTCCCTGACCCACACGGGGTACAAGAAAAGAATGAAAGAAAGGAAAACCAAACAGAAACGTGTGTGTATGTGTTGGACCGCTTTATTCGCCTCTTACGATAGGCAGGTCGAACCATGGGACTATTCTATTCCCGAACCCACACGGGGTATGTGAAAGAAAAGAAAGAAAACTCAGCAAAACATGAAAGTAAAAATCGTAAAGTCCAAAAGTCAAAACCTTAAGAGAGCAAAATCGGCGTAAGAATCTGGCACAGGTGGACTAGACATTGATCTTAAGATGTTTGCCCTGCCAGCAGGAAAACGAAACGAGGTCAAGAACATTAGGATTTTGCCGACATACATCTTCATGTTCTGAATCAGCATCGAGTATTGTCTGCCCCTTTTGGGCAGTTTTCTGCAAAACAGAAACAACAGGGGGTGGTTTAGGAAACTCAAAACGCGTTACAAAAGAAAGTTGTTTGTTTTTACAGTTGGTTGTGTAAAAGTAAATGTTATTAATGAGCAAAAGAGTACGTTTCAATTGTCCCATAATGATAACAGTGGAGATTATGCAGTTGAGGTTTGTCATGCTACTGTAACAAATATATCTTTGTGTTACTTCCAAAATGTTCGTGGTATCTGTACCAAACTTCTTCCTTGCTATGCGTCTGTTCATGATTGTGAATATGACGTTATAGCATTAGTTGAGACTTGACTTACAGATGATATTAGTGATTTGGAAGTATTTTCTGAGCTATATACTGTATACAGATCTGATCGTAGCTATGAAGTGGCTGGTCTTTCATGAGGTGGAGGATCGTTGCTTGCCATTAGGAATTGCTATGCAGCGCCCAAACTTGATCTTTCCAGTGTTAGCAGTTCTTTTGGTGAAATGAATATTGTTAGTTGTAAATGTAGCTTTCAGTTCGAACAATTGTATATTTTTGTGATTTACATTCCACCTTCAATATCTATTTGTTTACTTGACACTTTATTTGAGTATTTAGAGCGTTTCGCTATTTTCAAAGTCTTAATAATGGGTGATTTCAATGTACCTTTCTATAATAATGCTAACTTTAATGATTCTAAAACCTGTTTGCTGAAAAACTTTGAGCAGTTCACTGATGTGGTGCAATATAATACAGTATTAAACAGCAAAAGGCAATTGCTTGATTTAGTTTTTTCAAATATTTCTTCTAACATTTCTGAGGATATCCTGCCACTGGTTAGGTTAGATGCTCATCAGCCTGCACTTAGAATATGTTTAGGTGTTAAAATACCATATAGTGGTTTTCCCAATCTGCTACTAAATCTTATAATTTTAAGATGGCTGATTTTCATAATTTTTACAATGCTTTGTCTAAGGCTAATTTGTCTTTTAGGGAAAATTTTGAGAATTCGGATGATGCTTGCAAAGCTTTCTATGACAAATATTTTGCCATACTAGATGAATTTGTCTTGTCCATCTTGGTTTACACCTGAAATTATTCATTTACTTAAAGAAAAAACAAGTTATTTCGTAAATATAAGTGCTTAAGGTTGGATCATCACTCCTCTGAATTTAGGAGGGTGCGAGCTTTATTTAAAGATTTAATACTTAAGTCTTATAATGATTATGAAACTCAAATGGAGAATAAGCTTAGGAATAATCCAAAAGTTTTCTGGTCCTTTGTTCGCTCTAAACAAAACAGAACTCGTATACCTGCCAAAATCTTCTACAATAGTCAGTTTTATGAAACCCTAACTCAATTGTTGATGATTTCAAAACTACTTTAGTGCCGTTTATGTGCCACGAATGGTTCCTTTTACAAGAAATAGTTCAAGTACATCTTCCTCTCACTTGCATATTAGGAAATTACTATTACTGAGATAGAATCGTGTATGAGGAAATTAAAAAATAAACATACATCTGGTATTAATCGTATTCCTTCTTTTTTAATTAAAGACTGTTCTAGTGTGTTGGCATATCCAATGTCTATAATCTACACTATATCACTCAAAACTTTTAATTTTTCTAGAATGTGGAAAACATCTTTAATCTGTCCAGTTTTGAAGGAGGGTGATTCTAGTAACATTATAAACTACCGTCCAATATCCATCTTGTTGAACTTTGCTAAAGTTTTTGAGATGGCTATCTTCAATGACATGTACTCTGCTGTTGGACACAGCATTTCTCCATACCAACATGGATTTTTCTCCAAGAGATCGACAACAACTAACCTTGTTCATTTGACACAAGTCATCTCCGAGATATTGAATGATAATGGACAAGTGGATGTTATTTATACAGATATAGCTAAAGCTTCCGATCATATTAATCATGATATTTTGTAACACAAACTGGGTGCAATTGGTCTCAGTTCACCCTTACTTATGTTCTTTGTCTCTTATTTAATAGACCGCATTCAATTTGTTTCAGATAATGGTTTTAAGTCTGCACCTTTAGCCCTACCTCAGGTATACCACAAGGCTCCAATTTGGGTCCTCTCTTATTTCGTATTTTCTTTAATGACACTGAGAGTACTACCTGTGGCAAGCTATTGTACGCTGATGATCTAAAATTGTTTTTTCCAATAAAGGAGTTACTTGACGGTCAACATTTATAACTTCAGATTGATCATTTAGCCGAGTGGTGCCAGCGAAATTTACTCAACCTTAATTCTAATAAGTGCCATGTCATTACTTATACAAGAAAACTGAAACCAGCACTATACACATAACATGTGGACACACATATCTTATTAAGGCACAATATGACCAGAAACCTTGGTGTTCTTTTCGATTCTTCACTTTTGTTTAATCCTCACATCAACAGCATTGTAACTAAATCATTCAAAATCCTCGGGTTCATCATAAGAAATTGCAGAACATTTACAAATATTGACGCTTTGAAATCAATTTACCAGGCACTGGTCAAGTCAAAACTTGAGTATTGCAGTATTGTATGGTCTTGTATGATTCTTATATCTGAAAATTCAGGGTGTTTACCCAGAGCAGGGTTGTAGTTAGAAAATGCTATTAGACATGTTTCAATTGTCTGATCTAGAATCTCGCAGGACTGCTGCTGGCCTGACTTTCTTATACCAATTACTCCATAATTATATAGACTTTGCTGAGTTACTTGCCTGTATAAAATTTTTAGTTCCGTGTTCTGAGTCAAGGCATACGAGTTTGTTCTTTTTGCCTACTGCCAGAACTAAGTTGCTGCCGAAATCGCCCTTATATGTGACATGTTCAAGCTACAACTGTGTAAGTGGCCAATGTGATATAAATGTAGACTCATTGAAGAGTATTCTGAATATTGTAAACAGCTCAAGTAGTGTTAATTAATTTTTTTCAATAATTTTCTTTTTTTTAAAGTTTCTTTAAAATGTCTAATGTTTTATTCTTTCCTATAATTGGGATATTATTACACTTATATTGGGATACATTTATATGGTGATAGTTCTTAAAAGTCGGTAATACAGTTAAAAGCCGATAATACAGTTACCAAAGTTCATAAGATACATCGTGCAAGCGCAATGAATAAAGCGAGTGACGCCTCTAGCGGAGGGCAGCGCGAACCCCTTTTACAGGTTTCGCGTGGCCAACTACCATGACGTCATCATTACCCCAAATTATATTGCGCCATAATCGGAAATATAAAAAATTAAACAATGAAAGATAAAAGCAAATAATTTTAACAAACAGAATACTCACATAAGATACCCGGCTACATCCCGGAGGGATTAAAGATGGTGATTCCTCCGGAGCTGCTAGCGGGGCATGGACATCAGGGTCGTGGAGTCCAGTTTGCCGAAGGTTGCTGATTACCTACCTACGCAGGGAATGACGGAAAAAAACAGGTAAGGGTCGACAAACAAAAGATAAGCAAGCAGGATATCTACATAGGTAAAGCTAGCGATACGTTACCAAAAAAACGACCACTTCACTAGACGAACCACGGCAAAAAGGCCACGTTTCAGAGCGTCACCCAAACCTGTCACCACTTTGTCCCCACTCCTTGTCTTTATCACATCCGCACGAAGTTATTCGTCTACCCCTCTAGGGTCACGCCATCTGCGCAAACTCACTATGACGTATCGGAAGTACGCCTAGTCTATTTAAAATTCCCGCGCACCGCGTCTTTTGAAATTATGGCGCGAAACTTTCGTACATCAAAACTTAACCTAGAAACAATGTTTAAGTGCCGATTTGGCACGTAACAATATATACCTGTTGGAAATGTAATGTATAAATATAAATAAATATAAAGAAACAGGATCAGGTAAAACTTTGACGACAACAGCACCAGGCATTATAACTACAGGTTCACTAACTTCAACAGGACCTTCTCTATCCATATTAGAACTTATCGTCACTATAGCTACAGCTGTTATTGCAGACACGACAGAAATTTCTTGAGTAGAATCATTTAAGAAAGCAGAAACAGGTAAAATTTTGACAACAACAGCAACAGGCATTAAAGATACAGGTTCATGAACTTCAACAGAACCTTCTCTGACTGAATTAGAAGTTATGGTCACTTCAGCGACATTTGTGCTTGCAGACACAACAGAAATTTCTTGGATAGAATCGTTTAAGAAAGCAAGAACAAACTCTTGCGTTGCTACCTGTAAGTCACAAAATTGAAGTATGGGCTCAACAATCCCTTTGATCATAGTTTGAATCGCAAAGGACAGAAGAAATTTGGTTCTTGTTAGTAGAGGTTCGGTAAGTAGGGGTGTAATGTCCGTAGAAGTCAATATTATAGTTCAAAAGTTCATATGGCTGTGTGTATGAATTGTGTGTGTATGTGTTGGATCGCTTTAGTCGCCTCTTACGACAGGCAGGTCGTACCGTGGGGCTATTCTATTCCCAGACCCACATGGGGTTGGGGTACAAGAAGAAAACGAAAGAAAGGAGTCTAACAGAAATGTGTGTGTATGAACTGTGTGTGTGTGTGTGTGTGTGTTGGAATGCGTTAGTTGCCTCTTACGACAGGCAAGTCCTACCGTGGGACTATTCTATTCCCTGACCCACACAGGGTACAAGAAAAGAATGAAAGAAAGGAAAACCAAACAGAAACATGTGTGTATGTGTTGGACCGCTTTATTCGCCTCCTACGATAGGCAGGTCGAACCATGGGAATATTATATTCCCGGACCAACACGGGATGGAGTACAAGGAGAGAGCAAAAGAAAGAAGAACCAAGCAGAAATATGTATGTGTGTGTGTGTGTGTGTGTGTGTATGAAGTGTGTATATATGTGTTGGACCGCTTTAGTTGCCTCTTACGACAGGCAGGTCGTACCGTGGGACTATTCTATTCCCGATTCTACACAGGGTACAAGAAGAGAACAACAGGAAGGAGAACCAAATAAAAATGTGTGTGTATGAAGTGTGTGTGTGTGCATCTGTTGGACCGTTTTAGTCGCCTCTAACGACAGGCAGATCGTACCGTGGGACTATTCTATTCCCAGACCCACACGGGGCACAAGAAGTGAACGAAAGAAAAGAGAACCAAACAGAAATGTGTGTGTATGTATGAAGTGTGTGTTGGACCGCTTTAGTCGCCTCTTAGGCCAGGCAGATTGTACCGTGAGGCTATTCTATTCCCGGACCCACACGGGGTTGGGGTACAAGAAGAGAATGAAAGAAAAGAGAACCAAACAGAAATGTGTGTGTATGAAGTGTGTGTGTGTGTGTGTGTGTGTGTGTGTGTGCGTGTATGTGTTGGACCGCCTTAGTCGCCTCTTACGACAGGTAGGTCGTACCGTAAGGCTATTCTAGTCCCGGACCCACACAGGATTGGGGTAGAAGAGAACGAAGGAAAGGAGAACCAAACAGAAGTGTGTGTGTGTGTGTGTATGAAGTGTGTATATATGTGTTGGACCGCTTTAGTTGCCTCTTACGACAGGCAGGTCGTACCGTGGGACTATTCTCTTCCCGGTTCTACACAGGGTACAAGAAGAGAATAGGAAGGAGAACCAAACAAAAATGTGTGTGTATGAAGTGTGTGTGTGTACATGTGTTGGACCGTTTTAGTCTCCTCTAACGACAGGCAGATCGTACCGTGGGACTATTCTATTCCCAGACCCACACGGGGCACAAGAAGTGAACGAAAGAAAAGAGAACCAAACAGAAATGTGTGTGTGTGTATGAAGTGTGTGTTGGACCGCTTTAGTCGCCTCTTAGGCCAGGCAGATTGTACCGTGGGGCTATTCTATTCCCGGACCCACACGAGGTTGGGGTACAAGAAGAGAACGAAAGAAAAGAGAACCAAACAGAAATGTGTTTGTATGAAGTGTGTGTGTGTGTGTGTGTGTATGTGTTGGACCGCCTTAGTCGCCTCATACGACAGGTAGGTCGTACCGTAGGGCTATTCTAGTCCCGGACCCACACAGGATTGGGCTACAAGAGAACGAAGGAAAGGAGAACCAAACAGAAGTGTGTGTGTGTGTGTATGTATGAAGTGTGTGTGTATGTGTTGGACCGCTTTAGTCGCCTCTTACGACAGGCAGGTCGTACCATGGGACTATTCTATTCCCGAACCCACACGGGGTATGTGAAAGAAAAGAAAGAAAACTCAGCAAAACATGAAAGTAAATAATCGTAAAGTCCAAAAGTCAAAACCTTAAGAGAGCAAAATCGGCGTAAGAATCTGGGATAGGTGGACTAGACATTGATCTTAAGATGTTTGCCCTGCCAGCAGGAAAACGAAACGAGGTCAAGAACATTAGGATTTTGCCGACATACATCTTCATGTTCTGAATCAGCATCGAGTATTGTCTGCCCCTTTTGGGCAGTTTTCTGCAAAACAGAAACAACAGGGGGTGGTTTAGGAAACTCAAAACGCGTTACGAAAGAAAGTTGTTTGTTTTTACGGTTGGTTGTGTAAAAGTAAATTTTATTAATGAGCAAAGAGTGCGTTTCAATTGTCCCATAATGATAACAGTGGAGATTATGCAGTTGAGGTTTGTCATGCTACTGTAACAAATATATCTTTGTGTTACTTCCAAAATGTTCGTGGTATCCGTGCCAAACTTCTTCCTTGCTATCGTCTGTTCATGATTGTGAATATGACGTTATAGCATTAGTTGAGACTTTTACAGATGATATTAGTGATTTGGAAGTATTTTCTGAGCTATATACTGTATACAGATCTGATCGTAGCTATGAAGTGGCTGGTCTTTCACGAGGTGGAGGATCGTTGCTTGCCATTAGGAATTGCTATGCAGCGCCAAAACTTGATCTTTCCAGTGTTAGCAGTTCTTTTGGCGGAATGAATATTGTTAGTTGTAAATGTAGCTTTCAGTTCGAACAATTGTATATTTTTGTGATTTACATTCCACCTTCAATATCTATTTGTTTACTTGACACTTTATTTGAGTATTTAGAGCGTTTCGCTATTTTCAAAGTCTTAATAATGGGTGATTTCAATGTACCTTTCTATAATTATGCTAACTTTAATGATTCTAAAACCTGTTTGCTGAAAAACTTTGAGCAGTTCACTGATGTGGTGCAATATAATACGTATTAAACAGCAAAAGGCAATTGCTTGATTTAGTTTTTTCAAATATTTCTTCTAACATTTCTGAGGATATCCTGCCACTGGTTAGGTTAGATGCTCATCAGCCTGCAGAATATGTTTAGGTGTTAAAATACCATATAGTGGTTTTCCCCAATCTGCTACTAAATCATATAATTTTAAGATGGCTGATTTTCATAATCTTTAAAATGCTTTGTCTAAGGCTAATTTGTCTTTTAGGGAAAATTTTGAGAATTCGGATGATGCTTGCAAAGCTTTCTATGACAAATATTTTGCCATACTAGATGAATTTGTCTTGTCCATCTTGGTTTACACCTGAAATTATTCATTTACTTAAAGTAAAAAACAAGTTATTTCATAAATATAAGTGCTTAAGGTTGGATCATCACTCCTCTGAATTTAGGAGGGTGCGAGCTTTATTTAAAGATTTAATACTTAAGTCTTATAATGATTATGAAACTCAAATGGAGAATAAGCTTAGAAATAATCCAAAAGCTTTCTGGTCCTTTGTTCGCTCTAAACAAAACAGAACTCGTATACCTGCCAAAATCTTCTACAATAGTCAGTTTTATGAAACCCCTAACTCAATTGTTGATGATTTCAAAAACTACTTTAGTGCCGTTTATGTGCCACGAATGGTTCCTTTTACAAGAAATAGTTCAAGTACATCTTCCTCTCACTTGCATATTAGGAAAATTACTATTACTGAGATAGAATCGTGTAAGAGGAAATTAAAAAATAAACATACATCTGGTATTGATCGTATTCCTTCTTTTTTAATTAAAGACTGTGCTAGTGTGTTGGCATATCCAATGTCTATAATCTACACTATATCACTCAAAACTTTTAATTTTCCTAGAATGTGGAAAACATCTTTAATCTGTCCAGCTTTAAAGGAGGGTGATTCTAGTAACATTATAAACTACCGTCCAATATCCATCTTGTTGAACTTTGCTAAAGTTTTTGAGATGGCTATCTTCAATGACGTACTCTGTTGTTGGACACAGCATTTCTCCATACCAACATGGATTTTTCTCCAAGAGATCGACAACAACTAACCTTGTTCATTTGACACAAGTCATCTCCGAGATATTGAATGATAATGGACAAGTGGATGTTATTTATACAGATATAGCTAAAGCTTCCGATCATATTAATCATGATATTTTGTTACACAAACTGGGTGCAATTGGTCTCAGTTCACCCTTACTTATGTTCTTTGTCTCTTATTTAATAGACCGCATTCAATTTGTTTCGTATAATGGTTTTAAGTCTGCACCTTTTAGCCCTACCTCAGGTATATCACAAGGCTCCAATTTGGGTCCTCTCTTATTTCGTATTTTCTTTAATGACACTGAGAGTACTACCTGTAGCAAGCTATTGTACGCTGATGATCTAAAATTGTTTTTTTCAATAAAGGAGTTACTTGACGGTCAACATTTATAACTTCAGATTGATCATTTAGCCGAGTGGTGCCATTACATGTGATTTTCCAATGCTCCACCCGAAGGTACTACATTGGCCAGGAAGCGAGTTTTTTTTTACCTGGAAATTTTGAATTTTGCCGAATCCTTGCTGTTCCAAGTAAGGTAGGGATCTTTAACGTGCGTGACAACACTCACGCACGGGACCTCAATTTTACCTCTCATCCGAACGAGGGTGTATTTTTGCGAAAAATGCTCGCCTAACATTTTTCAAGCGGACCGTGTCGGGAGCCGAGTGGTGCCAGCGAAATTTGCTCAACCTTAATTCTAATAAGTGCCATGTCATTACTTATACAAGAAAACTGAAACCAGCACTATACACATAACATGTGGACACACATATCTTATTAAGGCACAATATGACCAGAAACCTTGGTGTTCTTTTTGATTCTTCACTTTTGTTTAATCCTCACATCAACAGCATTGTAACTAAATCATTCAAAATCCTCGGGTACATCATAAGAAATTGCAGAACATTTACAAATATTGACGCTTTGAAATCAATTTACCAGGCACTGGTCAAGTCAAAACTTGAGTATTGCAGTATTGTATGGTCTTGTATGATTCTTATATCTGAAAATTCAGGGTGTTTACCCAGAGCAGGGTTGTAGTTAGAAAATGCTATTAGACATGTTTCAATTGTCTGATCTAGAATCTCGCAGGACTGCTGCTGGCCTGACTTTCTTATACCAATTACTCCATAATTATATAGACTTCGCTGAGTTACTTGCCTGTATAAAATTTTTAGTTCCGTGTTCTGAGTCAAGGCATACGAGTTTGTTCTTTTTGCCTACTGCCAGAACTAATTTGCTGCCGAAATCGCCCTTATATGTGACATGTTCAAGCTACAACTGTGTAAGTGGCCAATGTGATATAAATGTAGACTCATTGAAGAGTATTCTGAATATTGTAAACAGCTCAAGTAGTGTTAATTAATTTTTTTCAATAATTTTCTTTTTTTTAAAGTTTCTTTAAAATGTCTAATGTTTTATTCTTTCCTATAATTGGGATATATACCTGTTGGAAATGTAATGTATAAATATAAATAAATATAAAGAAACAGGATCAGGTAAAACTTTGACGACAACAGCACCAGGCATTATAACTACAGGTTCACTAACTTCAACAGGACCTTCTCTATCCATATTAGAACTTATCGTCACTACAGCTACAGCTGTTATTGCAGACACGACAGAAATTTCTTGAGTAGAATCATTTAAGAAAGCAGAAACAGGTAAAATTTTGACAACAACAGCAACAGGCATTAAAGATACAGGTTCATGAACTTCAACAGAACCTTCTCTAACTGAATTAGAAGTTATGGTCACTTCAGCAACATTTGTGCTTGCAGACACAACAGAAATTTCTTGGATAGAATCGTTTAAGAAAGCAAGAACAAACTCTTGCGTTGCTACCTGTAAGTCACAAAATTGAAGTATGGGCTCAACAATCCCTTTGATCATAGTTTGAATCGCAAAGGACAGAAGAAATTTGGTTCTTGTTAGTAGAGGTTCGGTAAGTAGGGGTGTAATGGCCGTAGAAGTCAATATTATAGTTCAAAAGCTCATATGGCTGTGTGTATGAAGTGTGGGTGTATGTGTTGGATCGCTTTAGTCGCCTCTTACGACAGGCAGGCCGTACCGTGGGGCTATTCTATTCCCAGACCCACATGGGGTTGGGGTACAAGAAGAAAACGAAAGAAAGGAGTCTAACAGAAATGTGTGTGTATGAAGTGTGTGTGTGTGGGTTGGAATGCGTTAGTTGCCTCTTACGACAGGCAAATCCTACCGTGGGACTATTCTATTCCCTGACCCACACAGGGTACAAGAAAAGAATGAAAGAAAGGAAAACCAAACAGAAACGTGTGTGTATGTGTTGGACCGCTTTATTCGCCTCTTACGATAGGCAGGTCGAACCATGGGAATATTATATTCCCGGACCAACACGGGATGGAGTACAAGGAGAGAGCAAAAGAAAGAAGAACCAAGCAGAAATATGTATGTGTGTGTGTGTGTGTGTGTGTGTGTGTGTGTGTGTGTGTGTGTATGAAGTGTGTATATATGTGTTGGACCGCTTTAGTTGCCTCTTACGACAGGCAGGTCGTACCGTGGGACTATTCTATTCCCGGTTCTACACAGGGTACAAGAAGAGAACAACAGGAAGGAGAACCAAACAAAAATGTGTGTGTATGAAGTGTGTGTGTGTACATGTGTTGGACCGTTTTAGTCGCCTCTAACGACAGGCAGATCGTACCGTGGGACTATTCTATTCCCAGACCCACACGGGGCACAAGAAGTGAACGAAAGAAAAGAGAACCAAACAGAAATGTGTGTGTATGTATGAAGTGTGTGTTGGACCGCTTTAGTCGCCTCTTAGGCCAGGCAGATTGTACCGTGAGGCTATTCTATTCCCGGACCCACACGGGGTTGGGGTACAAGAAGAGAGCGAAAGAAAAGAGAACCAAACAGAAATGTGTGTGTATGAAGTGTGTGTGTGTGTGCGTGTATGTGTTGGACCGCCTTAGTCGCCTCTTACGACAGGTAGGTCGTACCGTAGGGCTATTCTAGTCCCGGACCCACACAGGATTGGGGTACAAGAGAACGAAGGAAAGGAGAACCAAACAGAAGTGTGTGTGTGTGTGTGTGTGTGTATGAAGTGTGTATATATGTGTTGGACCGCTTTAGTTGCCTCTTACGACAGGCAGGTCGTACCGTGGGACTATTCTATTCCCGGTTCTACACAGGGTACAAGAAGAGAACAACAGGAAGGAGAACCAAACAAAAATGTGTGTGTATGAAGTGTGTGTGTGTACATGTGTTGGACCGTTTTAGTCGCCTCTAACGACAGGCAGATCGTACCGTGGGACTATTGTATTCCCAGACCCACACGGGGCACAAGAAGTGAACGAAAGAAAAGAGAACCAAACAGAAATGTGTGTGTGTGTATGAAGTGTGTGTTGGACCGCTTTAGTCGCCTCTTAGGCCAGGCAGATTGTACCGTGGGGCTATTCTATTCCCGGACCCACACGGGGTTGGGGTACAAGAAGAGAACGAAAGAAAAGAGAACCAAACAGAAATGTGTTTGTATGAAGTGTGTGTGTGTATGTGTTGGACCGCTTTAGTCGCCTCTTACGACAGGTAGGTCGTACCGTAGGGCTATTCTAGTCCCGGACCCACACAGGATTGGGCTACAAGAGAACGAAGGAAAGGAGAACCAAACAGAAGTGTGTGTGTGTGTGTGTATGTATGAAGTGTGTGTGTATGTGTTGGACCGCTTTAGTCGCCTCTTACGACAGGCAGGTCGTACCATGGGACTATTCTATTCCCGAACCCACACGGGGTATGTGAAAGAAAAGAAAGAAAACTCAGCAAAACATGAAAGTAAATAATCGTAAAGTCCAAAAGTCAAAACCTTAAGAGAGCAAAATCGGCGTAAGAATCTGGGATAGGTGGACTAGACATTGATCTTAAGATGTTTGCCCTGCCAGCAGGAAAACGAAACGAGGTCAAGAACATTAGGATTTTGCCGACATACATCTTCATGTTCTGAATCAGCATCGAGTATTGTCTGCCCCTTTTGGGCAGTTTTCTGCAAAACAGAAACAACAGGGGGTGGTTTAGGAAACTCAAAACGCGTTACGAAAGAAAGTTGTTTGTTTTTACGGTTGGCTGTGTAAAAGTAAATTTTATTAATGAGCAAAAGAGTACGTTTCAATTGTCCCATAATGATAACAGTGGAGATTATGCAGTTGAGGTTTGTCACGCTACTGTAACAAATATATCTTTGTGTTACGTCCAAAATGTTCGTGGTATCTGTACCAAACTTCTTCCTTGCTATGCGTCTGTTCATGATTATGAATATGACGTTATAGCATTAGTTGAGACTTGGCTTACAGATGATATTAGTGATTTGGAAGTATTTTCTGAGCTATATACTGTATACAGATCTGATCGTAGCTATGAAGTGGCTGGTCTTTCACGAGGTGGAGGATCGTTGCTTGCCATTAGGAATTGCTATGCAGTGCCAAAACTTGATCTTTCCAGTGTTAGCAGTTCTTTTGGTGAAATGAATATTGTTAGTTGTAAATGTAGCTTTCAGTTCGAACAATTGTATATTTTTGTGATTTACATTCCACCTTCAATATCTATTTGTTTACTTGACACTTTATTTGAGTATTTAGAGCGTTTCGCTATTTTCAAAGTCTTAATAATGGGTGATTTCAATGTACCTTTCTATAATAATGGTAACTTTAATGATTCTAAAACCTGTTTGCTGAAAAACTTTGAGCAGTTCACTGATGCGGTGCAATATAATACAGTATTAAACAGCAAAAGGCAATTGCTTGATTTAGTTTTTTCAAATATTTCTTCTAACATTTCTGAGGATATCCTGCCACTGGTTAGGTTAGATGCTCATCAGCCTGCACTTAGAATATGTTTAGGTGTTAAAATACCATATAGTGGTTTTCCCCAATCTGCTACTAAATCTTATAATTTTAAGATGGCTGATTTTCATAATTTTTACAATGCTTTGTCTAAGGCTAATTTGTCTTTTAGGGAAAATTTTGAGAATTCGGATGATGCTTGCAAAGCTTTCTACGACAAATATTTTGCCATACTAGATGAATTTGTCTTGTCCATCTTGGTTTACACCTGAAATTATTCATTTACTTAAAGTAAAAAACAAGTTATTTCGTAAATATAAGTGCTTAAGGTTGGATCATCACTCCTCTGAATTTAGGAGGGTGCGAGCTTTATTTAAAGATTTAATACTTAAGTCTTATAATGATTATGAAACTCAAATGGAGAATAAGCTTAGGAATAATCCAAAAGTTTTCTGGTCCTTTGTTCGCTCTAAACAAAACAGAACTCGTATACCTGCCAAAATCTTCTACAATAGTCAGTTTTATGAAACCCTAACTCAATTGTTGATGATTTCAAAACTACTTTAGTGCCGTTTATGTGCCACGAATGGTTCCTTTACAAGAAATAGTTCAAGTACATCTTCCTCTCACTTGCATATTAGGAAAATTACTATTACTGAGATAGAATCGTGTATGAGGAAATTAAAAAATAAACATACATCTGGTATTGATCGTATTCCTTCTTTTTTAATTAAAGACTGTGCTAGTGTGTTGGCATATCCAATGTCTATAATCTACACTATATCACTCAAAACTTTTAATTTTCCTAGAATGTGGAAAACATCTTTAATCTGTCCAGTTTTAAAGGAGGGTGATTCTAGTAACATTATAAACTACCGTCCAATATCCATCTTGTTGAACTTTGCTAAAGTTTTTGAGATGGCTATCTTCAATGACATGTACTCTGCTGTTGGACACAGCATTTCTCCATACCAACATGGATTTTTCTCCAAGAGATCGACAACAACTAACCTTGTTCATTTGACACAAGTCATCTCCGAGATATTGAATGATAATGGACAAGTGGATGTTATTTATACAGATATAGCTAAAGCTTCCGATCATATTAATCATGATATTTTGTTACACAAACTGGGTGCAATTGGTCTCAGTTCACCCTTACTTATGTTCTTTGTCTCTTATTTAATAGACCGCATTCAATTTGTTTCGTATGATGGTTTTAAGTCTGCACCTTTTAGCCCTACCTCAGGTATACCACAAGGCTCCAATTTGGGTCCTCTCTTATTTCGTATTTTCTTTAATGACACTGAGAGTACTACCTGTAGCAAGCTATTGTATGCTGATGATCTAAAATTGTTTTTTACAATAAAGGAGTTACTTGACGGTCAACATTTATAACTTCAGATTGATCATTTAGCCGAGTGGTGCCAGCGAAATTTGCTCAACCTTAATTCTAATAAGTGCCATGTCATTATTTATACAAGAAAACTGAAACCAGCACTATACACATAACATGTGGACACACATATCTTATTAAGGGACAATATGACCAGAAACCTTGGTGTTCTTTTCGATTCTTCACTTTTGTTTAATCCTCACATCAACAGCATTGTAACTAAATCATTCAAAATCCTCGGGTTCATCATAAGAAATTGCAGAACATTTACAAATATTGACGCTTTGAAATCAATTTACCAGGCACTGGTCAAGTCAAAACTTGAGTATTGCAGTATTGTATGGTCTTGTATGATTCTTATATCTGAAAATTCAGGGTGTTTACCCAGAGCAGGGTTGTAGTTAGAAAATGCTATTGGACATGTTTCAATTGTCTGATCTAGAATCTCGCAAAACTGCTGCTGGCCTGACTTTCTTATACCAATTACTCCATAATTATATAGACTTCGCTGAGTTACTTGCCTGTATAAAATTTTTAGTTCCGTGTTCTGAGTCAAGGCATACGAGTTTGTTCTTTTTGCCTATTGCCAGAACTAATTTGCTGCCGAAATCGCCCTTATATGTGACATGTTCAAGCTACAACTGTGTAAGTGGCCAATGTGATATAAATGTAGACTCATTGAAGAGTATTCTGAATATTGTAAACAGCTCAAGTAGTGTTAATTAATTTTTTTCAATAATTTTCTTTTTTTTAAAGTTTCTTTAAAATGTCTAATGTTTTATTCTTTCCTATAATTGGGATATATACCTGTTGGAAATGTAATGTATAAATATAAAGAAACAGGATCAGGTAAACTTTGACGACAACAGCACCAGGCATTATAACTACAGGTTCACTAACTTCAACAGGACCTTCTCTATCCATATTAGAACTTATCGTCACTACAGCTACAGCTGTTATTGCAGACACGACAGAAATTTCTTGAGTAGAAATGTGTGTGTATGAAGTGTGTGTGTGTGTGTGTGTGTGTGTGTTGGAATGCGTTAGTTGCCTCTTACAACAGGCAAGTCCTACCGTGGGACTATTCTATTCCCTGACCCACACGGGGTACAAGAAAAGAATGAAAGAAAGGAAAACCAAACAGAAACGTGTGTGTATGTGTTGGACCGCTTTATTCGCCTCTTACGATAGGCAGGTCGAACCATGGGACTATTCTATTCCCGAACCCACACGGGGTATGTGAAAGAAAAGAAAGAAAACTCAGCAAAACATGAAAGTAAAAATCGTAAAGTCCAAAAGTCAAAACCTTAAGAGAGCAAAATCGGCGTAAGAATCTGGGATAGGTGGACTAGACATTGATCTTAAGATGTTTGCCCTGCCAGCAGGAAAACGAAACGAGGTCAAGAACATTAGGATTTTGCCGACATACATCTTCATGTTCTGAATCAGCATCGAGTATTGTCTGCCCCTTTTGGGCAGTTTTCTGCAAAACAGAAACAACAGGGGGTGGTTTAGGAAACTCAAAACGCGTTACAAAAGAAAGTTGTTTGTTTTTACAGTTGGTTGTGTAAAAGTAAATGTTATTAATGAGCAAAAGAGTACGTTTCAATTGTCCCATAATGATAACAGTGGAGATTATGCAGTTGAGGTTTGTCATGCTACTGTAACAAATATATCTTTGTGTTACTTCCAAAATGTTCGTGGTATCCGTACCAAACTTCTTCCTTGCTATGCGTCTGTTCATGATTGTGAATATGACGTTATAGCATTAGTTGAGACTTGGCTTACAGATGATATTAGTGATTTGGAAGTATTTTCTGAGCTATATACTGTATACAGATCTGATCGTAGCTATGAAGTGGCTGGTCTTTCATGAGGTGGAGGATCGTTGCTTGCCATTAGGAATTGCTATGCAGCGCCCAAACTTGATCTTTCCAGTGTTAGCAGTTCTTTTGGTGAAATGAATATTGTTAGTTGTAAATGTAGCTTTCAGTTCGAACAATTGTATATTTTGTGATTTACATTCCACCTTCAATATCTATTTGTTTACTTGACACTTTATTTGAGTATTTAGAGCGTTTCGCTATTTTCAAAGTCTTAATAATGGGTGATTTCAATGTACCTTTCTATAATAATGCTAACTTTAATGATTCTAAAACCTGTTTGCTGAAAAACTTTGAGCAGTTCACTGATGTGGTGCAATATAATACAGTATTAAACAGCAAAAAGCAATTGCTTGATTTAGTTTTTTCAAATATTTCTTCTAACATTTCTGAGGATATCCTGCCACTGGTTAGGTTAGATGCTCATCAGCCTGCACTTAGAATATGTTTAGGTGTTAAAATACCATATAGTGGTTTTCCCCAATCTGCTACTAAATCTTATAATTTTAAGATGGCTGATTTTCATAATTTTTACAATGCTTTGTCTAAGGCTAATTTGTCTTTTAGGGAAAATTTTGAGAATTCGGATGATGCTTGCAAAGCTTTCTATGACAAATATTTTGCCATACTAGATGAATTTGTCTTGTCCATCTTGGTTTACACCTGAAATTATTCATTTACTTAAAGTAAAAAACAAGTTATTTCGTAAATATAAGTGCTTAAGGTTGGATCATCACTCCTCTGAATTTAGGAGGGTGCGAGCTTTATTTAAAGATTTAATACTTAAGTCTTATAATGATTATGAAACTCAAATGGAGAATAAGCTTAGGAATAATCCAAAAGTTTTCTGGTCCTTTGTTCGCTCTAAACAAAACAGAACTCGTATACCTGCCAAAATCTTCTACAATAGTCAGTTTTATGAAACCCCTAACTCAATTGTTGATGATTTCAAAAACTACTTTAGTGCCGTTTATGTGCCACGAATGGTTCCTTTTACAAGAAATAGTTCAAGTACATCTTCCTCTCACTTGCATATTAGGAAATTACTATTACTGAGATAGAATCGTGTATGAGGAAATTAAAAAATAAACATACATCTGGTATTAATCGTATTCCTTCTTTTTTAATTAAAGACTGTTCTAGTGTGTTGGCATATCCAATGTCTATAATCTACACTATATCACTCAAAACTTTTAATTTTTCTAGAATGTGGAAAACATCTTTAATCTGTCCAGTTTTAAAGGAGGGTGATTCTAGTAACATTATAAACTACCGTCCAATATCCATCTTGTTGAACTTTGCTAAAGTTTTTGAGATGGCTATCTTCAATGACATGTACTCTGCTGTTGGACACAGCATTTCTCCATACCAACATGGATTTTTCTCCAAGAGATCGACAACAACTAACCTTGTTCATTTGACACAAGTCATCTCCGAGATATTGAATGATAATGGACAAGTGGATGTTATTTATACAGATATAGCTAAAGCTTCCGATCATATTAATCATGATATTTTGTTACACAAACTGGGTGCAATTGGTCTCAGTTCACCCTTACTTATGTTCTTTGTCTCTTATTTAATAGACCGCACTCAATTTGTTTCGTATAATGGTTTTAAGTCTGCACCTTTTAGCCCTACCTCAGGTATACCACAAGGCTCCAATTTGGGTCCTCTCTTATTTCGTATTTTCTTTAATGACACTGAGAGTACTACCTGTGGCAAGCTATTGTACGCTGATGATCTAAAATTGTTTTTTCCAATAAAGGAGTTACTTGACGGTCAACATTTATAACTTCAGATTGATCATTTAGCCGAGTGGTGCCAGCGAAATTTACTCAACCTTAATTCTAATAAGTGCCATGTCATTACTTATACAAGAAAACTGAAACCAGCACTATACACATAACATGTGGACACACATATCTTATTAAGGCACAATATGACCAGAAACCTTGGTGTTCTTTTCGATTCTTCACTTTTGTTTAATCCTCACATCAACAGCATTGTAACTAAATCATTCAAAATCCTCGGGTACATCATAAGAAATTGCAGAACATTTACAAATATTGACGCTTTGAAATCAATTTACCAGGCACTGGTCAAGTCAAAACTTGAGTACTGCAGTATTGTATGGTCTTGTATGATTCTTATATCTGAAAATTCAGGGTGTTTACCCAGAGCAGGGTTGTAGTTAGAAAATGCTATTAGACATGTTTCAATTGTCTGATCTAGAATCTCGCAGGACTGCTGCTGGCCTGACTTTCTTATACCAATTACTCCATAATTATATAGACTTCGCTGAGTTACTTGCCTGTATAAAATTTTTAGTTCCGTGTTGTGAGTCAAGGCATACGAGTTTGTTCTTTTTGCCTACTGCCAGAACTAAGTTGCTGCCGAAATCGCCCTTATATGTGACATGTTCAAGCTACAACTGTGTAAGTGGCCAATGTGATATAAATGTAGACTCATTGAAGAGTATTCTGAATATTGTAAACAGCTCAAGTAGTGTTAATTAATTTTTTTCAATAATTTTCTTTTTTTTAAAGTTTCTTTAAAATGTCTAATGTTTTATTCTTTCCTATAATTGGGATATTATTACACTTATATTGGGATACATTTATATGGTGATAGTTCTTAAAAGTCGGTAATACAGTTAAAAGCCGATAATACAGTTACCAAAGTTCATAAGATACATCGCGCAAGCGCAATGAATAAAGCGAGTGACGCCTCTAGCGGAGGGCAGCACGAACCCCTTTTACAGGTTTCGCGTGGCCAACTACCATGACGTCATCATTACCCCAAATTATATTGCGCCATAATCGGAAATATAAAAAATTAAACAATGAAAGATAAAAGCGAATAATTTTAACAAACAGAATACTCACATAAGATATCCGGCTACATCCCGGAGGGATTAAAGATGGTGATTCCTCCGGAGCTGCTAGCGGGGCATGGACATCAGGGTCGTAGAGTCCAGTTTGCCGAAGGTTGCTGATTACCTACCTACGCAGGGAATGACGGAAAAAAACAGGTAAGGGTCGACAAACAAAAGATAAGCAAGCAGGATATCTACATAGGTAAAGCTAGCGATACGTTACCAAAAAAACGACCACTTCACTAGACGAACCACGGCAAAAAGGCCATGTTTCAGAGCGTCACCCAAACCTCTCACCACTTTGTCCCCACTCCTTGTCTTTATCACATCCGCACGAAGTTATTCGTCTACCCCTCTAGGGTCACGCCATCTGCGCAAACTCACTATGACGTATCGGAAGTACGCCTAGTCTATTTAAAATTCCCGCGCACCGCGTCTTTTGAAATTATGGCGCGAAACTTCCGTACATCAAAACTTAACCTAGAAACTGTTACGTGCCAAGGGTCACTTTAACATTATGTTAGTAGTTTGGTTTTTAATGTACGGAAGTTTTCCCGCCATAATTTTCAAATACGGGAGACGCGGGAACCTTTTTAAATAGACTAGGCGGAGCTTCCGGCACGTCATGGTAGTGAGTTTGCGTAGTGCGCTTATCCCTAGAGGGTTAGGACTATACTAGACAAGGGTGGGAGAGTTCTCCGCTTCTCGCGAAATAACGTGGCTTTTTACCGAATATCGTCGGAGTGATAAGTGCTCGTTTTTTATCTCGGGTAACGTATCGTAGGTTTATCTATGTAGTTCCTTCCCTAATTATCTTCTGTTGTCTACCCTCATACCTTCTTCCTGTCAAACCTTACATAGGTAAAACATCTGCCGTCACCTAGGGACTATCGGACTCCACGCCTGAGAAGGACTCATGTCTACCGCCGCCAGCCGAAGCCATTCCGTACGCAATTGGTAGCGTCGACGTTCATCTTTAATCCCGTCGGATACCGGATCTCTTATGTAAGTACTTTACTTATTTGTATAAAAAATGGATTAATTTGTTGTTAAAATGACTCGTTTATCTTTAATTGTTAATTTTTATATTGCAAACTATTGCGCAATATCGATGATATCATCAGTAGTTGACGCGCCCTAAATCTGTATAAGAATGAGTGCAGCCAACTGCTGATAGTGTCTCGTATACCACGTTACCGGTGTAATAATTATCGAACTTTTAAATTTTAACTACCGTTTTTAATATCGTTATCTTACCGTTTTGCGAATAACAATTTGGCGCTCCAACGTTTTTTTAGGTGGTATGCCTATGGAAGGTATTAATTAAGGATTAAACACGTTTTTTCACCTAAATAAAATTAATAATTTTTATTTATCTATGTTACCTAAAATGTCTGTGGTTTTTTGATTTCAGTTGGTACCCTTGGGAATATTCACTAGAATACTTTCAGCATTGACAGATTAGGTTTACAATGTAAACTTTGTTATTGTAACAAGTTCTTTGTATCAAAAATGCTAATCTATGTACCTTATTGGAGTGTTATAATGTAGTTCAAACTGCACTTATCTACAAATATGTGTTATTTATCTAAAACTGTGTGTAGTGCCTATAAAAAAAACTTCAGATTTTTACGCGGATGTATGCATTAACCTCAATTTTTTCAAGTAAGTAAAATAAATATTTTAATTGCATTTCTGAAGTGTACCGTTTATTGTGATAATTGTTTAGCCTATAACAGCTAAAATATAAGCCTTGCCGTATATAAAAAACGGTACCTAGGATTCTCTAGTTAGTTTATAAAAAATTTTTGTTTCAATCAATTACCTGTTAACTATTATTTAAACTCGCTTCTAAAAAAAAAAAACCTTAGGTTACAAACGTTATTGAAATAAATTTCCTTTTAATATCCTTTTTTATGTAACGTTAGGGTATGGATTTGTGTGGTTATTGGTTGAATAATGCATTACATGCGTGTATTTTCTAAAATTGGAGGGTTTTCTCTTGTAACTTGTGAAGGATATATCCCCTTGTTAAGCATTTACCTTACCTTATGTCTTTAAATACAGTTTATTTACAAAATTACCTATTAAAATATCTTTGTTTGTTTTTCTTAACCTTAAAAGCCCGTTTTTGAAACTTCAATGCACATCCTTCTACGTTTTATTGTAAAAACTGTTTCAATTAACAATACCTCAAATACCTTCACAAGAAAATCTTATGTTTAAAAAACACTGAGTAAAATAAATTGCTTATTATATCTTTTTAAGAAGTGTTTGACTTTAGGTTGTTGTTTTTCTAGGTTAAATAACATATCACCTGCGTCCTTTCTCTATTTAGGAGAGCCTTTCTGTAATTATCTATAAAATATGTATTTAATTGAACATTGATTTTGCTTGCATACACCTTAAATGTGTTTCTTTGGTGTTTTGATTGATTAACGCCTTAACATTGCAGATTATCCTTTATCGGTGACGTTCTAACAAGTTCCTACCCCTAAATACCGTATCGTATTAATTTAAAGTAGCTGCAACGTTTTTTTACCATCTGATCTGCGTCAAAATCGCATATTTTATATATATCGTGTCTTGAATATTCGATTCAAAATGAACGTGTCACATTTAAAATCCCTCGAATTAATCTACGAACTTGAGTGTAGGAGTATCATAGCAGCTAGCAATCAGAATGATAGGCGATCTCAACTCCGGGCTATTTTGGCACAGGAAACCAAAGGCATTGCTATCTTAAAGAACCCCGTTGGCGACTGGCCCCTTAACGTATCGGAAATTAAATTATCTTTAGATGATATATCGGGTATAATAAACAAAACAGATCCTGCTGCTACTAATATCGAGTTAGGGAGATTGACTTCAAGAATAACCCACGTCAAACAACGTGTCGAATTATTATCTTCATATGGCGACGACCAAGCGGCTCAATCTAAACAAAGTTTGTTGTCCGAGGTGTTATTGCTTGAAGGAATTGTCCTGGAAAGACTTAATCCTAATGCAGACGTAGATATATCGTCACCCTTTTCAAATCTCGCTCTTGTTCCACCCAAACCTGTAGGAAAATCTATACCTGTATACAAGTGAGGTCTCACTTTTGAAGGGTTTGATTCGCAGGTTTCTCTATCGTCCTTTCTTGATCGTATCAATGATTTTAAAATCTCTCGCGGGTGTACCGACCAGGACCTATTTATCTCAGCTGGTGATTTGTTCGCAGGCTCAGCGTTAATATGGTACAGAAACATACGACACCAAATTTCTACCTGGGAGGAATTAGTTGCCTGTTTAAAACGAGACTTCCTACCTTATGGCTACATTAACGACCTTTGGAACGAAATCCGAAACCGAACCCAAGGTCCTGACGAAAATGTTGTTTCTTTTATTACCTCATTAGAAGCCTTATACAGCAGACTCGACAAAAAACCTTCCGAATCCGAAATTATCGATCAATTACTTAGAAATTTAAACCCCTATTTCTCAGAACGTTTGGCATTACAGCCCATATCTTCGCTAGCCCACTTTAAAGACCTATGTCGTTCTCTTCAAGAAGTGAGGTCACGGATTAACAAATATCGACCACCGCCCGAGAAATTATCTGGTCTTCTAGAACCTGATCTAGCTTGCCAAGTTCGAGCTTCCCGTAAAGTATCTACCCTTAACATTCCTTCTACCGTTACTAACAACTCACTTACCTGTTGGAACTGCAAGCGAAGCGGACATAACTATACTGTCTGCACATACCCTAGAAATATTTTTTGTTATGGCTGTGGTCGCTCAAATATCTACAAATCTAACTGCACCAACTGTAATCCTAACGTATCGGGAAACTCCCATCGAGATATTTCAAATCAGGGTGTGAATATCTCAAGAAACCAAAATCACCCTCATCACCAATCATCCAACGGACACAGACGCCAATAAATTCAAATTATAAAACCACTTCTAACGTTGTACCGTCATTAAATTTATCTAATAATAATACCGCTACTATTAATGTACAAAATGCCTTACCTTTATTAGAGGAATTATGCTATACTACACCAGCCGAGTGGTCTAAGTGGTTACAAACCGTCAATTCCTTTTATCATAAAAAGACTGCTACCGTTTCACAACTTGTTATAAAACCCTTCGATAACCGTCCACACTTATCTATTTCAATAGGTTCCTTAAATGTAATTGCTTTATTGGATACAGGTTCCTCATGTTCTCTTATAAATAACGAAGGTTTACATCAATTATCTCAACAAAATATCAAAATTCAAATTATTCCCGAAAAAAAATTTAGCTGACGATAATCAAATACATGTAACCGGTTCCCTTAAGTTAAAAATTCGTGTAGAATCTCTTGAACGTGAGGTTTTATTTTTGATTGTACCTACATTAGCTTATCCCTTTCTACTAGGCGTTGATTTCTGTAAACTTTTTAATCTGTCACTTTACTTTCAGGATTTTTCATGGCAAACCTCCATTAAAACGAACTCCTGTGCATCTACAGGAATATCTAACAAAATCTCTCTTACTGATTCCCAAAATGTAACCCTTAACGCTACAATTGACAAATTTCGCAAACTTAATACCTCCGAACTGGGTTGTGTTACAACGGCAACACACGTTATCTCTACAGGTGATGCCCTTCCCTTTAAGCAACGTCAATATCCCTTATCGCCTGCCTTACAAAAACATTTACATGCTGAAATAGACAAAATGTTAGAATCTGGTGTTATCTCTCCTTCAAATTCACCATGGACGTCTCCCGTATTACTAGTTCGGAAAAAAGAATGACGAATGGTGTGTCTGTTTTGATGGCAGGAAGCTAAATTCTGTTACTGTTCCAGACGCTTACCCTGTACCTAGAACTGACTCAATTTTAAGCAGGCTTCGTAACGCAAAATTTATCTCATCTATCGACCTTAGACAAGCTTTTTATCAGATACCTCTCGACTTATCTTCTCGTCAAAAAACTGCTTTTTGTGTCCCAGGCCGAAGTCTTTTCGAATATAATTTTTTGCCATTTGGTCTCTGTAACGCTCCACAAACTTTACAACGTACTATGGATCAAACGTTAGGTCCTATCTTACATCAAGAACGTGCCTTTGTATTTTTAGATGATATCTTAGTTATCTCAAGTTCTTTCGATGAACATATCGCCACATTAGATGAAGTTGCAGAACGTTTAAACGCAGCAGGTTTTAAGATGAACTGGGAAAAGTCTCAATTTTGTCGTTCATCCCTCACATTTCTTGGTTTTATTGTCGATGGAACAGGCTTACAAGCCGATCCTGCTAAAGTTGATGCCATTACTAAATTTAAAACACCAAAAACTGTTACCGAAATCAAACGTTTAATTGGAATGATTAGCTATTATCGCATTTTTCTACCCAATCTTTCAACTATATCTGCACCCAGTACCGCTTTAATTAAAACAAAAGAAATCCCAAACTATCGAGTGGAATTTAGAATCCCAACAGGCTTTCGAACAAATTAAAACATTAATCACTTCAGCACCTATCTTAATCTCTCCAAATTTCGATGAAAAGTTTTTTATACAAACCGATGCCTCACTTACTGGGTTAGGTGCAATGTTATTCCAGGTAAGCAATGGTTTAGAACATCCAATCGCCTATGCAAGCCGTGCCTTAACTTCTGCCGAACAAAAATACTCAGCTACCGAACGAGAACTATTGGGCGTTATCTTTGGCATCGAGAAATTTAGAGGATATGTTGAAGGCACACACTTTACCGTAATCACTGATTGTGCAGCCCTCACTTGGCTTAATAACTTGAAACAACCCGCAGGTCGTTTGGCAAGATGGAACTTGCGTATATCTCAATTTACTTTTGACGTTAGGCATAGGCCTGGCAAATTAAATATCGTACCTGATGCGTTATCTCGAGATGTTGTTTCTCTTAACCTCCCAAATTTAATTCTGGATACCTGGTACCTCAATATGATTAAAAAAGTTTCCGATAATCCCGACAAATTTCCTACCTTTCGTGTAACTAATAATAGACTATATAAATTTGTATCCTCGTCCCCGCATAAAATATCGAACATACCTGAATGGAAACTGGTCGTGCCCACTGCAAATCGCAGTGAGGTGCTCAAATTATGTCACGACGATCCCATTGCTGCACACTTTGGTGTTACAAAAACTCTCGCTAAAATATCTGAATTATATTACTGGCCCACACTTAAGCAATCTGTTTGTCGCTAGATTAAGAGCTGCAAAATTTGTGGTTCCCATAAGAGTTCACAAGACGCTCGCCCTGGTTTAATGGGTAACTTTAAGCGTGTATCTTATCCCTTTCAATTAATATCGCTTGACTTATTAGGACCTCTCCCCCGATCGAAAAGAGGTAATCAATATCTTTTGGTTGTTACCGATTGGTTTTCTAAATTTGTTATAGTACAACCCTTACGTAAAGCTACCTCTGCAGCTATAATTAAATTTCTAGAACAGAATGTCTTTCTTATCTTTGGTGTCCCCCAGATTATCCTTTGTGACAATGGTGCACAATTTATCTCTAAAGATTTTCAGAATTTCGTTAAAAGTTACAAAGTACAAAAAATTTGGTTTAACGCAAAATATCACCCCCAAGTAAACCCTACCGAGAGAGTAAATCGAGTGTTAATTACCGCTATCTCTTCCTATATTAATTCAGACCATACTACATGGGATGAACATATCTTTGAAATTGCTCAAGCTTTGCGTACATCTAAACACGAAGCAACCCAATTCACTCCGTCTTTTCTTGTTTTTGGAAGATATACCCCAATCGATGGAAGTTACTATGGTTTAGTGCCTGACGATACTAACGTAATCGAATTTGACGATAAAGTACGTTGGGACAAGGACCAACAGTCATTACCTTCTATCTTTAACGACGTTAGGAAAAATTTGTTAAAAGCTTACGAAAAGAGCAAGGACCATTATAACTTACGTAAACGAAATATTTCCTTCGCCTTGGGCGAACAAGTTTGGAAAAAGAACTATGTCTTATCGGATGCATCTAAGAAATTCTCTTCAAAATTAGCCCCTAAATTCATTCTTTGTAAGGTCATTCGTGTCATTAGTCCCCTTATCTACGAACTTCAGGATGCTGAAGGAAAACGCCAAGGCAGGTGGCATATTAAAGACCTTAAGCCATTCTCTGCTGACCCAAATGCTACTTAAGTTTTTCATGTTCCATGCTCCTCACTATTTACCGAATATTTTTCTGTTCTCACCATCAATTAGTTAATTTTAATTACTTATCCCTTCTCTCATACAGTATATAATTTCTTACACGTTTAACTTTACTTCCCTTAAATCACCTATCTTTTTCTTTTGGTTGACTTTTTCTTGATCATACCGTTAGTTATATATCACTTCATTCTCTACACCCCCCAATATAACTCTGTCGTTTCATTCAATTAACCCTTGAACTTTTCCTACTACATATTATTTGGTTTTTAGTATTTTTCTTACCATGGTTTAATTGTGTGGTAATTGTCGTAACTTTGGTTGCAATGACTCATTGAATTTTTATGATTGGTTTTAGCTGATGTTGAGTGAATGCTTTCTTCTTTGGGCTCACATAGTGTTCGCGACCTATGCCATTGAAAGAAATAGTTCATATTCGCAGTTGCAAAAAATTAGGATTATCTATTCCATGTGTTTTCTTCTGAATTATTGCAGTCGCCCACATTATACTACATCATTATTCCCTTCTTTTTCTACTAAATCTACATAACTTATAAACATTTTTTTCATTGTTTTTTGTTGAACTTTGTGGTGAGGTGCTATTGCTTTTTATTGTTATCTTATTATATTCTCGGTTGTTTTCGCATATTGGGACAGTGTACCTGTATTTAACGGCTTATAATTGGGCATTTTTGTGTGTTTAGGGTGCTACCGATTTGAAATACTACCTTAAAACAGTTTGTTTTTGTGTGTTTGTATCTGTAATGATACTTTTAAGTTGTCGTGTTTACCTTTGTCTGATTTTCTTATCGTAGTCAATGTACTCGTTAGGAAAATGATCGCACTAGTTCTCTTAGGAGCCTAGTGAATGTTAAAATGTGTATACCTTATCTTGTCGGATTAATATCGCAGGTGCTCCTTCAGACTGCGCTGTGTTTAATAGGGACAACTCTCTACTTTCTCTTGGACGCTTGTCCAAAAACTATACTTTTTTCTTAACCCGCTATCTCCGCTATGCCTTATTCTTCTTTCGGTGGACCTGTTCTTGTCCCGGAACACCCGTCTGCCACATAAGAATGATGTTCCCTCATTCCGAGCTACTGGCCACACTGGCTGGTTGAGTAGCGCTTTGCTATCCACCTTTCCCTCTGTCGCTTTTGCTCAATGCGAGCCCTTCCTCTACTTTCTTCTACCTGGAGGTGCCTCTTATGCACTCCAAAAAACCAACCTCCTTCTTTTTACCTCTCCTACTTCTACTGCCTTTTCATTTCTGTTAGTCACCGTGTGGTTGCGCGGGAGGTTTCCACAGACACCTGGACCATGTCTCTGCGAATCTTTCGTGGGGTCATGCGGTGCCGCTGTCAGCGCATGGGCACTGGCAGTGAAGGTATGTATGAGTGTGTGAATGTGTGAGTGAATGTGTATATATCTATATGTCGATATACCGTGTGGATATCGGGTGATAGTTCACCGATATCGATCAACGCTGGGTGCAGGAATGCACCCAAAGGTCTTTGCCGGTCCCCCGTGCTGTTCTTGTGAACGGACCTGCTTCACAGGTTTCTCTTTTTAGAGGGCACGGGTCAATCCCATTTAAACGGCTCTACTGGAGCCACTCTTTTGTTGTTATCATTGTCTTGGGTAATAACTAGGCCAATATCTTTGTCTTCTTTATTATCTTCGATAATACCTTTAGGTTTAATATCGTTATCTTATTGATTACCTTTGGTAATAATTTTAGTTTAGTATCGTTATCTTACCGATTACCGTTAGTAATAATTTTGGTTTAATTTATCGTTATCTTACCGACTACCGTTAGGAATGACTTCTAGTTATTTCGCGTTATCTTACCGGTTATCTTTAGTAATAACTTCTTTAAATTCATGTTATCTTACCTACTATCTCTTATAATCACTTTAACTTAATATCGTCTTATGTTATCGAGTATCTCAAAAAAAAATAACTAAAGCTTAATACCGTTATCTTATTCATTACCTTTGAGGATAACAACTTAAGCTTAATATCTTTATCTTATCTACTATCTTTAACATCAATTTGAGATCTTATCTTATCTTTTTATCGTCCTAACGTGTGGTATATATGACCAGACGTGGGAATTATCTTTCTGAAATTTAAGTGAAAAAGCTAACCCGATTTAGAAATGTAATTTGTCAGGTTAGCATATAAGTATTTAGTAGACGGTACTTTTGGTAAATTTGTTGATTCACAACTATGTCATGGACAAGTTTTAAATGTGCATCATTAGAAAACCAAAGTACCAGTAACAAAATTTGCTAGAGTGCAGAGTGACGCACTCTCATGAACATTTTAAATTTGGGCACTTCTTGCCAAAAAGAAGAATAGTTTCAATGCAACACTCATGTGTGTTTGCACATAACAACTTTTGTGTTAGCTTTAGTTAGATAAGTTTAGATAGGTTTAGATAGTTTAGGCGACTTGTCGCACCCATGTTAGTTTAAGTAGTGTTTCATGCTCCCCGACAAATTTGTGCTGTTGGTAATTAGTGTAGTCAAAGACTATCGGGCTACCTATTCCGTTTCCTGGTACTTCGGTAGACGTGTTATCGGTCGAAAAACCAGGTGGCGCCTTATATAAACATTTTGTAGGTTTTAAGTTAGGGTTTATGTAGGGTAGTTAGGACTTAGATTTTAAGCTGTTACGGGGCTAACAGACTTTTTCTTTTTTTTAAGTTTTTTCTTTTGTGGCTTTGTCGCGATTGTTACGTGCCAAGGGTCACTTTAACATTATGTTAGTAGTTTAGTTTTTAATGTACGGAAGTTTTCCCGCCATAATTTTCAAATACGCGAGACGCGGGAACCTTTTTAAATAGACTAGGCGGAGCTTCCGGAACGTCATGGTAGTGAGTTTGCGTAGTGCGCTTATCCCTAGAGGGTTAGGACTATACTAGACAAGGGTGGGAGAGTTCTCCGCTTCTCGCGAAATAACGTGGCTTTTTACCGAATATCGTCGGAGTGATAAGTGCTCGTTTTTTATCTCGGGTAACGTATCGTAGGTTTATCTATGTAGTTCCTTCCCTAATTATCTTCTGTTGTCTACCCTCATACCTTCTTCCTGTCAAACCTTACATAGGTAAAACATCTGCCGTCACCTAGGGACTATCGGACTCCACGCCTGAGGAGGACTCATGTCTACCGCCGCCAGCCGAAGCCATTCCGTACGCAATTGGTAGCGTCGACGTTCATCTTTAATCCCGCCGGATACCGGATCTCTTACGTAAGTACTTTACTTATTTGTATAAAAAATGGATTAATTTGTTGTTAAAATTACTCGTTTATCTTTAATTGTTAATTTTTATATTGCAAACTATTGCGCAATATCGATGATATCATCAGTAGTTGACGCGCCCTAAATCTGTATAAGAATGAGTGCAGCCAACTGCTGATAGTGTCTCGTATACCACGTTACCGGTGTAATAATTATCGAACTTTTAAATTTTAACTACCGTTTTTAATATCGTTATCTTACCGTTTTGCGAATAACAAAACAATGTTTAAGTGCCGATTTGGCATGTAACAATATATACCTGTTGGAAATGTAATGTATAAATATAAATAAATATAAAGAAACAGGATCAGGTAAAACTTTGACGACAACAGCACCAGGCATTATAACTACAGGTTCACTAACTTCAACAGGACCTTCTCTATCCATATTAGAACTTATCGTCACTACAGCTACAGCTGTTATTGCAGACACGACAGAAATTTCTTGAGTAGAATCATTTAAGAAAGCAGAAACAGGTAAAATTTTGACAACAACAGCAACAGGCATTAAAGATACAGGTTCATGAACTTCAACAGAACCTTCTCTGACTGAATTAGAAGTTATGGTCACTTCAGCGACATTTGTGCTTGCAGACACAACAGAAATTTCTTGGATAGAATCGTTTAAGAAAGCAAGAACAAACTCTTGCGTTGCTACCTGTAAGTCACAAAATTGAAGTATGGGCTCAACAATCCCTTTGATCATAGTTTGAATCGCAAAGGACAGAAGAAATTTGGTTCTTGTTAGTAGAGGTTCGGTAAGTAGGGGTGTAATGGCCGTAGAAGTCAATATTATAGTTCAAAAGCTCATATGGCTGTGTGTATGAAGTGTGTGTGTATGTGTTGGATCGCTTTAGTCGCCTCTTACGACAGGCAGGTCGTACCGTGGGGCTATTCTATTCCCAGACCCACATGGGGTTGGGGTACAAGAAGAAAACGAAAGAAAGGAGTCTAACAGAAATGTGTGTGTATGAAGTGTGTGTGTGTGTGTGTGTGTGTGTGTGTGTGTGTGTTGGAATGCGTTAGTTGCCTCTTACGACAGGCAAGTCCTACCGTGGGACTATTCTATTCCCTGACCCACACAGGGTACAAGAAAAGAATGAAAGAAAGGAAAACCAAACAGAAACGTGTGTGTATGTGTTGGACCGCTTTATTCGCCTCTTACGATAGGCAGGTCGAACCATGGGAATATTATATTCCCGGACCAACACGGGATGGAGTACAAGGAGAGAGCAAAAGAAAGAAGAACCAAGCAGAAATATGTATGTGTGTGTGTGTGTGTATGAAGTGTGTATATATGTGTTGGACCGCTTTAGTTGCCTCTTACGACAGGCAGGTCGTACCGTGGGACTATTCTATTCCCGGTTCTACACAGGGTACAAGAAGAGAACAACAGGAAGGAGAACCAAATAAAAATGTGTGTGTATGAAGTGTGTGTGTGTGTGTGCATCTGTTGGACCGTTTTAGTCGCCTCTAACGACAGGCAGATCGTACCGTGGGACTATTCTATTCCCAGACCCACACGGGGCACAAGAAGTGAACGAAAGAAAAGAGAACCAAACAGAAATGTGTGTGTATGTACGAAGTGTGTGTTGGACCGCTTTAGTCGCCTCTTAGGCCAGGCAGATTGTACCGTGAGGATATTCTATTCCCGGACCCACACGAGGTTGGGGTACAAGAAGAGAACGAAAGAAAAGAGAACCAAACAGAAATGTGTTTGTATGAAGTGTGTGTGTGCGTGTATGTGTTGGACCGCCTTAGTCGCCTCTTACGACAGGTAGGTCGTACCGTAAGGCTATTCTAGTCCCGGACCCACACAGGATTGGGGTAGAAGAGAACGAAGGAAAGGAGAACCAAACAGAAGTGTGTGTGTGTGTGTGTGTGTGTGTGTATGAAGTGTGTATATATGTGTTGGACCGCTTTAGTTGCCTCTTACGACAGGCAGGTCGTACCGTGGGACTATTCTATTCCCGGTTCTACACAGGGTACAAGAAGAGAACAACAGGAAGGAGAACCAAACAAAAATGTGTGTGTATGAAGTGTGTGTGTGTGTACATGTGTTGGACCGTTTTAGTCGCCTCTAACGACAGGCAGATCGTACCGTGGGACTATTCTATTCCCAGACCCACACGGGGCACAAGAAGTGAACGAAAGAAAAGAGAACCAAACAGAAATGTGTGTGTGTGTGTGTGTATGAAGTGTGTGTTGGACCGCTTTAGTCGCCTCTTAGGCCAGGCAGATTGTACCATGGGGCTATTCTATTCCCGGACCCACACGAGGTTGGGGTACAAGAAGAGAACGAAAGAAAAGAGAACCAAACAGAAATGTGTTTGTATGAAGTGTGTGTGTATGTGTTGGACCGCCTTAGTCGCCTCTTACGACAGGTAGGTCGTACCATAGGGCTATTCTAGTCCCGGACCCACACAGGATTGGGCTACAAGAGAACGAAGGAAAGGAGAACCAAACAGAAGTGTGTGTGTGTCTATGTATGAAGTGTGTGTGTATGTGTTGGACCGCTTTAGTCGCCTCTTACGACAGGCAGGTCGTACCATGGGACTATTCTATTCCCAAACCCACACGGGGTATGTGAAAGAAAAGAAAGAAAACTCAGCAAAACATGAAAGTAAATAATCGTAAAGTCCAAAAGTCAAAACCTTAAGAGAGCAAAATCGGCGTAAGAATCTGGGATAGGTGGACTAGACATTGATCTTAAGATGTTTGCCCTGCCAGCAGGAAAACGAAACGAGGTCAAGAACATTAGGATTTTGCCGACATACATCTTCATGTTCTGAATCAGCATCGAGTATTGTCTGCCCCTTTTGGGCAGTTTTCTGCAAAACAGAAACAACAGGGGGTGGTTTAGGAAACTCAAAACGCGTTACGAAAGAAAGTTGTTTGTTTTTACGGTTGGTTGTGTAAAAGTAAATTTTATTAATGAGCAAAAGAGTACGTTTCAATTGTCCCATAATGATAACAGTGGAGATTATGCAGTTGAGGTTTGTCATGCTACTGTAACAAATATATCTTTGTGTTACTTCCAAAATGTTCGTGGTATCCGTACCAAACTTCTTCCTTGCTATGCGTCTGTTTATGATTGTGAATATGACGTTATAGCATTAGTTGAGACTTGGCTTACAGATGATATTAGTGATTTGAAAGTATTTTCTGAGCTATATACTGTATACAGATCTGATCGTAGCTGTGAAGTGGCTGGTCTTTCACAAGGTGGAGGATCGCTGCTTGCCATTAGGAATTGCTATGCAGTGCCAAAACTTGATCTTTCCAGTGTTAGCAGTTCTTTTGGTGGAATGAATATTGTTAGTTGTAAATGTAGCTTTCAGTTCGAACAATTGTATATTTTTGTGATTTACATTCCACCTTCAATATCTATTTGTTTACTTGACACTTTATTTGAGTATTTAGAGCGTTTCGCTATTTTCAAAGTCTTAATAATGGGTGATTTCAATGTACCTTTCTATAATAATGCTAACTTTAACGATTCTAAAACCTGTTTGCTGAAAAACTTTGAGCAGTTCACTGATGTGGTGCAATATAATACAGTATTAAACAGCAAAGGGCAATTGCTTGATTTAGTTTTTTCAAATATTTCTTCTAACATTTCTGAGGATATCCTGCCACTGGTTAGGTTAGATGCTCATCAGCCTGCAGAATATGTTTAGGTGTTAAAATACCATATAGTGGTTTTCCCCAATCTGCTACTAAATCTTATAATTTTAAGATGGCTGATTTTCATAATTTTACAATGCTTTGTCTAAGGCTAATTTGTCTTTTAGGGAAAATTTTGAGAATTCGGATGATGCTTGCAAAGCTTTCTATGACAAATATTTTGCCATACTAGATGAATTTGTCTTGTCCATCTTGGTTTACACCTGAAATTATTCATTTACTTAAAGTAAAAACAAGTTATTTCGTAAATATAAGTGCTTAAGGTTGGATCATCACTCCTCTGAATTTAGGAGGGTGCGAGCTTTATTTAAAGATTTAATACTTAAGTCTTATAATGATTATGAAACTCAAATGGAGAATAAGCTTAGGAATAATCCAAAAGCTTTCTGGTCCTTTGTTCGGTCTAAACAAAACAGAACTCGTATACCTGCCAAAATCTTCTACAATAGTCAGTTTTATGAAACCCCTAACTCAATTGTTGATGATTTCAAAAACTACCTTAGTGCCGTTTATGTGCCACGAATGGTTCCTTTTACAAGAAATAGTTCAAGTACATCTTCCTCTCACTTGCATATTAGGAAAATTACTATTACTGAGATAGAATCGTGTAAGAGGAAATTAAAAAATAAACATACATCTGGTATTGATTGTATTCCTTCTTTTTTAATTAAAGACTGTGCTAGTGTGTTGGCATATCCAATGTCTATAATCTACACTATATCACTCAAAACTTTTAATTTTCCTAGAATGTGGAAAACATCTTTAATCTGTCCAGTTTTAAAGGAGGGTGATTCTAGTAACATTATAAACTACCGTCCAATATCCATCTTGTTGAACTTTGCTAAAGTTTTTGAGATGGCTATCTTCAATGACATGTACTCTGCTGTTGGACACAGCATTTCTCCATACCAACATGGATTTTTCTCCAAGAGATCGACAACAATTAACCTTGTTCATTTGACACAAGTCATCTCCGAGATATTGAATGATAATGGACAAGTGGATGTTATTTATACAGATATAGCTAAAGCTTCCGATCATATTAATCATGATATTTTGTTACACAAACTGGGTGCAATTGGTCTCAGTTCACCCTTACTTATGTTCTTTGTCTCTTATTTAATAGACCGCATTCAATTTGTTTCGTATAATGGTTTTAAGTCTGCACCTTTTAGCCCTACCTCAGGTATATCACAAGGCTCCAATTTGGGTCCTCTCTTATTTCGTATTTTCTTTAATGACACGGAGAGTACTACCTGTAGCAAGCTATTGTACGCTGATGATCTAAAATTGTTTTTTCCAATAAAGGAGTTACTTGACGGTCCACATTTATAACTTCAGATTGATCATTTAGCCGAGTGGTGCCAGCGAAATTTGCTCAACCTTAATTCTAATAAGTGCCATGTCATTACTTATACAAGAAAACTGAAACCAGCACTATACACATAACATGTGGACACACATATCTTATTAAGGCACAATATGACCAGAAACCTTGGTGTTCTTTTCGATTCTTCACTTTTGTTTAATCCTCACATCAACAGCATTGTAACTAAATCATTCAAAATCCTCGGGTTCATCATAAGAAATTGCAGAACATTTACAAATATTGACGCTTTGAAATCAATTTACCAGGCACTGGTCAAGTCAAAACTTGAGTATTGCAGTATTGTATGGTCTTGTATGATTCTTATATCTGAAAATTCAGGGTGTTTACCCAGAGCAGGGTTGTAGTTAGAAAATGCTATTAGACATGTTTCAATTGTCTGATCTAGAATCTCACAGGACTGCTGCTGGCCTGACTTTCTTATACCAATTACTACATAATTATATAGACTTCGCTGAGTTACTTGCCTGTATAAAATTTTTAGTTCCGTGTTCTGAGACAAGGCATACGAGTTTGTTCTTTTTGCCTACTGCCAGAACTAATTTGCTACCGAAATCGCCCTTATATGTGACATGTTCAAGCTACAATTGTGTAAGTGGCCAATGTGATATAAATGTAGACTCATTGAAGAGTATTCTGAATATTGTAAACAGCTCAAGTAGTGTTAATTAATTTTTTCAATAATTTTCTTTTTTTTAAAGTTTCTTTAAAATGTCTAATGTTTTATTCTTTCCTATAATTGGGATATATACCTGTTGGAAATGTAATGTATAAATACAAATAAATATAAAGAAACAGGATCAGGTAAAACTTTGACGACAACAGCACCAGGCATTATAACTACAGGTTCACTAACTTCAACAGGACCTTCTCTATCCATATTAGAACTTATCGTCACTACAGCTACAGCTGTTATTGCAGACACGACAGAAATTTCTTGAGTAGAATCATTTAAGAAAGCAAAAACAGGTAAAATTTTGACAACAACAGCAACAGGCATTAAAGATACAGGTTCATGAACTTCAACAGAACCTTCACTGACTGAATTAGAAGTTATGGTCACTTCAGCGACATTTGTGCTTGCAGACACAACAAAAATTTCTTGGATAGAATCGTTTAAGAAAGCAAGAACAAACTCTTGCGTTGCTACCTGTAAGTCACTAATTTGAAGTATGGGCACAACAATCCCTTTGATCATGGTTTGAATCGCAAAGGACAGAAGAAATTTGGTTCTTGTTAGTAGAGGTTCGGTAAGTAGGGGTGTAATGGCCGTAGAAGTCAATATTATAGTTCAAAAGCTCATATGGCTGAAAAGGATATGATGTGATGGTAGTAGGGCGAGCAGAAGGAGGTGCAGAAAAGGATGTAGCAGGATGACCTGGATGAGGTACAGAAGAGAACGCAGAGTTAGCAGCAGAAGAAATTTTGCTCCTAGAGCTGAGAACAGAACTTGGAGTATTATTCGAAAACCTCTTAGTAGTAGGATGACAGTTGGAACTTATGTCTGCAACCGTAGCAATGGAGTACTTGAGGACGAGTACAACGTGTTGAAACATCACCAGGTTTGTCGCAATTAAAGCATATGGCCTGACGAGTAGAAGCAAAACTAGGAATAAGAACAGAAGGAGGTACACAAGAAGTATCTGATCTACCCGTAGACGTAGGAGAAATCTTAACAATTCGGTCATGTGAAGTAAAAGTATTTTTCTCAATGGTAGCAGACTTATAAGCAAAATGGGGTTCAGCAGTAACAGTATGTTGGTCTTGACTAGGTGATACATTATCGAGAATCTTTTCCGGTTCTAAATTCAGACATTCGTTCTTTAATTCTTGTAAGGAGCGGACGGTAGGCAAATGGGCTTGATAAAATAGAGCAAGGTTTATGAAGCACAATGGACAGGTGATCATCCTCATTGAAAGAACCATACCAATGAAACAGGGCCGTCATACACGCGAAATAGTTAGTAATGCTTTCTGATGAACTCTGCTGTCTATTGCAGATACCCTTAGCCAGTCTTATCGCACAATCAGTCATTTCGAATACGAATAACCAAAAAATGGTAAAAAGTAGCTAAATGAATGCTAACGGTAACATGATAAAAGCTCAAAAAAAATTATTGCGTATAGGACAATTTAAACCGTATCCGACGGATAAACTTCAGGAACACCAATAGGAGCGAAACAACAAAATAGAAATTAGGAATCGGAATAGGGTGCCAGAGTTTTCAATGGACTAGAATTATTGTCGAAAACACAAGTCCAATAATTCGAAATTAACCAACCAATGATATTTAGCGATCAAGAAAGAAAACAAAATCAAAATTTAAAAAGGTTGAACCCACACAAGAAATAAAAAAAGTCAATCACCATGTGAGGAACAAAGAACCGAAGGAAAAAATAAATACCAGTTCAAACGTAAGGGAAGACAAAAAATAAGTAGCATCAGGCCAAGAAATGCGGGTAATGTAGGAAATTAGGCAGTACAATAAAAAAATCGGGCCAGAAGTTGAGCAAAACAAAATCGGAGTAAAAGTTAAGCCACACAAAATCAGAGCTAAAGTTGAACAAAACAAAATCAGAGCAAACGTTACCCAAAACAAAATCGGAGCCCCATGTCAGGGCGTCAAAATTTATGCTACGTACATCGACGTAACCGGAAAGACAACGTGAGGAGGACCGGGATCAATCGGTGAGTATGCGGGGGTTCTATACATGCAAAGATATAGGAAAGGTCTGAAATAAAAATACACACACTCATTTAGAAAAAAAGAACCATTTAAAAAAAACTTCTAATTAGAAAAATTTGTCACAAAATAAAAGAGAATCTAACCTGCGGGAAAACATTTTTTTTTTTCTCAAAATATCCTTAAGGGATTGTCACAGTATTAACAAAACAAAAAATATTGAAACAAATAATAATTATTATCTTCCTAAATTGTCTGTAAAGTAATTTAACTGAAAAATGTCTCATATGTACATTAAATAGGAATAAAATTTAAACAAAATTTAGAATGAACTCCTGCTATCCTTACGATTAGTAAATCTTTGTTATCAAGATAGCTTCATGGTTAATGAGTAAAAAAAGGAAATGGATCTACTTACATATTTATTGTAATTACAGGTTGTCGCTGTTAGAATGCATTCTCCCAGCAAGTTTTAGTAATCACCTTATAGCTAAGCTGTAGGTTATCTCTAAAATAAACCATATAAGCATAGTAACATTTATAATTAGTAAAGATTAAATTTAAGTATGATACTCAGAACGGAGAGCAGCTGTCGCCTGATTGTATTCCGGCAGTCAGGAGCTAAGTGGAATCATTTTCCAAAACCAGAAACTTGAAAGAGGAAACAAAAGAGATTCGTCATCAATTCCTTGCCAGTGGAGTCATCGACCGCGATGAGTCTCACAACTGTAGTCAACAGTTCGCACACCCCCATATAACAGTAGAAGTAATTTCCAACTTTCAGGGTTGCTTAGCTGTCCCACTTTCACAGTTTCACCTTAAAGAAGTAAGCGAATTAAAGGTCACTGTACTATATGGCCATGGCCACAGGAGAAAGCGCACAGTGGTGTGTGCACGAAATCCTATCAAGAACGGAAACAACAATTACTATCAGTCGTATACAGAAAAGAAAGAAAAATGAAATTGTTTGATAATACGAATTAGCATCCATGACGGGGTTACCAAACATACAAATGTGATTAGAAACTCGAAATAACCTTAACAAATAAGTACGATTCATTATCTCAACGAGTCTTTAGGTAGGAGTAGTATAAGAATTAATTACGCTCTATAGGAATAGGTATCAAGTCAGTGAATACATCAAACAAGGTACCGAGGATTAAATTGTAGAAAAGCTTTTCGTTTCGCAACAACTAGGTCTAAAATAAAAAATTATTATGAAGCGTACTTATTGTAGGAAGGTCTAATATACCAGGTGTTGTTTGAATATTGAAGCAGAATCTATGTAAATGAATAATGAATTAAAAAAAGTACGGTTTTATTCTTTGTCGGAAAGTGAACGTAACAAAATAACTAAATGCTAACCGCAACCCAATAGGAACTCAACAAAAAATTATTGCAAATCGCAGAACAACTTAAAATATACCAGAGGGAAAAATTAAAATCCAAACATACAAAATCAGTAGGCGCGATAAAATAGAGTCTAGAAATAGTAATAGGTAGGAGCAACAAAATAGAAACTAGGACTACCGATAGAAATAGGGGTCCAGTGTTTTACAAAAAAAACTTGGATTTTTGAAAGCTTTATCTCAGATCACTTGACCTTTACATTTAGAAATTTAATTATTGATGAACAACACGGTTTGTGTTAGATGCTCTACCACAACTAACTTATTGTTGTTTGTTGATTTTATTACTACTGCTTTGGAAAGTTTCATCAAGTTTATTGTATTTATGGTGATTTTAGAAAGACTTTTGATACTGTGAGCCATAGACTGGTTTTGACTAAACTTGCAACAATTGGCATTGGAGGATTTTTGTTTGGTTGAATCTCTAGCTACCTTATAGGGAGAAATCAGTTTGTTAAAATTCGAAATTTTATATCAAAGAAAATTGTAGTTAAATCAGATGTTCGACAAGGTTCTCACCTTGGTCCAATCTTATTTATATTGTTCATAAATGATATTAAATCAACTTTTAAGTTTTCAAAGTTTCTTTTGTTTGCAGATGACATTAAAATATATGTGTCTATTTATTCTCCTAATGATCATTTGTTGCTTCAATCTGATCTTGATAGATTTTGTGAATGGTGTGTTCATAACGAATTGCAGTTAAACATTAATAAATGCTATTGCTTAAGATTTTATAGAAAACATAATCCACTCATGACATTTTATTCTTTAAATAGTCGAGCTTTAGAATCTTAACTGAGATGACTGATTTAGGTGTGTTAATTGATAAGTACCTAACATTTGTTTCTCATATAAAAAACATTTCAGTCAAAGCAATGCGTATGCTTAGATTTGTTAAAAGAAATACTAAACATTTCACAAATATTAACTATGTATAAGCTGAGTCTTCAAGTAACTTTATGTAACGAGCACACTGACATGTCAGTTTTGAATATGCGCTCTATCTGATAGGAGGTGTATCAATGATATGTTTTGTCTTCAATGTTTTGAATTGTCATATTATCTGCCCTGAACTTATACGGAAGACATGTATACACGTTCCTCCTAGAGTTACTAGGAATCATGACATTTTGTTTACTGGGTTTCATAGAACCAACTATGGTTATTTTTCTTTTATTGATAGGATGTGTAGACTAATTAATAAGCATAATTCGTTCCATTTGCTTGATTGTACTCTATATTCATTAAAGAAATCATTACGATATGTCTAATTCAAATAGAGTAGGTTCTAGTTAAACCTATATTATTATGTTATGCAGTAATATTTTAATATCCAATTGCTATTTTGTTGTGCCCTTCATTTTTGTTTGTACACTTGACTTATCTTACTTATCCATCTTGTATTAATTAATCTAATTAGCGCATTTAATTTAATTTAATATGCGTTTTGTTTACAGTCTGCTTAGTGTTATTTAAGTTGCCTGTATTGATATTTATATTGTAATTTAAAATAATGGTGTTAATCGTATAAAATAAATAAATAAGTATGACGTTCCTGCCTCAAGCTTATCATAGCACGATCTTGGAGGTTCTGATAAGTCACGTTTAGGTTACAGCAACTTTTTGCAGTCGACATGTGTTGGAACGCATGGCATATCATAATGTTAATTTGAATATATAGGACTATCCACTTGACTGAATAGAAAAATATCAACACATGAATATATTTATCTCCAGCCAAATATGTCAAGCGTCCACCTCTAGCTTGCCTAGTTCAAAGTATAATAATTCTGAATTGTAAACAAAAACGAGGAGGAGCTATATAAATTTAGAATACCAATGACATCTGTCAAGGGTATAGTACGAAAACCAGAATCAATAGTTCATGATTTTTACGAGTAAACATTTCACAAATTATAATCTTCCTTATTTCTAATTTTCTACAAACTGTTTCATGATAATTCGTACAACCAACTTAAGGTTATTATTCTCAAATGGAACTGCTGTCAACACCGGAAAAATCTGGACAACACCTCTTCAGAAGAACCGATCATGGCAAAGGGGTTTGCCTAACTTTTCGCATAAAATTATATAAATTACAACATCTCAATAATCTGCGTAAGATAAACAAAGCGAAATTTTAATAGATCAAAATTGTTACTAAATTGTCAAATAACTGTAAAAAGAAATAAGAAATGTAAGATTTAACAAAAAGGAGGAGGGATTTATTTTATAAACCAAATTGATTTATCACAGGCAGAAGTGCCTAATTTTGCAAATCTTTAAATGTTGTACAGTGCGGTTTTGGTGTACTGTTTATTTGTGTCACACTTCCAAATTGGTCAATGTATCAACTAATAAACAAATGTGCTAATATTTATTTTGAAAAGAAAAGATTGAGACGGAAACTAGTGTACACAGATCAAAATAACATGTGCGAAAATGATATTTGCAATTTCTTTTCAGTCATCGGCTATCATTTTATACATAACCAGCTCTTTTTATTGTGGGTGCATGTTCGAATGATTTATCTACATAAAGCATAGCAACAATAGTAGTACTGTTAAATCATAGAAAGAAAATTACATACATGAGAACATTTGTATAAGTCAAAGCATATATATTTATAATTGGACATTGATTTTGTGTGACGTCTTTGTATAACATTAACATACTGAAGTAATGTGTATGCAGTGTAATACTAAAATACACAACATCTAATTTCTATGTTGAAAAGTAATACTCTTTTCTACCACTGTTAAAGTTTATACACGCAAATGTTGCACATCTGGATCAAAACTGTAGCAACCCACGATGCAGATCCAATGTTGCAAATTTGATTTTTTATTATTTAAATAGGGTACGTAAATGGTTACTCAGTTTGAGCACAAAAGCGTTGGATGTTAATGTAGCAGTTTTTAATTTATCCTTTTTATAAAATGAAACATTAAAACCAGAAGGTATCTATTATAAAACAAATAATTTTTATCCAACAATAAAAAAATTAAATACATTCACATGTGTTAGTAATATCATTATTAGTTAAATAACATTTTTGTCTCATGATTTAAATGAGCATCAGATCTGATAAGCACATACAAACTTAAGCAAAACTTTAATTCAAATTATTTTACAAATTTTCATTGAAAATTTCAAACATACTAGATTTAGAGCAAATATCACTTTCGAAAAAAAGTATACTCTAAATAAAAAATTTAGATAGTCAACTTAAGATTGATATTTGTGACAGGGAGGGGTGCCGAGTCTTACTGAATGGAATGATTAAAATTGTTCTTGGCGGCTCAAGACATTGCCGTTGTGAAAAAGGGGTTGCAAAAATAATTATTCGTCCTTTTGGGGTCCAGCAAAACTCACTCACCCTTAACCATTGGCTGCTGGTGGTTACCTTTAGGCTGGTCAGGCACAGGTTTCAGATGGATAACAGAAGACATTTGCCCCAGACTGATGTGGTACTTGATGGATACGTTCTATGGCACTATTGGGTCTTTGTGGTTGTTGATCTTAAGGCGGCTCCGTGGCATAGTGGTATGTGTGTGACTACTAAGCCCAAGGTCCCAGGTTCGAATCCCAACACGGTCCACTTAAAAAATGTTAGGCAAGCATTTTTCACAAAAATACACCCTCGTTCGAATGAGAGGTAAAATGGAGGTCCCGTGTGTGAGATTTGTCATGCACGTTAAAGATCCCTATCTTGCGTGAAACAGCAAGTGTTCGTCAAAATTTCAAATTTTCCAGGTAAACAAAAACTCACTTCCTGGCCAATGTAGTACTTTTGAGTGGAACATTGAAAAAATCACATGTAAGGTTGTTGAGCTTTGAGGATTTGCATATCAACAACTTTCTAGCCTGCTTGCCTTGAAGATGATGTGAAAGTCAGGGGATGTAGAAAGTTACTTGCAAGGACAGTTCAAGTTGGGGAAGTCTAATGCCCACCCGGTGTGTGTTTCAAACAAGTTGAAAACCATGAGGTATTTGAACAATAAGATGTATACACGGGCTTTTGGAAAATTAAATTGCTATTTCTAATTTTTCAAACTAGGTTTCATAACAGCTAAATTGTTTTCAACAAGATTGTGGGTACAAAATGTTGAACTTAGCCTTGTAATTGAACCAAATTAGGAAATAACAACTCAAACATTGTTTTCCATTTAGGACAAAAGACTTATTAAAAATTGAGGATTGGCCTAATTCTACAAACAAATATTCTTGGCGAATTTTTCAATCTTTTTCTCTTCTCTCTTGCATGTATACTTCTAATTTGTTTCAACTAGCAATTTTTTCTTTACAAACAAAAAAATTGTTATACTACCTAACAAGTTTCAAAAGTGTAGGTCTTACAGAAGCTAAAATAAAATATTTTTAGTATTTTTTGTAGGTGTCACACTTATGCAAGTTTGAAAAAATTAGCAAACCCATGCAAACATGTTTCTGTATAAGATGTTTGTTTTAGTTCAACTATCCCAGCTCCTTAACAAGTTTCAAAAGCGCAGGTTTTATAGAAGTTAAAAAACATTTTTAATATTTTCTTAAGGTGTTCTTATGCAGGTTCGAAAAAATTTGTGAACCGGGAGAAAACGTTCCTGTAAAAGGTATGTATCGTTTTAGTACACCTACCCTCACGGCCTAACAAGTTGTCAGTTAAAGAAACCTACCCTGCTTGGAACAACAAAGGTTCAGCAATTTTCAAAATTTCCTGGTGAAAAAAACTTGCTTTTAGACCAATACCCTTGGGTAGAGCACTGGAAAAGCAAATGTAGTGCCAAGCAGGGGTGAACATGTTTCTGTCAAAGATATATGCTGTTTTAGTTCATGTGCAATAGCCGCCTGAACAAATTACAAGGGTGCAGGTCTTATGAAATTAAAAAAATGTTGATATTTTCTTACGATTGCTTATGCAAGTTCAAAAAAATTTGCAAACTGAGACCAATGCGTTTTTGTCAAAAGTATGCTGTTTTAGTACATCGACCCTAGATGCCTAACAAATTTCAAGAGGGCAGGTCTAATAGAAGCTAAAAACAATTTTAGTATTTTCTTAGGGTATCCTTATGCAAGTTCAAAAAAATTTGCAAACGGGTAAAAACGTTTCTGTCAAAGGTATATGCCATCTTAGTACACTTGCAATAGCTGCCTAAGAAAGTTTCAATGGCACATGCCTTATGAAGCTAAAAATTTTTTTGATATTTGCTTAGGATGTGCTTAGACAAGTTTAAAATGATTTGCAAACTAAGACAAACGCGTTTTTGTCAAAGGTGTGCTGTTTTAGTACATATACCATAGATGTTTAACAAGTTTTAAGAGTGCAGGTCTTATAGAAGCTAAAAAAACAATTTTAATATTTTCTGAGAATATCATTACGTGAGTTTGAAAAATTTGTAAACCGGGAAAACACGTTTCTGTCAACGGTATGTTAGTTTAGTACACCTACCCTTGCTGCCTTGCAAGTTTCATGAGCACAGGTCTTAATAGAAGTTAAACAAAAAAAAATTTAATATTTTCTTAAGAATGTCCTTAGCAAGTTTGAAGAAATTTGGGAACCGGGGCAAACAGGTTTCTGTCAAAGGTATATGCCGTTTTAGTACACCTGTCCTAGATGCCAAACAAGTTGCAAGAACGCAGGTTTTTTAGAAGTTAAAAAACAATTTTAATATTTTCTTATGGTGTCCTTCTGCGAGCTCGAAAAAATTTGCATTAGTTTCTGTCAAATGTATGTAATATCTAACAAGTTTCAGGTGCACAGGTATCCCAAAAGCTATAAAAAAAACATTTTAATATTTTTTTAAGTGTTATGCAAGTTCGCAAAAAATGCGAATTGTTGCAAGCACCTCTCACATACCTGCAACTGTAGTAAGCTTGAAGGATGACATTCAATAGAGAATATTTAGTTTTTAAATTCTTGTTTGCTGTATTAGTGTTAGATGCGCCGCTGTGTCTAAATTGGTATGTTATTAAAACAGTTATTTTGTTCCTACTATTCTTAGCAATTATGCCTTGTACTAAACCCTAGCTAAATGTAACTTATTTAAAATTGAGATAGTTATCAAATTGACATAGTTTTATCTGTGCTTTAAAATTTTCCTGAATTCAATTAAAAAAAGTGTATGATACAGATTTCAGAGAACACTATAAATTTATAAAAGTAACAGATCTTGAAATATCAATTGTTTGATTAATACTATGCTAGAGGTAAAACTGACGTTTATGAATATAATTACAAATATGTTAAAAAGAAAATCTCAATTAGTTTATTCACACCTAACATAACCTCACTCTTTAAATTGAAAATAAATATTCAAGTGTCTACTACCTTCACATATTAAATACGTTATTACAGCCATCACCACCTCTTCTGATATTATAATAAGCTTTTGCATATGCCAAAATCATCTTTACTGTATTAAATTGACAATGCGTTTGTAGCTTGTGAGATTTAACCAAACTTAATAATTCACATTTAAATATAGCATAGCATACTGAACCTTGTGTGTAATAAGCTTTGAATTACAACAATCCTAGTCCAAGATGCTGTTGGTACTTCGTTGAGTAGTGTAGAATGATTAGATGCATTATTCAACAAGATTAATGATGGTTCTTCTAAGTTGTTTCTTAACTTCTCTTCCCCATTCATTTCACCAGGATAATCACTATTGTTCGATTTGGAAGCAAACAACAAAGAAGTATTTTCTATAAAACCTTCCTTTGATCTAGCATGAACTACTATAAAACGTTTAGAATTAATTAAAATATAATTTGTTATGTAAAAATGTTTACCTCTTGTACTGCCTGTACTGAGATGAAAGTACCCCATTAAGCTTTTCTTGTTCAAAATGTGCCAATAAGTTCAACACCAATTGTCGAGCTTATGCTTCCACAGTTGTATCTTTGACTGACATTTTGTAATATTGAGTTCTAATAAAAACTGTTTTTCATTAAATTGAGTATGAAATACATCGGCGCCTTCAGCGGTGGTAACAACAGTTTGCGTTCTTTTTGCTGAACACAAGCGCTACCATCCAATATGTTGAGAACGGCCGCCATTTTTTGTAGCATTACATGTATACCTTCACTTATGGTAGTGGCGGGAAATAATGTCAGCTGATCAATTTTTTTTCTCGGTGACAGGAGTGGAATAACAAATTTTATAAGGTTGAATCAATTAATGAAATGAAGAAAGTTATAATACACAATCCCCCTATGAATTTAATATTTTGAATAATAAAACTACAAATTTCAGGCTGGGCCTATCCTAAGGTTAACAATAAATTAACATTACTTTCAAGGATTGAACAATCTGTAATATACAAATTCTTAAAAAACATCACGCTTTAATAAATTAACTTACCCATCAAAGTATAGGGAAGAAAAAGTTCTATCTCATTAATACTAATATGAGTGTTGTATTACTTTTAAAAAAATTTAAATTTGAAGCCTCTCCAGGAAAGAAAACAGTTGAATTTTAAAATAACAAATTTTACAAGTTAGCGTCGGCAGACATTGGAACAAAATGGACGAAAGCTTGTTCATTGTACATTATGAATATAACAGGAGCGCGTTCAGAATGAAAGTGAACGGGAGAGTAAGGTGATTGTAAGGGTGACGCTCATGTTATACATGTTTTAGAACGCTTTTAAGGTAGTCGCCGTATTTTTCGCGCGTATTTTAAAAATCAGTGTCAAATAGCATAGAAAAACTTTTATGGTTAAGTAGCCGTAACCTGAAAAGCTAATTTCAATTACATAAAAAATGATAAATAATATTGTGTTTATTATCGCAGAAGAGCAAAAATTATTAACATACTTTAATGTATTCTTTCTATAATGGATGAGGACGAACAAGAAGTAAACTTATCAATCAGAAATGGCGTAATAAGGATAGAAAATTATATTGAAAAAGTTGTTCCTGGTTACTCAGCCAGACAATTTCAATCTCAATTTCGTATTACAAGAGACACATACGACAAGTTGTTACCTATAACCTATAATGTCATTAAAAAAATATTCTATTCCTCTCTGCGCATGACGAGTGATTCTTCACGATGTCTATAGGTGCGGGAACGTGAGCGTTACCCAAGTGTTACACTTTCTCATTCTGAACGGCTAAGGGTTACTTTAATTTCAAATCTGAACGCGTAGTACAATTTCTGGGTAACCCTAGGGCATAGATTAATGAGAAGAAGATAGGAAACGTGCATAAGGGACCTATGTATTAAAACGACCAGCTTTTACAATGTTAAGTTAACATTTGACCCGTTGAGAGGGCGCTACAAAAAATGTTTAAAGAAGTGACCGGTTATTTTGCGGCAAATTTAAACTTAAAACAAGCAAAAGTTATAAGAATGTTTTTGCTAATAATTTCGTGTAATTTTCAAAAACACATTTAAAGTCTATAACTATCAATTAACAATATTTTTATTTGTTGATAACTTTCTACAATAATTATGTTCACTACTAATTAGATTTCTAATCTCTGTAATATTATTGTAGTTAAATGGCACAGCTCCTGGTTTAAGAATAATTCTAGGGTAGGTTTTTTTAAATTGATTCCAGGAGAAATGCTTACTGCACACCTGGTAGTGACCAGTCAAATATTTATTATTAATTATCAAGTCATTTCTGTCCATTAACTCAATCCATTGCATAGCGCTATAATGAAAGTACAAATTTAATTATATAATTTTTCAAGTTTAAAGGATTCCACTTACATCATACGGTCTTTAGGACAATTAAAAACGCTATATCTGGATTTTCAAATTTATTATTGTAACAGAAGTTACCAATACAATATGCACCGCGACTCATTTTCACATTTAAATTAAAGTTGATTCTAATAAATATTCAATTAAGTGGAGCTTGAATAAACGCAAACACTTTAAGAAGAACGGAAACAAAATAAAATTTTAGGAAAACTTATGATTTTAGGTTATAAATAGGTATTATAATAAGCACGCCATCGGTAAGCAAGTCATTCTGTAATACCGCTTTAGTTAACATTTGAGACGACAGATACCGCTAAAAAAATTCGGTCGCTTCGTTTCCTATCTTCTTCTCACTAATCTATGCCCTAGGGTTACACAAATCTTCTTTCTGAACGCGCTCCAGTTGTAATAAACAAAGTTACCAACGTAATTATTACCAACACAAATTCTATCTATAAATTTAGGAAAATAAAGTTGTGATCAAAATTCGTCATCTTATTTAAACAAAATTCATTTTAATGCTTTCTAATCTCAAAATCCCTAAAAAAAGTAAGCTTAGTTCTTTTATTTTGATGGTGTAATATTTTAAAACAATTTTCATCTCAAATATGGGAAGAATTGGCAATGTGACGGGCGAACACTGAGTCGGAATTATTGTTAGTTGGATCTAATCTAATTTTGTAATAGCAGATATGTGATTTTTAAAACGTGTATAAAAACTTACGACCAGTTGGTCCGTTATAGAAGCAGTTACAAGACGGACAATTTAGCTTGTAGATATCTGAATGTTCTAATAAAAAAATCGTGTCATTATTGCGAACTAAAATCATATTAAGGTTACTGGTATTAGAGAAAGCAATGTTGACATTGAAATTGGAAAAAATATTTTTAATTTTAAACGAAATATTGTCGTAATAGGAAGTACTGAAAGACTATTAGTATTGTTATCTGAGGTCAATCTAGTTGTTGAATTAATTTTAGTTTGAATTTTATTAAGTAACTTGTTAATTGTAGTATTTAGATAATTATTTTTAACTGCAATTTGTTTAATAATATCATGTTCTTGTTGAAATAATTTTTGAGAAAGAGGTGTTAATAATACTCTTCTGATGAGAAAGTTGAAACTTGCTAATTTATAGCACCAAGGTTGATAAGAATCATAAGGTATGATGTTATCTGTGGCTGTTGGTTTTCTGTAAATACTGTATTTAACAACGAGCGTCTCGCGGTAGAAATAACGCGGCTGTAATGACAGTTGTAAACAGATTGAGGTTACGTGATTTTTTTTTGTTTACATAAATTGGATGAGGTCTGTGTTAATGTTAAATTGATTGTTTATCGCCTTATTTATATAGGAGAAGTAAAAAATGAATATTTGCCTAGATTGTGGTTCTGAATTAACGTAAAATAAAACTTTGTATGGCCACTTAAGAAAATTTCATGATTTGAATATAAGAGACCAGTTTCTATAAGCAACCAACTTTGGATAAAAAAGAAGTTAAATTTAGTGCAATGAAGGAAATTAACTTTATACGAATGTTATCTATATATGTTAGCTCTTGTATGTAAACAACTTGGTATTTTGTACTAACTTGTTGCTATTCTAGGTATCTTTCGTACTTGTGTCATTATGCAGTTTAAAGGTACTTTGCTGGGATTTCTTTAATTTGATTTGAAAATTATTAATTACTTGAGTGAAATGTGTTTAATAATAGTAATAGAGGCTTGAGGTTTCAATAATTGTATTTTTATTTTTTAAAAAGTAAACACGTTATGTACCCATATACATTCTCAATAAATACCTAAATTAATTAAGAAAGAAACTAATTTTATTTTGTCGAGAATTTTGTTTGCACTGTCGGTCGACTAAAATATGTAAAAAAACAAGGTAGAAAATTAAGATTATTTTGGTACTCCGACTAAAAGTAAAACTAAAATACTGCACTGTTAATATAAGAACACTCAATCAGACAGATTTGACGAAATTACAATAACTTACCAGCGCTTGTAACACTGATAAAACAAAGTGAAAACTGAGGATTAAATTAGATTAGTCGCGTACTTGTAGGTTTCCCATCAAAATCGCTGGGATTGTAATAATTTCCAGTAATGTGTACATGTATTTCTGCGAGTGGTTTCCCCATCGGATTTTATTCTTAAACAAGAGAAAGCAGAACAAAATCTAACCTTATAAGCTTTAATGTTAATTAAACCTACTTTCTACTGAGATAATACACTGTCTTATCTTAACATAAAATCAGGTGATGTATGATCAGATCTTGTATGAACATTAACATTAAGGTTTGAGTTATTAACCAAACCATCCCTAATAAAAATTTCTTCCGTTAGGGTAGGCTTTTTAAGATCATTATTACTTGTTGATTTCTTCTTTATTGAAAAAAGCCGCACCTGATGTTCAACTTTTTTATTAATATTAATCTCCTCTGTAGTTTTTAGATCAATAGATTTTGCTTTATTTAATGTGTCAATGATTTTATCAAATTGCCTCATTATAGCCAGATGTACGTCGTCAGTTAACGAAGCATTCTCACATAGGCCTATTATTAGCTCGGCTCTTTTTTTTAATAATATCATTTTTTGAAGATTTTGCTTCATGTAGAATATTACTGCTGAAAAGTTCATCAACGTTACTAATATGCAAAGGTGTCAAGATTCGATTTGTAAAACTGTATCACACAAGCATGTATGTGTTTGCAAATGTTAAGCTTTATCATCTTGTCAATACAAGTGCATTGAAATGTATGAACACATATGCTGCACTTTGTACAACTTAGGCATGAACCTTCAGACCTCATCTACTCTAGTAACTTGATACTGCTGAAAAGCACAAGTGGACGACGTAACTAAAAATTCCTTATCATTTTCAAGACGTCTAATAAAATCTAATGTAATTGTTAGACTTGCTTTATGACTTTGTTTAATTCTATTAATTTTGTCATTGAAAGTATTCTTTGCAAGTTTAATTATACGTTTAAACAAGCTATCTCAAGCAATTTTCATTACTGCATTAATGCTTTTGTCCAAACGTTTTACTTTCCGACCTTCCAAATACACATACTTCAAAACTTTGTGCATCGATTCAAGATACATGTTAGTGTTTATTCCTAAACCCAATCGATAGCAATATGCCCAAGATGTTGGACGATTTGCATAATTATTATGAAAATATTCAGCAATTGATTGTGTATCAACATCGTCATAAAGATCTTCTACTACCTGATTTAAAATGTCATTAAATTCATCAATAGATACACACTGTAATAAAACACGAAGGGATTTATATACTACTACTTTTTTTTCAATCCCTCCATTCATTTCTGACAAATTCTTGCGCTAATTACGATCCACATGTCAGGTACATAGCAACTGATGAGGTACCTTGGCCATAACATAAGACCATGCATTATAGAATGCTGGAACATCATCAGACGTAGAAACAGTAGTTGATATAATACCCACTCTTGATTTAGTTTTTTCAAAAAACAACTTGAAAATCATTTCGTCAGCACGATTTGAAAAACAAAATGCCACTGGGCACCCTGAACCAAATTCATCCACTGTCATTAGTGTGTAGAGCTGAAAATCGTAACTATTTGTACCGTGTGTACCATCAACGCACACCTTGTCGTTCCCAAATTTAAGCAACTGTTCACGTTGAAAAGAAGTGATTATGACTAATGCAAAATCTTGAACATCTAAAATTATTTTTGAGTCATTTGGGTTTCATTCTACACGTTGGCTTTTATAATATAACACTGGCCAGTCGCTTCCTAAGTTCATCATCTCCTCTACCCAGAGCCGTACGCTAATTGCATCATTTAGGTGACGTTTAACACCATACTCAATATTGAAGTCCCTAACAATATTGTGCATATCTTTTGTTTCTAACAACAAAATTCTCTGTGAATTTTCTTGTTTTAAAGCAAAATCACGAACATCATCCAATATATGTTGAAATGTAATACCTTCCTTTAATTTTCCTGAAACATATCAATTGAAAAATTTCAAACTAGAACTTTATGTTCAAAAATACCTGCAATTTCTACTTTACTCTCTTTACTTAAAAAAACTCGACCAATATCGTTGGTATGTTCAACATGAGTTGTCCAGAAGTCTACTGCAACAGACCCATAGTTCTTTATCGTCGCTTCCATTCTTGCCTTTTGGAATGTAGTTGTACGATCGATGGCAATTATAGTACTCCTTTTTGGTGCCATCAGACAATAATTTAGCTGAAGTGTGAAGTATATACATTGCCAAAGATTGTTCCTGTTCTTGGTTTTTCAGTTTTTGAACTCTGTTGAACAGAATAAAATTAGTATATAATTAACACTTTGCATAATAATCTTCAAACCTAATTGTGAATTAAAATGTAGTTGATCAAGTTTAGTTTCAATTTGATGTTCATTTGCCAAATGTTGTCGAAGTTTTTTATATCCCTTTAGATGTGTTGTACAATTTTCATAAAAGCACTTGATTCTTGACGAGTTGAGAATTATTGGAATACTTTTATGAACAGTTCTGCAATGACAACGCAAAGTTGCTTTACTGGTCAAGGATTTGCCACATGTATCACACAAAAATTTACTAGGTTTCCTATATTCAAAATTATGAATCTTTCTTAAATGGGCATACAAATTCTTCTTTTGTGTAAACTCAAAACCACAATCTTCGCAAGTATTCATTTTTACCCCTCGTTTACAAATAACACGATAAACAAAATTAATAGGTAATTTCCATGGATCTCATTCACTATATGTAAACAAAAAAATTACGTAACCTCAATCTGTTAACAACTGTCATTACAGCCGCGTTATTTCTACCGTGAGACGCTCGTATTTAACAAGAGAAGGATTATTGTATATTAAAATGTCTTCAAATTCATGTATGGACCTCTCTACTTAAGACGCTAATTTTTCTATCTATGCAAAACTATAAAACTGTGATGAATAGTCTGTAGTTCATAATGTTGACGCTAGGGTCACATGAAGATCAATTTTCTATATAGTGTCTTATGAAGTGTTAGTATTGTAATCGCATTTTTATAGAATTGTGAGCTCTAATTCAACTAAGATCATCGTATTTGGCACTTTATTGTGACAGTCAATAGTGTGTTCAGCTTGTGGCGTGTATCTTATCTATAGACATAAAGTATGAAGTGTCGTTTTGTCCCTGGGTGCAAATTCGGATATAAAACATTTAAACACATAAAAAGAAGTATTTATTCTGCTCCCAAGGTATTTTTGGTATGTTAGTGGTACTAACGAGTTTATTTTTCAAATTCTCACAAATTAAAACTCCCAACTTAAATAATTTTAAAAAATCTATTAGAATTTTCTAATTTTTATAGTATAATTATATTTAACTACATAAATTAACAACTTTTAATCGATTTCCTGAAAGCTAGTGTTACCGGAGATAAAACATTCTTTCTCTGGATGCACGACTTCCCCTGATATTGTTTTATAGCTGTTGGTATTTGTATCATAAAATGATTTAAAAGTGCTTTGAATAAATATTAGTGTATGGTTACATATTGCCCAGCATGCTATTTTAATTTTTAATAATTTGAAATCCTTATAGGATTATGGGAGTATTAAATTGGTAATTGTTAAATATTTGTGTATATTTCAACTTCCAATGACTGGAATTTTGAAGAAAATCCGTATTTATAATTATTTATGACAAAAATGACGAATGCTCCATAAGACTGCATATAAAAATCGCCTTCATGTAACCCTAGTGGCAAGTCGTGAACTAGGAATACAGTAAGAGAATGTGCACAGGTTTCAGGCCGTGATTACTGTCCTAAGTAAAGGGGTTTATAAATTCATATTTAAGAGTAAACTATAGTTCTTGCAATTTCTAAACCGACTTTCGTCATCAATATTTGTGATGTCATATATTGGCGTTGTTGCCACTATCAAAATAGCAATTTCTCGTAACTACAATGATACTATTGGTTTAGTAATTGGTGACGGAATGTGGTTTGTTATTTTTTAAAAGGTAACTTGTAAAATAATTGTATACTGACAAAATTGCAGTCTAAGTTGTTTAGCTTAATAATAAATGTTATTATGTGGGAATTTGTACTATAAGCTTTGCAATTTCTAAATAAACCTCGTCATCCGCGACGTCACACAAGTACTAACTATTTATGTATATGTTTGTCAACTTAATACCGTACAATATTAGTGTTATAGTTTTGGTTTGAATAATAGCAATTTACGACGTTGCCAATAATTTTAAAGGCAAATATTAAATTTTGACGTTTAAATTTTAGGTTATGTGCCATTCCTTGTTTTGTTGGTGTCAACGACCTCTTAAATTTTCCGTTTTTATATATTGATATTTGGCTGGTTTTTGCTTCAAACAGTGCTATTCACAACTCATATTAGTATTAAACTGAACTCTAATAACCAAAGACGATGAACGAGATTCATTTAGACCCAGAACTAAGCTACTTGTTGCTAGTTTGATCACCTTTATAGGCTGCGTGAAAATCGCTAGTATTTGTTTTCCAGTTACATTTATAGTGCAACACGTAATTATTTTCGATTTATCACGTTTCTGTAAATACTTGATGGCTGAATTTGAAACATGTCGAGTTTTTTAAAGTTAGTGAACGATCCCTAAATACAGTCTTGGATTTAAATGGCTGAAAGATAATCCAAGAATAGGTTTAATGAAACTGTTAAATATTATGAATAAATGGAATTCGATTCCAGAAGATATATGAAAATAAAAGAAGAGAATCTGTAGCATTTTTGTGTGTTTAGACAAAACATGGTTTTTTCAGCAAAGCATGCAATAAGAACAGTTAGAGCACACAAATTGATCGAAAAAGGTTGGTGTCATATCTACTTATCCTTAATACAGTATAATGTAATTAGTCTTTTAGGTACATTATATGCCCGAAATGTAAATGAATTACTAAATGTGGCTGAAATTGATTTTTCTCGTCTTCCACAAAAAAACCTAAATTACTACAGAGAAATGAATGAGCTAAAATTGAAAATTAATTATTAAAGAATTTGGAAAAATTATTTGCAATAATTTTAGACAACATGTCGTATTATTATACTTGTTAAATAAAACATCTAACAGTTTCTAGAAAAAAAGTAACATTGTAGAGCGACACTAAATAAGCAATTATCTTATGGAATGAATTATTTTAAGCAAAGGTTATTTAACTTGTTACGATGTAAGTCAAAATTATATGCTTTATAACATATCAGTATTAATTAAAAATTTTAGGTATAAACTGCCAAAGATTTTTAAAGCGGATTTGCTGGCCGAACAATATGGACATAAGGTGTTAAGATTGCCTCCGTATCACTGCATATTCAATGCAATTGAAAATGTATGGGGTGGTAGTAACAGCTACTACAACCGACACGGTGGAAGAGATGGGAGGTCTGTTGAAAACTTTACAAATGTGGAAAGAAACATTAGAAAAAATAATACCAGAGATTTGGGCACATTTGATAGAACATGCAGAAAAAATTATCAAATATTGGTGGAAACGTGAGATCAAATTTGATCAAGAAGATAATGCACCTCTAATTATTAACATTGGTGATAGTGATGACAGTGATTCAGATTTTCAATCAAATTGAACTAGTCAACCAAACGCACGGCTACTTAGAATCAAAAAAACTTTTTACACGATGTACTTTTAATTTAATTAAACTATCTTAAACTTTGTGTATAATAAACAAGTACAACCATATATATTTTATTGTTAAATTACAAGCTTTCAATGCTTGTTAAATTCTTGAGTATCTTGTTTTTAAAATATGGGTTGCAAATTCATCTTCAGAATATTGGATTTTAGGCATCCTAACAACTTCTACAGCTTTCAATTTTAATGGATGTAATAAACACACTGGTGACGAACTTGTCAATACTACACTAGCTTAAACTTTGGAGGTGCTAAATACAGGTAAAGTGAAAGTCTTTATATTACACCAATCTACAAAAAATGATAAATTGTATATTGAATTATTTGTTTCAAACTACTCAATTACCTGCAACAATTATATGGTCTCGAAGAGTAATAAAGCAAATGCCTATTTTTGGAAGATTTTGCCCTTCATGCTTTTGTATATTCAACAAACTACTGTTTATATCTTTAAGAATTCCATCAAAATAATTAGTCGTTGAACCTTTTGGTTATAAAGTTTTCATTTTTAGCTTACAACACTGACTGTGGAGATAACTTGCAATTTTTAATTTTTACTGGGAACAGTAATAATCCTGTAACAGTTATTCTTTTCTTGGATAATGGCATACTTCAACAACAGAATTCAAAGTTGGTTCATTTAAAGCGTTTACCCGTATGCATTGTTTTCGTTGTTGGAAATGCTTTGAAAACATGCCGTATTCAATCCAGTTGCATACTAACAAACAAGTAAAATGATCACCACAAATTTTAGGATGATTTAAAAGTGTTAAATCCTTCGTTTGCATTGTACATAACATAACTTTAGTCTTAGTAGATGGTTTCAGGGAAATCTAAAAGATTATTTTAAAGTGACATATCTTAATTATTCAAAGTTAATGAGAATTTTACTTACACATAGAATTGTAATTTTGTTCTTTTCCTTTTTCGATTTGTGTAATCAAAACGTTTAAAGTATAATTTCAATGACATAACCTCTTGAATAACTGTGGTTATTATTCCGTCTCTGGTATAATATACTAATCGCCATAAAATTACGAGTATTAGAAATTCGCAACTATATTTAAAATATGCTCAGTGGTAAAAATATAGAAGTAAATAAAATATATTGTTAATTAATGACTTTAATCTGCAATATTGTCGATAGAAATTTATTCTAAAAAATACTTTTTTAAAAACTAACAAATCACATTCGTTATCTGCTATTAAATATTTTCAATCTCTGTATTCTACCGATGGCGCTATTATAGTCATGAAGCAATAGGATTTTGGTAATGGCATCGTCGCTACAATTTGACGTCACAAATGGTAATGACGCAGGTCTATTTAGAAATTGCAAAGACTATAGTGAGCATATTTTAAATATAATTGAATGTTTTTAATGTGTTATATACTCTTAATTAAATAGCCATACGCGTGTTATACCGGGCACGGAATAACAGCCACCAATAATCAAGACTTACAGAGGTTATGTTTATTAAACTAAAGTAAGAGCACGAACAGTCTCAAATGAAGGCGGCAACATTGCAAAATTTGCAAACCGAGAAGGAAACTTTTTTCTGAAGTTAGAATAAGACAAGGATATCATTTGTAGTTGATATGGCGTGACGTCATTTGTGACGAAAGTCGGTTTATAAATTGCGAGAACTATATTTATATATATATATATATATATATATAAATATTATAAGTAGTTTTTTACACAAGGTAAGTTGATAAATACTAACGTATTGAAATTAATAAGATGAAATAATAACTTAGACTTTTTAAGTAAAGCCCAAATGATCATTTCAAATCGAGCTAGTAATTGAAAGAAGGAAAATATAAGGCCTTGGACAGGATTTGAACCTGCATCTCAGTTTTGCCGGAACTGTGCGTTTACCAATTACGCTACCGAAGCCGATGGCTATAATTGGGAAATTTACAAATCAAAATCGTGTACAGTACCATATAAGTCAAAAACTTGACAATTTCAGATATGATTGACAAAAATGCTAAACGTAATTGAAAGTTAGGTTTATATATGGTACTGTACACGATTTAGATTTGTAAATTTTCCAATTATAGCCATCGGCCTCGGTAGCGTAATTGGATAACGCACAGTTCCGGCAAAACTGAGATGCAGGTTCAAATCCTGTCCAAGGCCTTATATTTTCCTTCTTTCAATTACTAGCTCGATTTGAAATGATCATTTGGGCTTTACTTAAAAAGTCTAGGTTATTATTTCATCTTATTAATTGTTATATATATATATATATATATATATATATATATATATATATATATCATGATTTAAAGTATTTAAATCTCCAGGAAGGAGTTAACTTCTTTTTTTGAACCTGTGTGTAAACAAATAATGTCGCCAACTTTGAGAGTCCAAAGTACAATGTGAAATAGGTAGCCACAAGTCGGTAATCGATAAGCGCGAAGCACTTGAACACGTCGGTACTCAACGGAAGACGGTAATGAAGTGTCCCGAGCTAAGCTATATTTCTAACAAAATGTCTGCCCTCTCTAACCAATATTGATCCACTTTCACGCGCGTAGGTGGGAACCAAACCGTTCTCATGTGAGAATTGTAATGTCAGCGTGCTCCGTGACCACAAAGATAAGTGAATGAACTAAATAACGGTGTGAACCACGACTTAATGTGGTTTTCACAGACGTTATCATTAAAGTCTTTGTCTGTTGGGAACTTCCTCACACAGAGTTCCAAAAAGTTCTTAAATGTAAATTAATAACCTACTATGTGAAGCTTTTGAAATAAAGCGTAACAATCGCCTTAAAACTTCAAAAAGAAAAACAAAAAAAAAGGAGTCTACTTGTACAAGAGCTTACACATTCACAGGAAACTTAAATTACATTTGTCTATAGGCACTACCTGGTTTTTAAACCGTAGCAAAAATTGCGATACCAGGAAACAGAAATGAGCAACCACGACATTTTAAGGTTTATTCGAACTTAGCGTGCACAGGTTTTGTTTACCGCCTCACCAACCGCACAAATTCCGTCGGAGGCATGAGACTTGCATACTTATTACTACACTCACTTCACTATAAACCTAATTGCAAAAGGTTTTCTTTTACATTCATTTATAAACACGTGCAAATTTCATCTGCCTCCTTAAAGACATTTTCTAAAGCTGGATAAATTTATACTAGCTTTAGCAAAATAAGACAAAATATAATGCAGCAGCTGAAACATGAAGTTCACAAATTAACCAGCGCTACTGCATTTATAATACCTAATTCCTTAAAGCTATCCTATCAAGTACAATCGTAAGGTGCAAGTTTGCTCCTTCACCTTACGGTACTAAATCTTGCCTTTGGTCTTAAATACCAAGGGTTCTGAACATGAATTATTAAAGTAATTCCTTAAGCTATTTTATTACGAAAAAGATAGGTAATTTATTGACTTAACAGTAAATGTAAGGTAAAAATAACATCTCAGAGATAATTGCAAAGAAAACGATAAACATCTATGGGTTAAAGTATTAACTAAGGTACGATAAGTTTTCCAAGATATTTTCGGGAAAAAGATAATTAACCAATCGTGGTTACATAATACATCAGTGAAATAAAATCCTTAAGACACTCTAAAGTAAAAGGATAAGTCAAACATTTATGATTTAACCTAAAAACTTAAGGTATGATAAAATGTAACGATAAAAGAACATTTTTTTTTTAAAAACGTAAAACCTTAATTTGGTTTGGTGGCCTTATTGCCAGAGCACGCCACACCTTCTATAAATCTAATAAGAAAGAATGGTAACTCCCGAGGAAGTAGAGTGATTCCATAGGAACGTAGAAAGGGGTTTTTACACATGCCCTCCAAAAGGGAGAAGCTCCGTGAGCGGACATGTACACACGAATGGCATGCGTGACCAATTCGCCAAGGGGAGTGCAATCCTTGCATCCCGGTGTCGATTAGAAAACACGCCACACCCAAAACGGTAGCAAATTTTTACTGCCCCGGTAAATCAACGGTAGATAGTGGCGATGCACAGCTAGACAAAGGTTCTCCACGCACACGGCCCAATATCATGAAGTAACAACCCTATAACTATGCAGAGACTTTGAAAATAAAAGGAGAGAAGATGAATAAGAAACGATAATAGCGGGAGATGAAAGATTAGGAACTATGTAGCGACCCAGGTACAAGAGATAAAAGAAAATGCTTGCATTGAGCCAAAGTGATTGAAAAAAAGGTGGATAACAAAGCACTACAAAACCAGTCAAGGTGTAGTTACCACTCTTATGCGATGGACGGTTGTATCGGGACTTGAGACAGGTTCACCAAAGGAAAAATTAAGATTTAAAACGGAGATAGCGTGTTGGAGAAAAGTAGAGTTTTGGATAAGCATCCTAGGGAGTAGGTAAAGAAAAAAAAATGTCCCTCTTAAGACAGATTGGTCTAAAGGACCACCTGCCATATTAACGATAAGATTTTTATTACCACGTAGATACTTGCAAACAACTAAATCTCAAATAAAACTTGTACAAATTAACCTCCTACCGAACACATCCAGTGCGATAAGGAGAACAAACAAAGATAGTGTAAACAACCTTAATATACTTCTACGATAATTTCAAATTTATAATTGTCATCGACGTAGCGGTAATTGTACGATAAACTGTTATTTAAGAATAAAAATAGGGAACTCCGTTAAAGAAATTAGGTAATGAATAATATTTAAAACGAAAAAGCCATAGCCTCTCACCAACATGTTCAGGAAAAAAAAAGAATGCATTAGCATTTCTAAAATATAAAAGTGATTGATAACGGAAATAAAAAAAAATCATTGAAGTAGATGCGTAAGAAAACATGTCGAATTGAAATTCCTTGTATTCGCAACTGTGGAAACTGACTTTTTACTGCAGAGGTGTAGTTTGCTCTTGCTATGTGTGTCACATGAGCAAAGCATCAGCCCTAGACATCAGCTTACAACAAGTTGTAACAATTCGCTGGGTTGTTTAGACGTAAAATAAGTCAACCACCACAATAACTGTAGTACGTTGTGAAATAATAATCAAATAGTAGATAAAAATTTAAAAGAAAAATTTGGTATAGTTACAAATAAGGATTATTTGAAAAAATATTGTACTAGGTATAGGAGGCTATCTTTTAAAAACAGAAAACTATAATAGCATAACCAAGTTTAAAAACTTCTGAGTTAAAGAGTTAATAATTATTTAGATATAGGAGAGCTCGATAATTAGATAATGATTAGGTACGGAAGATAAAGCTAAAAGAAAACTTGGACGAGACAAAAATGGAAAACCAGAAAGAAATATGTCTAAATGAAGGTATGGACACAACGTAAGTTTATACTGCTCGTTAGCGACAGATGAAAACGGTTTTAAGTCTTTAATACGTTTTTGAGGTTTGCCATTTAAATCTTGCAGTTTATATATTAATGGAGAGATTATACGAGTCATTGCACATAAGATAAATTTAGGACTTTAGCGAAAAACTTTTAGTGGCATCAGATAGAACATGATTTTTCTTTTTTCTATACTTGTTCACCCAAGGCAAATGAAATGTCTCTTTTACGAAGATTGTAATGATTTTTACTCTTTTTATAAGCTTTAAATAAATTTTTCTTAACATAGGTAAAGAGAGAGGGTAATTGTTGGTGATCTTTGGCCCAGAGTATTTTTTCATCAAATTCAATCACATCGATATTATCAGGAATAGAACCATAATAACTGCCGTCAATTGAGATATAACGGCCAAACAGTAAAAGTTACGTGGAAAAAAGAGTAGATGCATGCATGCTTAGAAGATCGCAAAGCTTGAGCAATTTGAAATATGTTTTCATTCAATTTATTATGGTTAGATTAGATATACGAAGAGATATCGGTAATAATTGCACGATTAGCACGTTTGGTTGGGTTTACTTGGGGGGTGATACCAGGCATTGAACCTGATTTTCTGAACATTATAACTAGTTACGCAATTTTGAAAATCTTTTAAAAGGAACTGTGAACCATTGTCACAGAGAATAATTTGAGGTAGTCCAATGATAAGAAAAACTTGTTGCTTTAAAAACTTTACGATTGCGGAATAGGTAGCTTTTGGTAAAGGGTAAACAAAAACAAATTTGGAAAACCAATCCGTTACAATCAATAGGTATTGATTAGCTTTCTTAGATCGAGGAAAGGGTCTTAATAAATCGAGAGAAATTAGTTGATGGATAGAATAAGTACATCATTTGTACGAGTTGAGGCACCTCCTCTACCTCTAATCGTTCCTTAACGAGTTTTCTCATTAAAAACCCATTAGTACTAATCGCTTTTTAATGGGTTGTCTCATTACAAACCCATTAGCACTAATCGTTTTTAAATAGAATTTTTCATTAAAAACCCATTAGCACTGATGGTTTTTAAAGAGTCCTTTTATTAAAAACCCAATAGCACTAATCGTTTTGAATGGGTGTTTCATTAAAAACCCATTAGCACTAATTGCTTTTTTAATGGGTTTTTTCATTAAATACCCATTATCACTAATCTCTTTTTAAGAGCGGCTATCTACATAAAAATTAGAAGTCTTGCAGGTAAATTTAGCAAATAAACAATAGAAAATCACAGTTTAAACATGCAAGCTTTAAAAAAATATAGTGCTTACCATATTTCGATGTTGAAAATATTGCAAAAATAAGCACTTTAAACAACTAAGATTTTGATATTAGAAATTTCTGCAAACACTTTGTACTATTATACACAAATAAATTTAAAATGAGCTTTAAGCATCACTTTCCCGTATTTATGTACAAAAAGAAATAGGTAAATGGGTTTTCACATATTTAAAATCATATTACTAAACCGTATAATTAGCATTGTAGGAAAGTTCCTTAAAATTTACAGATAATAGATTCCATTTTATTAGAAAATGCATGGATAAACTTAAACATTGACTTTATTAAAAACGCGTTAGGTGGTTGAAAGTAAGCTGCATGTTTCAGCTATTAATTAGCATAACGATCATTATGACTATAGCGTCTTAATATTTTGAACTACGTATATACCGATATACTTTCTAACCATGTAAAATTAAATACTTTAACCTTTAGTTTAATTATGCACGTAATTATCTTATATGGGAAAACTTTTACAATGCAGGATATTAAAAAATTTTGAGATTTTATTCTATTGTGACTGCCATAATTTTTTTGGAAATTCCGATATACTTTAATAAATTGAACAGTAGAATTGTACCGCTACAATTTGTATTGACAAAAAAAATCTAAAATAATGGTGGTGGCTAAAGGGATGATCTAATTTGAAAAGATCTAAAAGAATTAAGTAGCTGAAGAGAAAACAATATTAGTTAATATTTTACACGACGGAGTTATATTAAAAATATCGCTAAGAGTACCTTTTGGCAAAAATCTAAGAATGGCGGTGGTAGCTAGAGGTCCGGTCCGATTTGAGTAGCTGGGAAAATTTTAATATAATTTGATAGGTTACATGATATGTTTATCTCAAAAAACAGAGCGATACTGTTTAGAAGAAGATTAACGATGAACATTGTATGGTTTGTAAAGGGTAATTCAGTAAGGGATGCTCCAATTTGAAAAATTCCAAAAGATTTGAGAAGCTGAGAAAAAGCAAAATTAATTAATATCTTACACGGGGAAGTTTGTATCATAAATATCGCTAAGAGTAATTTTTGACAAAAATTATAAAAATGGCGGTAGTGGATAGAGGTCCGGTTCGATTTTAAAAATTCTTTCAGATTTGAGTAGCTGGAAAAATTCTAATATATCTTACACGGTGGGTTTATATTAAAAACACCTCTAAGAGTAACTTATAGCAAAAAAAAAAACTAAAAATGGCGGTGGTGGCTAGAAAGATGCTCTGATTTGAAAAATTTTAAAAGATTCGAGTAGCTGAGAAAATTTTAATATAATTCAATAGTTCACACGACATATTTAGCTTGAAAGATATCCCCCAAGTTAAAAATGGTTAGTCGAAGAACTAGTTGTTCAGTTTAAAGATTTCTGTAGACCAATGTAGACGTGCATTGCGTGTGGTGCTTGTTAATAAAAAAGTAGGGTAAGTCTTTATAACATTTTAGGTTAGGTGCTCTTAAATTAATCTCTAAAAATGGAATCTGTAAGCTGTTTCGTAATAATCCCGAATTTTTCCATATTTAAATACACTTCAAATTCGTCTCTAAATTAAAATAGGATCTGTTCATTAAACAATAATGCGAGATGTACAAGTAATGATTTCGGTTGACTTGATGGTGTTGTGGTGTTTTGCAGGCGGGGCAGCACGCGTTCGAATCCCACTCGAGTCGATTTTTTCTCTAAGAACTTGCGGTAAACTGTATATACAGCATGGAGCATAAGTGGATATATATACAGGGTAAGTCAAAAATCGTGACGTTAAAAATGGCGGATTGACGTAAGAAAAATGGCGGATGACAAATGTAACGTAAAAAAGCAATTAGTGTTCATGAGTTTTCCCATTAAAAAGCGAATAATGTTAATGGGTTTTTAATGAAAAAACTCATTAAAAACGATTAGTGCTAATGGGATTTTAATGAGAAAGCTCATTAAAAAGCGATTAGAGGAGGAGCAGATGCCTCAACCCGTACAAATGATCTACTAGGATACTTTTTAAACATACCCATTAGACCAGAATAAGCTTCTTGTGAACTTTTTCGTGCACTACAAGCTTTACAGTTTTTAATGTAACGGCAAACAGATTGTCTTAAGTTGAGCCAATAATAAAAATCAGATATTTTCGTAAGAGTTTTTGTAACACCTAATAGGATCATCATGAAACATTTTCAAAACCTCAGGTCGATTCGGTGTAGGAATTACTAATTTCTTTTCAGGTAAATTTGCAGGTTTACATGAGAAAGAGCTAACAAATTTATATAAACGATCTGCTATAACACAAAAAGATTGGTAATTTTAGAATGTTGATACTTTTTGTACCATATTAGATTACCAGGTATCGGGTGTTAAATTAGGAAGATTTATAGCAACTACATCATGTGAGAGAGCGTCAGGTACGATATTTAATTTTCTAGGTCCGTGGCGGACAGTGAAAGTAAATTGAGAAATGCATAAACTCCATCTGGTTAAATGTCCAGCGGGTTGTTACAAATTATTTAACGAGGTAAGAGCAGCACAACCGGTAGTTACTATCAATTGAGTTCCTTCGACATAACCCCTGAATTTTTCACTTCCAAAGATTACCCCGTGAAGCTCTTGATCCCAAGTAAAATATTTTTGTTCAGCAGTAGTTAACGTACGACTTACATAAGGGATAGTGTGTTCTAAACCATTTTTATCTTGAAATAGAATGGCACCTAAGCTAGTAAGTGAGGCATAAGTCTGAATATAAAATGTTTCTTCATAATTAGTGGAGATCAAGATCGGAGCAGAAGTAATCAAACGTTGAATTTCATCAAAAGCGTCTTGTGCATCACAAGTCCAATCGATAGATTGCCCTTTTTATTTTTAATTAAAGCAGTAATAAAAACAGATAAGTTTGATAAAAAGATGAGATAATAAGATATTAATTCCGATTAAACGTTTAATTTCAGTAACGTTTTTGGTCGTTTTAAAATCAGTAATAACATTTATTTGTCAGGGTTAGCACGTAAGCCATTTTCATCGACAATAAACCCTAAAAAGGAGAAAGAACAACAGTAAAAGTTACATTTTTTCCAATTAATTTTAAAACCAACATTACTCATGCAATCCGCTACTTCATTCAAAGTTACGATATGTTTTTCAAAGGTATTAGAAATTACTAAGATATCATTAAGACAAACAAAAGCACATTCTTGATGTAAATGACCTAGTGTTCTATCCATTGTACGCAGAAGTGCTTGAGGGTCATTAGATAAACCAAACGGTAAGTAATTAAATTCATATAAACCTTTCTCAAGTGCACAAAAAGCAATTTTCTGACCAGAGGATTGTTCCAAAGGTATTCAATAAAAAACTTGTTTAAGATCTGTGGAGGATGTATATTTAGCATTACGTAGTCTTTCGGGGTAATGGATAGCTATCGAAGATTGTAAAGGAATTTAGCTTTCGACCATTAAAATAAACACGATAATCTCAGTTTTTTTAACTAATAAAATGGGGCTACTCCAAGGGGAAGTGCTAGGAGAAATAACACCAGACTGATTCATTTTATAAACTGCCGCATATAAATATTTCTTTAAAGCAGAGAATAAAGGATATTGACGTTGTTTAAATGGTTTAGCATCGACAGTTAAGACTTCATGCGATACAGTGGTTACACAGCCTAGTTCTGAGTAAATAACTGACGGAATCTATTCACGATTATATCTAACAAGATAGTTTGTTCTTCGGTAAAAAAAATTTTGTTCGCAGTTTCCAATGGAGCACATGTGTTCTTCTTAACGTTAGCTTGCCAAGTAAAATCGAGGAAAGTTATCGATAAATTAAAAACATGACAAAAATCAACTCTTAAAGAGAAAGAATATGCTAAAGTCGGTACAGTTTCCTAACTGTGTAACGAGATTCTATATGAATTTTTAGTTTGACAGATCCAGTTACTTGGATGTGGACAGCATCAGCGATAATCATACATGTATTTTGAGGTTTTATTTTAAAATCTATATTTTGGAATCTTAATAGTTGCAGAACTGTGGAATTAATTAATGAGCAGTAAGACCCAGTGTCCAACAATGCATCAACAGACAGGGAGGCAATCGAAATTGGTAAATGTGGACGATTACGAAACGTTCTCGTTTTCAATTTTGCAGTTGCGGAATTTGGATTATGAAAAGCCTACACGGTTTCAATCAATTAGACCATTCACGTGGAGTAGTACGACATACTTGATTTAAAGGAATATCTGTTGATGGTGGAGATATGTTACTAGAAGTATAATCATTGTTTTTCGTAATAACGATAGCGATAGGTACAATAAAATTTGAGCATAATTGTTGCGATAACGATATTTTTGTGGAACTGGGTATTTTTGAAACAAAGGGATGCGTACACCCTAAAAAAGGCATCCCTTCGGTAGTTTTCCGAAACATTACAACGTGATCATTTATTTTTTATAGACATTCTGGTTTCCACGCCCATAGCAAAAAATGTTTCTACGATCTGTGTAATTAGTATAATTATGGTTACCTTTCCAACAATTCCAGCAAGAAAGGAGATCGTTTTTCGGTATTCGATATAGATGATGAAAAATGATGAGTAGTACGGAGAGGATCATTACGGTAACATACATTTTGTTGCGAAGATTTTGATTAAGGTTTTGTCGGGGACTAATAGTTTTCTGAACAGAACTTTACTTCTTGTAGGGAACGGTGAAGGTCTTTAAGTTGGGTGACTGAACCAATTTTTTGTAAGGCGAGATGTTCAGAATAATAAGCGTTTAGATTTCGAATAAGCTGGGTCAAAACTTCTGGCTCGTCACATCTTTTATCTAATCTATTACGTAAAGTTTGCACCTCTACAATATAGGGTAAATGTGGGAGTAATGGACATCCAAGAGAAAATTGTGACTTTGAATGAGTGCCAAAATTTTATTTTTATATTTTGGGTAACAATCATAAAATGGTAGGGAGCTCTAAGATGTGTACTTTTTGATTGTTTTCACATAAACTTAAAAAAATGAACAGTAAAAACAATAAAAATTTTTTTTAACTAAAACTTGAAATGCTGTAGTTATGGACATACATGTACGGGATATGGACACCTCTTGAGGCAATAATGGACACCATCTTAAATTACATCTTTATTCAAAGTTAATAATCTCTGGGACAGTATAGTGCCCTCTATTATTTTTCTCAACTGGTTTGTTGATAATACATTTTACATCTTCTTTAAAATAGTACAAAATATCGTCTTTTGCTGGCCATTTCCAGGCTCCAACTCCGGCCGACACCATAGTTTTTATTTCAGATCCTTCAGCATCTTTCTTCACGACAACTCCTGCAATTTGAGAAAAATGGTAGATGGTAAAAATGGTTATTGTGCAATGAGATGAGGAGAACACAAAATTTTAACCCTAGCTATCTTGGGCTATAAATAGAGTAGGCATGGGCCAATAATAATCAGATAAGTAATAGGCAGTGTATTATTAAATTAAGCTTACCAGGATAATATTTTTCATCATAAAAGACTATAACGTATTGTTCTTCTTGATATTGTAAGTCTTCACAATCACTCATCGGATCCAAATCTTCATCAGCGCAAATCATGTCTACTTCAGAATCTGATGAGCTTTCTTCGGGTAAATTTAATTTTATTTTAGGCCGCTTTACACTTAATTTCTTCTGTTCTTCCTTCTTATAGTATTCTCTATACTTCCTACTAGATACAACGAAGGGAAAAATTGTTTTTCTTCGTTTAGGTGGTGGTGTCTTATCTGATGTCTTAGGAAAAGGCAAGCATGTTTTGAAGGGGGTTGGTACTTTATAGCCTTTAGCTTCTTTGTTTCTATATTTGCACTCACCTGAATGGTCTGGAGATTGCCAGGAAGATGTTGGTGTCTCAGAAAAACTCCCACTGAACTGAACTGGAGATGGAGTCTTGTGCCTTCGAGATGCTGATGATAAAAGTGTTTCAATTTCAACCTCTGAAGTTACATGAACTACATGCTCATTGAATTCATTCTGAAACAAACTCCATACTCTGTACAAATCAGCACATTCTACTCTTCCCTTCCAAATAGATTTATTAGTACCATATGTTCTTTGGAACTCTTGAAGGGTTTCGCCAGGTATTTTACTATTCAGCGTTTTTAAGAATTTCTGTTCAAATGCACAAGTTTCAGTAGTAGCATTTTTTAAGGTGCTTTTTTCTATTAGCCGGTTTGGTATACATTTGGAATAATCGACGTTATTTCTATTAAACGGAAACAACCCGCTCTTTCGAAATCCATTTGTAATAGTTTCAGGTAGAGCATATTGTTCAAACACTACTTGAAGTATTGAGCCAAACGTATATCTGGTCACATCCTTCGGGAAATTATCAAATTTCCAATTTCTAACTACAGTCCTCCAACCAGCTTTAAGGGGCTTAAAAACGGAAACGTCAGCAGGTTGCATTATGTGAGTTGTGTTAGGGAAGAGTGAAATTAAAACAATACCATTATCATCACAAAGCTTGCTTACTTGTCGTGTCATGTGAGAGCGATGCCCATCGACAAACAAAATAACAGGCCTTTCCACATGATTATCCTTTAAATATGGTAAAAAATGATTGGCGATGTATTCAAAGAACACTTCGGAGTTTATCCACCCTGTATCAGACCGCCCCAAAGCCCAATTCGTAGGAATGGATTCAACAATCAATTTCGGCATTTTTTTATACGGAAATATAAGCATGGGTGGTACATATTTACCATCAGCAGAGAACGCTCCCATTACTGTAATCTGCTCTTTTCCGCAGAAACTCTTATATAAAATCTTCTATTTGCTTGCTAGGTCCCAGAACCTTATCGGATTTGGGACACAGGGCAAACCCACCTCGTCAGCGTTAAAAATTCTGGATGGATTTGTCATTACCCCTTCCAAATTTTTTTCGAGAAAATATGCTTCGATTTCAGTAAACCACATTCCAATCCTGTAAGCTGTTACTGCTGCACGAGCTCGACTCACACTCTCAGCATGTTTTTCTTTAATTGATGGGTGTCGCTTGATAAAACCCTCAAACCAAGCTCTTCCTGGGCCTTTATTTTTGTCAAAGAAACGTACATTTCTCCCACTTTCTAATAGGAATTTTTTCACAGACTGCATTAAGTTATTCTTATGAACTGGAAAGCCTTTATGCCCCATAGCAATTATCCAATCGACTAGTGATTTTTCTTCCAATTCTGTTAATTCCGATGCTGGGCCCATTTTCCTTTTATTTGATCCTACTTGTCCTAAGACTTTGCGTATAAGTGTGCTTCTCGGCACATTGAATGCTGCTGCAGCTTTTTTTCTACTCATTCCACCTTGAACTGCCTCCAATGCATTTTGCATTGATTCTTCGGAGTAGCGGAAGAATGGTCGCTTCTTGCCACTATTTCTTTTATTCATATCTAAAAAGACAATAGTACAATTAGGTAAATACATAGAATTCAAGATTAGAGTAAATTACTACCTACATTACCATATAGTTATATAAAAAAATCACAGGATGTCCATTACTGAATTCGGTCGAATTAGTAATGGACACAGGTGATGTCCATTACTGAATCATTTTTAAAATATTTGGTTGAGAAATGGACACCCCTATCTAACCTCCTCAATTAGTGAAATATTGCAAATTACAATAAAAACCTACGATCTATAGTATATCTCCTATCCCCTAACATACTTACTTGTTTGTTTTCGGGCTTTTCTTTTCTGCATCAATAAATTAAACGCAATAACGACACAAACTTTTTACAACTTAAAATTGGATTTCTCATAACCCCACAATAAAAATTTCACTGACATTTGACAGAACTTGCGTATTCTTTTTCTGTCAACCATAGATACTATAGTAGGATAGATAGTCCACATTAGCACCTCACAGAATGCTGTTAAATGTATAAATAGATTTTTTATATAAATATTGGGAGTAAAGGTGTCCATTACTGGAACAGTGCCCAATACTCCCACATTTACCCTACGATAAAAGATTTTCATCGGGAGACTGAAAACGGGCATGGATTTAAGATAGAATTTTGTAGTAGTTGTCAAAGTGTGAAAAAATCCTGGTTCAAGAAGTTAATTAATTCGGACCAAGAGTGTATTTGGTGTTTGATATTTCGGAACCCGGCTAAAGTACTGTCGGAAAAAAGTTTTACGGCACTGTTAAATAATTGTTGTTCTGTGCAATTTCGGAAAACTTTTATGTCGTCTATCCGTTCGAGAGAAGAAGCTAAAAGGATTTTTGAATTATAACCTGAAAAAGTAAGGTTCTATTTATAAACAGGTGCCGATTTAGACACGTCTAACTTTTCAACAGTAAACGATAGGTTATTGAAATTAGATGTAATAGCCAAGAAGAGGTATAGTGCTCGCAATTTCTAAATAGACCTCGTCATCCGCGACGTCACACAAGTACTAACTATTTATGTAGATGTTTGTCAACTTAATACCGTACAACATTTATGTTATAGTTTTGGTTTGAATAATAGCAATTTACGACGTTGCCAATAATTTTAAAGTCAAATATTAAATATTGACGTTTAAATTTTAGGTTATGTGCCATTCCTTGTTTAGTTGGTGTCAACGACCTCTGAATTTTTCCGTTTTTATATATTGATATTTGGTTGGTTTTTACTGCAAACAGTGCTATTCAGAACTCATATTAGTATTAAACTGAACTCTAATTACCAAAAACGATGAACGAGATTTATTTAGACCCAGAACTAAGCTACTTGCTAGTTTGATCACCTTTATAGGCTGTTTAAAAATCGTTAGTATTCGTTTTCCAGTTAAATTTATAGTGCAACATGTAATTATTTTAGATTTATCACGTTTCTGTTGATACTTGATGGTTAAACTTAAAACATGATCTGTTTTTTAATGGTATAGTGAACGATCCCGAATACAGTCTTGGATTTAAATGGCTGAAAGATAATCCAAGAAGAGGTTTAATGGAACTGCTAAATATTATGAATAAATAGAATTTGATTCTGGATATATTATTCAGAATCCAAAATAACAGAAGAGAATCTGTAGCATTTCTGTGTTTTTAGACGAGACATGGCTTTTTCAGAATGGTGCCGTAAGCCGTACCTAGCAAAGCAACATAGTATTACATGCCCGAAATGTTAATTACTAAATGGGGCTGAAATTGATTCTTCTCTTTTTCCACAAGAAACCTAAATTACTGCAGAGAAGTGAATGAGCAAAATTTGAAAATTAATTATTAGAGAATTTGGAAAAATCATTTGCAATAATTTTAGACAACATGTCGTATTATTATACTTGTTAAATAAAACATCTAACAGTTTCTAGAAAAAAAAGTAACATTGTGGAGCGACACTAAATAAGCAATTTCTTATGGAACTAATGATTTTAAGCAAAGCTTATTTAACGATGTAAGTCAAAATTATGTGCTTTATAACATATCAGTATTTATTAAAAATTTTAGGCATAAATCGCCAAAGATTTTTAAAGCGGATTTGCTGGCCGAACAGACATAGGGTGTTAAGATTGCCACCGCATTACTGCATATTTAATGCAATTGAAAATGTATGGGGTGTTAGTAAGAGCTACTACAACCGACATGCTGGAAGAGATGGGAGGTCTGTTGAAAACTATTTACAGATGTGGAAAGAAGCATTAGAAAAAATAACACCAAAGATTTAGGCACATTCGATAGAACATGCAGAAAAAATTATCAAAGATTGGTGGAACGTGAGATCAAATTTGATCAAGAAGATAAGGCACCTCTAATTATTAACATTGGTGATGGTGATGACAGCGATTCAGATTTTCAATCAAATTGAACTAGTCAACCAATCGCATGGCTACTTAGAATTAAAAAACTTTTCACACGATGTACTTCTAATTTAATTATAACTATCTTAAACTTTATGTATAATAAACAAGTACAACCATATATATTTTATTGTTAAATTACAAGCTTTTAATACCCGTTAAATTCTTGAGTGACTTGTTTTTAAAATATGGGTTACAAATTCATCTTCAGGATATTGAATTTTTGGCATCCTAACAGCTTCTACAGCTTTCAATTTTAATGGATGTAAGAAACACACTGGTAACGAACTAGTCAATACTACACTAGCTTAAACTTTGGAGGTGCTAAATACAAGTAAGGTCAAAGTCCTTATATTACACCAATCTACAAAAAATGGTAAATTGTATATTGAATTATTTGTTTCAAACTACTCAATTACCTGCAACAATTATATGGTCTCGAAGAGTACTAAAGCTAATGCCTATTTTTTGGAAGATTTGTGCCTCTTCATGCTTTTGTATATTTAACAAACTGCTGTTTATATCTTTAAGAATTCCATCGAAATAATTAGTCGTTGAACCTTTTGGTTATAAAGTTTTCATTTTAGCTTACGACACTGACTAGAGATAACTTGCAATTTTCGATTTTTACTGGGAACAGTAATAATCCTGTAACAGTTATTCTTTTCTTGAATAATGGCATACTTCAACAACAGAATTCAAAGTTGGTTCATATAAAGTCTTTATCAGTATGCATTGTTTTAGTTGTTGGAAATGCTTTCAAACATGCCATATTCAATCCAGTTGCATACTAATAAACAGAAGTAAAATGATCACCACAAATTTTAGGATGATTTGAAAGTGTTAAATCCTTCGTTTGCATTGTACATAACATAACTTTAGTCTTTGTAGATGGTTTCAGGGAAATCTAAAAGATTATTTTAAAGTGACATATCTTAATTATTCAAAGTTAATGAGAATTTTACTTACAAATGGAATTGTAATTTTGTTCCTTTTCTTTTTCGATTTGTGTAATCAAAACCTTTAAATTATAATTCAAATGACATAACCTCTTGAATAACTGTGGTTATTATTGCGTCTCTGGTATAATATACTAATGGCCATAAAATTAGGAGCATTAGAAATACGCAACTATATTTAAAATATGCTCAGTAGTAAAAATATAGAAGTAAATAAAACATATTGTTAATTAACGACTTTAATCTGTAATATTGTCAAAAAAAATTTATCCTAAAAAATACTTTTTTAAAAACTAACAAATCACATTCATCATCTGCTATTAAATACTCCATTTATGTTTGTTGTAGTTTGTTTAGCATTTTTCTTAATATTCTTTGGGAATTAAACCACTTATAGTTTTAAAAATCATCTTTATTTACGTTTCGATCCATGACCTAGAATCGTTGTCAAAATAATAAAAACTCCAAGTTTGACATTTATGACACAAATTGAAGGTGACTTTAATTTATTGATGTTTGAAATATTTGGTTTGAGTACACTATATAAAAATTTTTAAAGTTTAAAAGAATGATTGCCTTCAATTTGTGTTGCGGCCTGGGACCGGCTTTTTTAGATAGCCAATACGCTTAACGTGAAATCAGCTGATTAATTTTTATTGGTGAATTTTATATAAATTCAATTATACAATTGAGAGGATGGTTATTAAAGAAGTGTGCGATTGCGTTACCGTAAGGTTTAAGCAGTCGTTTTTTTTAGGGGGAAAAATCATTATGATTTAGGCTACCTCTTTGGTAGATTTTAACATGGTTCTGAGGCGACCCTATGGCGGGTTTACACTTGTCAGATACCAATGTTGTTCTATGAAGATTGTATATGTTTCTGAGGCGACCCTAAGACGGGTTTACACTTGTCAGATACCAATACTGTTCAACGGAGATTGTATATGGTTTTGATGTAACCCTATTGCGGGTTTACACTTGTCAGATACCAATGCTGTTTTACAGGGGTTGTTTATATGCTTATTGTTATGTAACTAGTTATTGTATGTATAAACAGAAATCATGTATGTAGGCTGTATTTCATGTTAATATCGTAAGGAAAACCCAGGAAAAACTTGCAATGCTACCTAGATATTGTGGGCATTTGATTTTCTTTGTTATTTCTTTTGTTATTTCTTTTAGTAATAAAATCTATTGTTTACTGAAAGTCACGGATTCGTTTACAACGCAGTTATTTTTATGTAGGGTTATATAAGCAGCTTCTTTGATTTTGAGTTTTTGGTGGTTTTCTTCTTTGTCGATAATTTTTGCGTCCTCCCATTTTATTTTATGACTGGAGTCCCATGCATGTTGGGAAATCATGGATTTTTCAAATTTTCTATTTTTTATATATGATTTATGTTTTTTTAGTCGAACTTTAAATGGTCTGAAACTTTCCCCTATATAAAACTTGTTACATTCGCACGGTATTTTGTAGATGCAGTTTTTTGAACTCTGTATTGCGTTTTTGGGTTTTGTTTTTGTTAATTGTGCTCTTAGTGTATTGTTGGTTCTAAATACTGTTTTAATTCTAAATTTGTTTCCTATTCTTTAAATTTTTTCGGAGAATCCTTTTGTGTACGGTATTGAGAGTTTTTTTTGGTGTGTATCGTTGTTTTTGTTTTCTTTTTCCTTATTTTTAGGGTTTTTATTCATTTCTTTCTCTATTATTCTTTTAGGATATTTGTTTTGTATTAGTGTACATCTGATTAGGTCTTTCTCTTTTTTTAAAATTTTTTCGTTTGATATTAATTTTGCTCTATCATACATGGTTTTGATAATTCCTCGTTTGACACATTGTGGGTGGTTTGAATCGAAGTTTAAGTATCTGTTTGTGTGCGTTGATTTTCTGTATACCGATGTATTAATTGTTGTATCGTTTTTGCTAACTACAATATCTAAAAACGGAAGTTTTCCATGTTGTTCTAATTCATATGTGAATTTAATAGTTGGTTCTATTTTGTTAATGGACTCGCCAAAGTTTTAATTAGTTCTGTATTATGCGGCCAAATAGCATAGACATCATATACGTATCTCCACCAGATTAGTTCGATCCTAGGTCATGGATCGAAAGGTAAATAAAGATGATTTTAAAAACTATGAGTGGTTTAATTCCCAAAGAAGATTAAGAAGAATCTACTATTAAATATTTTCGATCTCTGTATTCTACCGATGGCGCTATTATAATCATGTGGCAAAAGGATTTTGGTAGCGGCATCGTCGCTACAATTTGACGTCACAAATGGTAATGACGCCGGTCTATTTAGAAATTGCAAAGACTATAACAACTAATCTTTCTAAAACAAGACCTTCGATGATGAACAAATAGGACGTAAGTTCATTTCTAATTATCTTAAATTTATCGGATTAGAGGTTACAAATAGGTTAAGACGCTGCTATACATGTATTAGTATAGATTGAATCCGCACTAATTCCAATTTTGTCGGAGTTGGGTCAATAGAATTAACAATAGCCTTTATATCGTCGATAGAGTCGTTTATTTCTTTGAGATGTTTTTCGGGATCCATCATGCTTAAAATAAAATTAAGAGTGGTGCTTAAATTACGTGGAGCCGCAGCCCGAAACCATAACCGTCGTTGATCTTGCAGGAAAGCGGGGTTTCTACTGCGGATTACAAGTTCCCACCTAAGCTCTTTTGACTTTAGGTAGAGATAATTTATATTTATAAATTTTTAAAATATACCTGAATTCAAATATTGTTAACTTTACTCAGTTAAGCAAACGTAAACGAAAGCTTGATATTATTAAAATGAAATCAACAGGATTGGATGTTTCAATACATAAATATAATAAGTAATTTTTTCTTAGGTTATAAATACACTAAATAGATATCGATAGATCACAAAGATTAAAGGGTTTTCACAATTAAATGCAAGAGGTTTTTACTATTACACGAATATTTACACGTTAAAACGAATGCAATCGATTTATATTTACTTCACATAAGTAAGGAAAAGTTTAAAGTTACTTATTTTGCAGTTTATAAATTATATAACGCGAAATTATTTAAATCGACACTTTTTAAGCTTTCGAAAGTATTTCGTTGTTTATTCAAAATACTAAAGCACAACAGATATTGTTAAATAGCTAATTCCGTGCCGAAAAAGACGTAAACGTAACAAAAAAATGGTTTTAAAAAAAGTAGAATAAATTCTAATAGTCACGTGGAGATCTTGAGGTTTCAAGATGGCTGTCAATGAGCAGCATGCTTTAAGTGATCTTACTAAAAATTGTGTTTATTGTAGCAAGAAAGTAGTGAACAAATATTTAGAATGTGTAAAATGCAGAGTGAGAGTGCACTGCTCATGCAGTGAACGAAGTGGTACTGTTAAAACTAATGATTATGGGGAGAAATCCTATTATTGTTGTGATTGTTTGGATATGAGGAGTGGTAATGGAAAGGACATGAATTGTAACAATGATATTTATGTTACTAATAATTATGTATCAGCTGAGACTGAAGAAAAGAATTTAAAGACTGGTATTTCTAATGATATTCAAGCTTTTCTACAAAATGAAGCATTTAGTCTTATGATGAGAAATGTAGTCCAAAGTGAAATAAAGATTCTACATCAAGAAATTAGGGAACTAAAGGAGGAAATACTTATCTTGAAAAATAGTAATGTAGATCTAATGAAGTTGCTTACAAGTGCCAAGCAGTTTCCAGTAAAACCTTCCAGTGAAATAATACATAATAAAAAGAATAATACTTCCAATGTAAGGAAAATACCTGATAAGCAAATAAACTTCAATAAAGTTGATAACAAGAACCAAAATGTGGAAAGTAGAAAAGAACAGGTCTCTGATAATGATATACCTGTTTATAATGTTATGCCTCAGGTCAATACTCTTAATATTGATAATGATAGTAACAAAAGTACAAATGTTTATTCTATTAATACATCCTACAGAAACAAACTAATAATTGGAAATGTTGCAGTAAGTACCTCTGTTAATAGCCATGATGAAGCTGATGGATTTACTGCTGTGACCAGTAGAATACGTATTTCAAAAATACATCTGACTAGAGTTAACCCCAATGCCAATGAACAAAAAATCTTAGCATATATAAACAATAAATTAAAAGATCATGTAGACATTAATGTGGCCCCAGACACTAAAATTGAAAAATTACAATCTAAATTTCCAAACAGTTATAGCTCGTTCAAAATTACAGTTAACTCTACTCATATGGCCACATTATTAGATGCTTCCTTTTGGCCAACAGGTACAGCAGTTAGGAAATTTTAGAACGCAGGAATACGAATCAAAATTTTTCAACAGTTCGAAACAATACCAATCCAACTTAATTGGTAAAACAAACAACAATATCTATATTGTTTATCAAAATGTTCGTGGATTAAATACTAAAGTTAATGAAATCTATAAAAATCTAGTTGCAACATCACAGGAGTATGATGTAGTAGTATTAACAGAAACATGGCTTGCTGAAGGTTTTAATACCAGTGAAATTTTTCCAAATAATTTTAATGTAATAATGGTATCAAGAAACTAAAGCTTGAGTGGTAGAACTCGAGGTGGAGGTGTACTTGTTGCATCAAGGATACATATGACATTTGTAAAGAAGAATTAAATTTTGTGAATGATGACATGGATATATTGTGTGTTAAAGTAAATATTAATCAACACTACAGTTTATATATAATAATTGTGTATATTGTGCCCACTTGTAGTATTACAGGATATGAAGAATTTTATGAGTGCATTGAAAATATGCACTTCTTATATTCCAACAAATTTATAATCTTGGGTGATTTTAATATAACAAACTTAAATAAATATTATAAAGATGGCATCAGAGATAACTACGTAAAAGCCTTTCACGAGTTTCTGCAATTTTTTGATTGTACTCAGCACAATAGGGTTGAAAATCAACTTGGTGGTATATTGGATGTTGTAATAACAAACATAAGTTGTAATGTTGAAGGCAGTGACTTCAGTTTCGTCAGGAGGATCACTATCATCCCACGTTGCAAATAAGGTTATCGACAGCTGCAACCAAAGGAAAACCATTAATACCAGAGCCCATGAAATATAATTTCAAAAAGGGAGATTTTATGAAACTGTATAATTTACTCTTAGAAACGGATTATCAATTCCTAAAATTGTATGGAGATATTAATGTGGCTGTAGCTGCATTTTATGCTAAAATTTATGATGTGCTTGACAGGTGTGTACCGAAATCACAAAAACGTCATACATATCCTGTATGGTTTAATAAGCAAATTATAAGTGATATCAGGGTGAAGGATAAGCTGAGAAAGCAATTGAAAATGGGTGATAATGATCGATTAAAAATATGCATCAGTAGGCTTAGAACACAAATTAAAAATGATATTAAGGTAGCTTATCAGTCTTATATTAATAAAATACAAAATGATATAAGAGAGGATATTAGAGCATTTTGGTCATATATAAATAGTAAAAAAGGAGTAGTCCACATTCCCAATAAAATGTATTGGAATAATGCAGAATATTGTGCGGGTGAAGAAATTTGTAATGCTTTTGCAAGATATTTCGGTACTGTCTACTCCAACGACAACACAGACAATTTTAATGTGGTAGAAAACTTATATACCGAAGAAGTTGTTATTAATGCCATAACTGAGGAAGAGGTAAGAGGCCATAAAAGCCCTTAAATGTGGAAAAGCAGTTGGGTCGGATAATATACCGGCTTTTATAGTCAAGGCATGTGAAGATATCTTTCAGTATCCACTTCACATACTTTTTAATCTAAGCTTAAGGAATGCAATATTTCCCAATGAGTGGAAAAAATCTCGAATTTGCCCCATATACAAGAAGGGGAACAAAATGAAATTTCGAATTATAGACCTGTAGCAATACTATCAGTATTTGCAAGAATATTTGAAAGTGTATTATATAAATTGATGTATACAAAGGTCAACAGTAAAATAACCATTTATCAGCATGGATTTACGAGACACAGGTCAACAGTGTCTAACTTAATTAATGTTACTCAAGATATATCAGATGCCTTAAATAACAAAACTCAGTTGGATATTATATACACCGACTTTGCCAAAGCATATGATAAAGTATCTCACAAGTTACTCATTGCGAAACTTCGAATGGAATTTGGATTTCACCCTCACCTGTTAGCCTTTATGTCATCTTACCTAAATGATAGAGTGCAAACAGTAGTAGTAAAGGTTTTCCTCGGTACCATTCACTCCAATATCTGGGGTACCGCAGGGCTCTAATCTTGGACCCTTACTCTTTTTAATGTTCATAAATAGCATCACACAAGTTACAGAATATACATCATGCCCATTGTTTGCCGATGACTTAAAAATATATAAACAAATTGCTGACATTACAGATTGTATTGAAGTACAAAAAGATATTGACAATATAGTGAGATGGTCCAATGATAATAGTCTGCAGTTTAATATAAATAAATGTGTGGTAATGTCATATACACGGAAAAAGGAAACTATTATCTATGACTACTATATGCAGAGATTGATTTTGGAGTGAGTTAATGAAGTGCATGACTTGGGGGTCACATTTGATACTAAACTGACATTTAACAACCATATTACTAATATCACAAACAGAGCTATGAAAACATATGGTTTTATTGTAAGAAACACAAAAGAATTTAGTGATATAAATTGTATAAAGTGCTTGTTCATAGCGTTAGTTAGAAGTCTGTTAGAATACGCATCAGTAATATGGTGTCCCTATCACCATTACCATATGCAATCAATTGAAAAAGTACAGAATAAATTAGTTCGATACTTATATTATAAAGAACAAGGTTTCTATCATAGACAATTATCAAAAACCTGGTTATGTAGTAAGTATAATCTAATAAGCCTGGAGAAACGAAGAACAATGTGTAACATATTATATCTGTACAAAATTATTCATAGTATTATTGATGATCCTAGTTTCCTGGTTAGAATTAACTTTAATATACCGTCCCATTATATTAGAAATGTAAACACGTTCTACATTAGCAATACTGCTAATAGTAATTATGATCAGAATTCTCCTTTGTATAGGATATGTGCAGCATATAATGCGTGTCAAGACAAGTGTGATATCTTTAACGTTACATTTAAGAACTTAAAGGTGCAATTAATGGAAATATTATGAGTTTTGTTTCAATAATATGTTATTGTAATAGAATGTACTTTATAATAGGGTGTAAACCTGTTAAATACTTAAAAAATAAATAAAATAAAATAAAAAAATAAATAAATAAAATAAAGTTCTCGAAAATTTTAAGAATGTAAACGTTTAAGGAACTGCGGCATTTTAACAGGGAGAACGAAAAAAGTAAATTTTACTTACTTAAGGTAGTAATTAATCATTTAAAATCCAACCTTTATGCAACTTTTAACTTCAGATCTCACATAAATCATTTCGTTATAACCTTTTTTTTAGCAAATTTAATTAATTATTTAAAATATTTATTTACACAAAACTTTCAGGCAAATACTTGTTAAATTAAAGCATTATTATTTAGACCAAGGAAAAAATATATCATTTTTAGTTTGGTAGTGTCTACAAACCCGAACTACGCATAACTAAGCTTTTTTGTATAAATTTCTAAGATAATTTATATACTAATTTAAAGTATTTTTATATAAGAGTATACAATATTTTTAATTCAAAAATACAATGATTAAATTTATTTATTTCAATCATAGATAGGGGAGCAAAGCTTTTTTAAGTAATATATTTTATATACGCTGGAGCAGCAAACTTGATTAATCATTTACAACTAAATTTTAGCAAAAATCAGATCCTGTTGTAGACGCCAAATTATAACATTCAACCCCGCATTCCGATTAAAACCCCGGGTAAATAATATTCGTAGAAACACTTACCCTACGGGTCCTAGGACAGATGCGGAGGTCAGGCTTTGGGGTGGGTTCCGACTGTTTGCGGCTGTTACTTGCTGTGTTGGCGATGTTGTTCCTGGTGCTTCATCGATACGAAAACAATAATAAGAAGAGGTAGGAGGGTGAAAGTCACTAGTCGATAATCGATAAGCGCGAAGCACTAAAACACTTCGACATTCAACTGAAGACAATAAGGAAGTGTCCCGAGCAATGCTACATTTCTCACATATAAAGTATATTCCCTCCAACCGAGGTTGTCGCACTTTCACGCGCGTAGGTGGGAACTAAACCGTCCCCATGTGAGGATTGTTATGTCAGTATGCTTCGTGACCGCTAAGATAATACAACGAACTAAATAACCGGGTGAACCACGACTTGATGTGGCTTTCACATGCGTTAGCATCAATATTTTTGTCTGCTGGAAATTTCCCCACGCAGAGTTCTAAGAAAAGTCCTTAAACCTAAATTAATACCCTACTATGTGAAGTTTTTAAAATAAAGTGTAACTAACTGTTAAAAGAAAGGAAACCTGGTATAGAAATAAATTTAATAAACAGTAGAAAAGTATATCCTTTTAATATATCGCTTCAATTAAATAATATAAACCCAAATTTTTGTATAAGAAACATATAATAGAATGGTGTTAAATATGTTGCAAATGCAAATAAATGGAAGTAAAATCCATTGTTTCTTAAGGTCAGTTCAGCTTAGTTAGATTCTGAATTTCTTAGAAGAATGCAAAATTCCAAATACAGGTATAATAAACAAGTAAGTAAATGGCAATTTGAGGGCAGCTTATTTCGATTGTTTCTATCGAATGGTTTGTTATCTTTTCTACTTAAATTGAAACATTTTTAAAAGGTTAAATACTAAGAATATGTTTGATTGTGCAATAATCATTGTGTTAAAGTTTTTTTTGTATTTTGGCTTTTCATTTCAGTTTAAAGTTACCTACATTGAATAAAGTTTCTTTTGCAGGTTGGTTGAGATTTTTTTTTAAATTTCGATACATACTTTTCTGTTTTTATTGTTGCTATATAGTGTTGTTTCGTTTGCGGTGTGTGATCGAGTTTTTATTAAGTATCGTTATAGTCTTATAGTACGATTGTTATATTAAATCAATAATTGTATTCTCTAAATTATAAGATGTCTTCGAGACGAAGAATTAGTGTTATGTGAAACCATTTTCATCCCTATAGTAGGGGATAAAGAATACTACTATAGTAAGCCTGCTTATCGTAAAAGGCGATTAAAATGCGCGGCAAGGGGCAGCAGCCTTGCTGGCTAAAAGATATTGGAGGAGGGTCGGTTGGTCTCGGGCGATCCTCAATAATTTACAAGCTCGTTGGGGGTTGGCCGTGACGGATACAACTTTTTGCTAAAATCTTTAAAAACTGCGTTGTGGAAAGATGTGGGAGCCTACCACAATATTTCCCAGGTGTGCGTGGCCTAAAACACGAAATACATATGATGGAGAGCTCACAAGTAAAATTCTTGTCCGGAGGTAAAATACTCCCTCATTCGGATCTCCGGGAGGGGGTACTTGGTGCTCGTCATCGTAAGAATATAAAACAACAGTTCGATTTAGTGATAGGGACTTGGAATGTAAGGTCATTACTCAGAGTAGATAAGTTAACGAATTTATTAGTCGAAATGAGAAAGCTAAAGCTGGACATTTTAGGTATTAGTGAGGTGAGATGGGCAGATAGTAATGACTTTTGGAAAGATAATTATAGAATAATTACAACTTCTTCAACTAATGGACAGGCAGGCGTAGGAATAGTGTTAGGTAAAAGATTAAGGCATAAAGTTAAAGAGTACTTACAATTTAGTGATAGAATAATTATGGTTAGATTGAGTACAAAACCCACAGACACTGTTTTAGTACAGGTTTACATGCCAACAACTCAGTACGAGGATGAGGAAGTTGAAAAGGTATACGAGGATATAAATAGTATAGTGAGAAAAGTAAAAGGAGATGAGAATTTAATAGTTATGGGCGATTTTAATGCGTCAGTGGGAGAAGGTAGTGAGAGAAAAATGGTAGGAAAATTTGGGTATGGCAGACGAAATGATAGAGGAGAAAGATTAGTTGAGTTTTGCCAGGAACATAGATTAGTAACTGTAAACACCTTATTCGAACAACATGTTAGGAGAAGATATACCTGGAAAGCCCCAGGTGATAGGGCTAGATACCAAATAGATTATATTTTAGTTAAACAAAGATTTAGAAACCAAGTTAAAACTGTCGTAGTTATCCAGGGGCTGACATAGATAGCGATCATAACTTAGTTAAAATGAAGTGTAAACAAAATTCAAAAATTGAGAAAGGTTAAAAGAGAGGATGGGATCTAGGTAAGCTTAATGATAGTAGGATAAAAGAGGAATATAAACAAGTATTAGATAATAAGAGCAAAGAGATAGCTGTAGGAGGGAACGTAGAAAATAGATGGAAAGAAATAAAACTGACTGTACATGATACAGCAACACAGATTATAGGTAAGAAAAAAATAGAAGCGAGAAAACCGTGGGTAACAAAGGAGATATTAGATTTAATAGAGAATAGAAGAAAGCTTAAACCTTTCAGGGAAGTGGATAGTGAAAGTAAGCAAAAATATAATACAGTTAGAAATAAGATAGTACATGAGTGTAGAAAAGCTAGAAATAAATGGATAGAGGAGAATTGTAAGGGAATACAAGATGATTTGAGAGTAGGTAAGCCAGACAGGGCTTACAGAGCAGTTAAAAAGTTTTTTGGGAAAGATAGGAAAAAATATAATGGTATTAGAGACGAGAATAATGAGCTTCTAATAAATAAAGTTGAGGTAGCTGATAGATGGAAAAGATATTTAGAAGATTTATATAAGGGAGACGATATGGATGAGTTAGAGAACGAGCAACAAGAGGATGTAGAAATAGGGTTCTCAATATTAAGAGAGGAATTTGATAGAGCTGTTCGGAATCTTAAATTAAATAAAGCGCCAGGGATAGACGATATTCCCGCAGAATTAATAAAGTATGCAAGTCAGAAAACTTTAGACAGATTATATGAACTAGTAAATGTAATATATGACACAGGTGAGGTTCCAATAGATTTCGAAAAAAATATTATTATCCCAATCCCAAAAAAGTCAGGAGCTGATAGGTGTGAGAATTTTAGAACGGTTAGTTTAACTTCTCATGCTTCCAAAATACTAACAATAATAATTAAAAATAGAGTAGAAGTTTTGGCTGAGAATTATTTAGGCGAAGACCAATATGGTTTTCGTAAAGACAGAGGGACTAGAGAACCGATACTAATGATTAGGGTAATTATCGAAAAAGGTTACAAAAAATAAAAGACTCATTTTGCGTTTGTAGATTTAGAAAAAGCATTTGATAGGGTTAATTGGATTGTTATGTTCAGGGTTTTGCAAAAATAGGAATCCTCATAGGGATAGAAAAATTATTTACAGTCTATATAAAACCAAAGCGTAGTAATTAGATTTGATGAAATAGAAAAGGAAGCTAAGATTAGAAATGGTGTTAGACAGGGTTGTATACTGTCTCCCTTGATTTTTAATGTTTATATTGAGGAAGCTTTAAACTTAGCCAGAGAGAGAAAAGAGATAGGTATTAGTGTACAGGGACAGAAGATAGACATGTTACGTTTTGCAGATGATATAGCCATTATAGCAGAGTCTAGAAAAGAGTTAGGAGAGTTTTTAAATATTTTAGATGAGATACTACAGAGTAACTATAGTATGAGAATTAACTCAGTAAAGACAAAGATAATGACAAGTGAGTTACAGCCTAGTTCTAAACCAAAATTAAAAATAGGTAATACCGAGTTAAAGGAGGTAGATGAATTTTGCTATTTAGGTAGTATAATTACAAAGGATGGACGTAGCAGAAGGGATATAGCAGCTAGAATAGCTCAAGTTAGAAAAATGTTTTTAAAAAAGAAAAACTTACTATTAGCTAATAGTATTAGTTTAGATAATAGAAAAAGTTTCTTAAAGTAGTACGTATGGAGCGTTCTACTATACGGTAGTGAGGCTTGGACAATTAAAGAGGTAGATAAGAAAAACATAGAAGCTTTTGAAACTTGGTGTTATAGGAGAATGTTAAAGATTAGTTGGACAGATAGAGTACCAAACGAGGAAGTTTATAGAAGGATGGTTTAGGATCCCTGTATGTGGTAAGTTTGCCTGTGGTAATGGTGAAAAAGCCTTCAGGGGAATATAGATTTTGTATTGATTTTAGAAAAGTCGATGGTGTTACAATAATAGATGCTTATCCTTTATTTTATATTTCAAATATTTTAGATAGTTTAAGTGATGCACGATTCTTATCGTCAATAGACCTGCAGTCCGCGTACTGGCAAGTAGAACTTGAAGATTCTAGTAAAGAAAAGATAGCGTTTACGATCCCAGGGAGAGGGTTGTTTCAATTTAAACATTTGCCTTATGGTCTTCATAACGCATCCGCAGCATTTCAGCGGCTAGTTGATTCATTATATGGTCCGGAATTACAAGATTTCGTCTCAGTTTATTTGGACGATGTGATCATTGCTACTCCAGATTTTGATACATAGCTCAAGGTTCTTAATGAAGTGTTTCACCGTTTGTTAGTCGCCGGTCTTACTGTAAATTGAGATAAATGTGAATTCATGAAAAAACAATTGAAATATTTAGGTTACATTGTTGATGAGTTAAGATTGAGGGCTGATCCAGGAAAAATTGAGTGTATGGTGAATTATCCTGTTCCAAAATGTGCTAAGGATGTTCGTAGGTTCATTGGTCTCATTTCGTGGTATCAGAGATTTGTTAAAGATTTCGCTAGTTGTGTGGCACCGCTAAATCATTTAACAAGAAAAAAAGTGAAATTTGTGTGGGATGATCAATGTAATCAAGCTTTTGTAGATATAAAGCAATGTTTAATTACACCACCTATCTTGTTGTGTCCCAATTTTTCGGAAGAATTTGTATTACAGACTGACGCATTACAAGTTGGGCTTGGTTGTGTACTTAGTCAAACTTTGGGAGATGGCGAACATGTGATAGCATATGCCAGTAGGAGCCTAACCGATCAAGAAAGGAAATATTCAACTACAGAACTTGAATGTTTAGCTGTGGTATGGGGAATAAAAAAATTTCGTGCATACATTGACGGTCTAAAATTTAAGGTCATAGCAGACCATTATAGCCTGTTATGGTTAAATAGGTTACAAAACACTTCAGGACGATTAGCTCGTTGGTCACTCCGACTTCAAGGTTATGATTTTACAATTATTCATAGAAAAGGCGCAAATAATTAAGTACCAGATGCATTGTCACGGGCTGTGAGCCTAATAGGAGTTAAGCGAGAGGAATATTATGGTGGGTTACAGAAAAAAATTACGAATGATTCTATTAAATATCCGCAATTTCGTATTATTAGGAATTCAATTTATAAACGTATGCCAAAGAATTATCTTATTTTAGACGATGAAGAACAGTGGAAGTTGGTTGTACCCAATCGATCGAAAAAGGCTATTTTTCTTGAAAATTATGATGCAGCAACGGCAGGCCATATTGGTTATTTTTAAACATGTCAACGTATTTGTCGTTATTATTATTGCAATGGTATGAATGCCGATATAGTTAAGTATGTAAGGACTTGCAGCGTGTGTCAGTCTCAGAAACCTGAGCAAAATTTCTTTGCCATGGGAAGTTATTTCTATCGATATAATTGGCCCTTACCTCTGTCGTCTAAACAAAATAAATTTCGTTTGGTCATTACTGACATTTTTACAAAATATGTTTTGTTATTTCCTTTACGATCTGCACGTAGTAGTAAAGTTATTAAACACTTAGAAGAAGATGTGTTTCTAGTTTTTGGAGCACCCGAAAGGATTATTTGTGATAACAGTAGTCAGTATATTAGTTCACAGTTTAAAAAAGTGGCAAAGACTTATGATTCTAAAGTAGTGTACACTGCTAATTATTACCCACAAGCAAACCCGTGCGAAAGAACGAATCGAGTAATCAAAACGATGATCCGCTGTTATGTAAAAGATAATCACAGATCATGGGATCAAAATCTTCCAAAATTTGGCTATGCATTGCGGACAAGTGTACATTAAGTTACTGGGTATAGTCCTGCTTTTTTAAATTTTGGTAGGGAGGTACACTTATATATATATATATATATATATATATATATATATATATATATATATAGGAATATTAATGTGGATGTTGATGCACCTATCATATGTGAAGAACGTAATCGCAGAGAACATCTTAAAAATTTAAAATATTTATATGAAAAAGTACAGCTAAGATATAAAAAGGCTTATCAATCTAATGCTAATAGATATAATTTACGTAGACGTCCATTAACATTGACTGTAGGTCAGAGGGTTTGGAAGAAAAATTATACTTTATCTAATAAAGCTGACTTTATAGCAGCAAAGCTGGCACCAAAACTTAAAAAATGTATTGTAGTTTGAAAATTATCACCAAATGTGTATCAGCTGAAAGATTTTATTTCAGGTCGTAATTTAGGTTCATGGCATATCAAGGATCTTAAGGTTGACCATCCTGTTGAAGAAGACAAATAAGTTTTTTTGTTTCGAATTTTCTTATTTGAAAATTCTTTTTTTTTTTTTTTGGAAGGGGGGTGTTGTAACGGTTTAATTCTTACCCGTTACAAGTTCTGTTTCTACATCGCTTCTATGTTCATAAATATTCTGTGTTTATATCTAGTTACCTTGGTTAGGAACTAGATCTTTCTGTCAATTTATTTTTGACATATGATAATAAACGTATTTATTAAATTGTGTTTTTTACATTAATTATAACGGGAATCCTTGTATCTAATTGCAAGGAGTTTTGCATATTTATTGATATCGGTAAATACAGGTTACATCTTTCGGTAACGTTATTGAGTTAGTGTTATTTCACTTTTAGATACCACGAAGCATTTTTTTTATATCCTGTTATCGCTTATTATAAGAGCCTGCGGCTTATCAATTTTGTTCGTTTTTACTTTTGGCTTTTGGCCTTCAAGAAGCAGAACCCAATATTCTGGTGGAGTGTTTCCCCATTATGAAATAAGTTGGTTATTTAAATTAGTTGGGGTAAAACTTCTACATAAGAGCGGTTACTGTAATGTGTATTCGGTAGTGGTAATTTTCTCGTTTACTAATAATATATTTTGTAAGACATTATACGCCAGGTGAATCTAGAAGTCATTATAACTATATTTTACATTATTGTCCTTTTAGTTTGGATGCATTTAAGAAGATATTTGTTCATGGCTGTGTGCCTTTATTGACGTAATATCCGCTTTTTGAAGCGTAAGTAATTGAGAAGTCTAGTACTTCTTTTAATTACCATGTTACAGGGCTTTTAGAAGTTTTTACAGACTCCCGTAGAATCCTTTGGTTTCCCTAAAGTTTGCTTTTGCTGTTAAAGCTCCATGCTGAGTTTGTCGTGTGCTTGGTAGCTGTAAATGTGAAATTTGTCGAAGAAGAGGCTGTTCTATTAATCCAGGTGCTGTCATTCTGTAGGACAACATCTACAAGGAATTCAGGTTTTTCTGTGTATCTTATCTTAGTGATAATGTGTATTTGTCGACCATCTGTCGAGCAATGTTTTAAGGTTAATAATTAATTGTTAAGTTATTGGTATTCAACCTGTAGTTAGGGTGAATATGATTATTTATGTATATAAATAATTCTGTGTTGGATAATCAGTTTTATACAAGGGATTACATACCTGTGTAGTGGGTTACTATCTTAAAAATCAGAAACCCCCTACACTTAAGGGCGCGATAGCATCCCTCTATTTTCATAACACGAACTAATTTTAAAATAGCCGCCTTTGTGGTATAACTTTCGCATGATAGAGGGAACTACTTTATTTTAACTTTAGTAGTTTAGTGGTTCGTTTCAAGTTAGGCAAATAACGGTTGCTAGGATACGGTACGATGCTGGTTTTTCTCCATTCCTGTAACTATTCATCGTAAATGACCTTCAGCAGTTTCGAAGTTGTTGAACAGCAAGCAAAGCGTTAGACACATAGTGCATTGTAATAATAGCCAAGGTCGTTTGCCCAAACAAATTTGTATTGTATTGTATTATTTCATTTATGTGCATATGGTATTCGCTAATTTTTATTTTTGAATGTGTAGTTTATTGTTCATAGAGTGACATTTCGTTATTATTATAAACAAACACTTAATGCTTCATTTGGTGTGGGTGTATTTGCGCATGGGGGTAAGTATATTCTAAAATTCTTATACTTTGTGGATAGACAGATAAGTAATGGACAAAATTAATTATATATTTCATTCGATTTTGAAAATGCGTGTTCAAATATCGACATTAATTTTTGTAGATTTGATTTAGTCGAGCAACTACTGTTTTCTTGAATAAATAAATTATTTGTTTTGCATACACTATTTTTAAAAATATTCATTATTTAATTTATGACACCGAATGGTGAAAATGACAGAAACTTGTCCTATATAAATCAGTTTAAAACGACATAAACCCTATTTATAATTTAAGCAGTCCTAAAATGTCCTATCATGTTGTGATTATTTAGGGTACCAAAACTTTAAAAATCCTTTTAAAATTTATTGAGATCCAGCCTAATAGATTTTGCAAAATCTTATTTTTAAGAAAAAACAATGTTTTGAAATTTCTGGCGAAAATATAACTATTACCTAATAACATGAAAAGTCATTAGATTTCAAATTTCAAATTATACACCAATTTAGGAGAATTACACACTGAGAAAAGTGATTTGGTTGATACAACCAATTCTGTTGTTTTGAAGAGTAAAGCATTTGATCAAGTATTTTTTAGTCGTTCTAAACGAAACTATATTCACTGAACCGCTTGTAGATGGTTAAACTAACATCAAAAATTAGTTGACTTAAATTTGTTTGTTTGAACGCATTATAACAGTTGGTTAATAAAAGAATGCAAAAGTGAATTTTATTGAACATCAGTCGTATTTAATACAAACTAATATTGTCAACAAATTTCATATTTTAGTCCAATACTACATTAATGTTGAAAAAAATCCATTTTAGTTAAATGAATGCTGAAAAAAGTGTCAAATGAACACGTTTTGTGACAAACTGAACATTGAAACAAACGTACCTTAGCTTGTTGATTTAAATAAACTACGATTGCCAAATCAAACGTCGGGTTATTTGTTGAATGCAACGCTATTTAGTACGTCTCCAATGTTGCGTATTGAATGTTCAGCGCGCGCACATTATATCTTTAATATACTGCTAACGTTCGACTGCGACTCGCCAACATGGCTTCAAGCGTTACTTCGCATTGTTTATTGTGTTAGTTTCTATAAAAGTATTTCAACTAACTATAAAAATACATGGCAGATAAATTTAGTATGCTGTACTATGTTTAAACAAAATCTCTTCGTCTAAAAATACGTAAGTACCTTCATATAAATTGGTCTCAATTGTCCATAACTAAATGCAGTTGTTTAGCATTCAACTATATAAGCGAACGTTTAACTTCAAAGACCAATGGCAACCACAAGGAATAAACAAACTTTCAATAATCAGTGTCAGTTTTATAAAATTGAAGTGGAAGCTTAACTGAAATTATGCAGAATGAACTAGAGTTAATGTAGCATTCAAGGTGAGATCTGATTCAATATTCAACTTGATAATGTGACTGAATGAAGTTATTTTAAATCAATATTTTTTAAAATCTGTTAGGGATGAACAAACTCATTTGTTGATCATTAAACTATTAAAATAATTGCATTAAATCAGAATCGATCAAGCTGGATATTGAATCAAACTATGGATGTTTAAACTAATTCTATATCTAAACAATGAACACGAAATGATTGATTTGACAGCTAAATGTTTTAAGTAAACACAAAAAGTTTGATTAAACCAAATTATTATTTGAACCCTTATTAGCCACTTACCTTAATAATTGTTATCTACTCAACATATGGGTTAGTTAAACCAATGACGCTTTGGTTAGTTGAAAAATTTGAATAGTTTGTTTTAATGCTACAAACCCTTTCAAGTATTTGCTTCAATGATTTTTATATGTAAGTGGGATATTCAAAGTGTTGATTTAACATAACAGTTTATTTGATAAAAGTATTAAATAATTCAAATCAAACCTACAAGCAATTGAAGTAACGATACCTAACATTCAAGTTACATTGTAGCGATTATTGAGTAAATGTCATAATTTCACTTGTTAGATACGCAAGCATTTTTAGTATCCTGTTATCGCTTATCATAAGAGCCTGCGGCTTATCTAACATTTTATTATGTTTCTACTTTAATGGCATATAGATCATGGCCTTCATAGTACAGAACCCAATATTCTGGTGGAGTGTTTCATTATGAAATCAAGTTGGTAATTTAAATCAGTTGGTAAAACTTCAACATAAGAGCGCTTACTGTAATGTGCAGTTCGGTAGTGGTAATTTTCTCGTTTACTAATAATATATTTTGTAAGACATTATACGCCAGGTGAATCTAGAAGTCATTATAACTATATTTGACATTAATTGTCCTTCTAGTTTGGATGCATTTAAGAATGATATTTGTTCATGGCTGTGTGCCTTTATTGACGTAAAATCCGCTTTGAAGCGTAAGTAACTATGAGAAGTCTAGTACTTCTTATACAGTTACCATGTTACAGGGCTTCTAGAAGTTTACAGACCCGTAGAATAATTTAAAATTCACCTAATTAGTTTGCAAAAATTGCTGTTAAAGCTCCATGCTGAGTTTGTCGTGCTTGGTAGCTGTAAGCCTGTTCAAATTTGTCGAAGAAGAGGCTATTCTATCTAATCCAATACGAAAAAGTTACAGTATACTTACTTCCTGTTGTCGCCTGGTGTAAAGTTTCTTTTATTTACGTATTTACATTTTTCAGATGGGTAAATATAAGAAGGTGTATAACCAAAATCCAGGTGGTACCAGAAAATGATCGTCCAAGTCTAAAGCAGCCCGCTTAAGATGGCTGAAAATGCAACAATTACCGCTGTAAGTTATAATACATTCATTAGTAGTGTAGCTAGGATATCTTTATGTGGCTGTTTATTTTGGAATATAAAATCCAAAAACAATGAAAGTATACCTATTTAAATGTCGCATATCCACCCACAAGAATTATACATTCTTCAGATGCCTTGAGAATAAAAAACCACAAATTACCCACTCTCCACTTATGACTATTTGGAATTTATAAATATGATAATGCAAACTAAAAATATAAGTGTTTTCGCATTCTTCATAGAACTAAGTTAGTGTGATTACGCTGAAATTATGACGTAGAAAAAAATTACTTAGTATTTTCTCAATAAATAGTTTTAAATGTACGTCAGAATAGCACATCTGTACTGTATTAGAAATACTCATCAAATTTTTAGGGTACATACATAACAATAACATTTACGTTTTTACCTCGTTGAATTTTGATAGCTGTGTTTTACAAAATATTATTAATTTTTTTCTAAAATTCTATAGGATTTCATAAGCTTTAGATTGTTTTTGACAACAATGCGAAGAATTTTTGTGCTATTTTGAACGAAATAAGCTCTCGGATGTGTCATATGATTTTTATATAATTATTAAGTACTGACACTTAAAATGAGTAATTTTGCCTCACCTGCAAACAATGGTTCAAGCCTTCTAACTACACTGGTTATGCCCGTTACATTATAATTTCACAAGTACACATATTAATTAGATTTCATAATAAAACCCTAACTTTTTCTGTTTGAAATCCACATCAGATAATTTAGACAAGCCTGGCCCATCAGGTTTGCAAAGATTACCTGAGGTAGTTAGTAATCCAAGTACTTTATCTGAAGAAACTTCCGCGCCAGAAACAATGAAGTCGCAGACTAAGACAGAGTATGCTAATTTGTATAAATAATAATATTTCATATTTAGAGAACTGTGAAAAATCAACCAAGGAAAGGTCACATACACTTCCAGATAATTGGTCATTTATACCAGAAGCAGACTATAATAGGTAATACATTGTTATTTGTATTTCATATCCATGTCGGAAACTATGTATAGGTTGAAAATTTATCTACAGGGTGATACATTTAGTATTTCAAAATTAGCTATATATATTGCTGTGATTCTCTTCCCGTTTTTGAATAGCCCACGTTCTGTGCCAAGAATTGCTGTGATTCTCTTGTCCGTTGAATCTCTTCTGATAATCGCCTCTTGACTCTTTCCTTTCGCCTCGGCTGCTCACCTAGTTAAAACTTTCATCCTCATTCATAAAAAAAAACAAACACATTCCTACCACAAACATCAACGTTAACTCTATTTACATTAATATTCACAATACATTAAAATTTCAAAATTAAATTTTAGCATAAACTTCAGCATCATAAAATTTCAAGTTCAAATTTGTCATCATTTTAATTTGCATCCAGAATTAGAGTCCTTGTAGGATGCATACTAATTAAGTTAACAATATTTGCAGACCTGAGTCTGAATAAAAGAGAGCATCTCCCACGTTTTTACGTTAATTAAACAGGTTAGTCTAATTGAGCTCAAAGACAGACCCAAATTTTCATCATAATCCAAAACATAAACTTGATAAAAACTCCTTTCTACTTATACAAGAAAATTTTACCTTAAAATTCAAAATTTGTTGTTTATACAAATTTACTACTGTCCATCTTTATCAAACAAACTATAAAGATATTCAACACACACCAAAACATCTAAGATCGAATAACAATGCATAAGTTACCTGAAGGTTAATGCACTCGTGGCTCCAATGTACATCGTCCTTGCTAATCCCCCCATTCCAGCTGGGTTATGTTTACGTCCTCGGATTTCTGGCGGCCTTTAAAATTTTTCTACACCACCATTCGTCTAAAAGGTTTCAGGGCTTCTCAGGAACTCATCTATGTATATCTAAATCTTGTTTTGTGGATCCAATCACGTTTACGAATAACACTTGATTACTAACACTCCCGAAAAATAGCAATGAAATTTATAATACTTTCACGCTATACCAAAACTACATACTTCTATTTATTTATTTATCGTTACTAATTTGGATAATTGGTACAGTAACACCCGCAAATATAACTAGACTTTATTACCTTTATCTATCTTCTCTAAGTGCACTAATGCATAATAATTTGTATCGTAGCACGTAATCACCGCGTATTCTGCTTGAAGTATCGAATAAAATCAAAAATAAGAGAGCTAAACTCCTATCAGCACGGGTTTATATAATGGCTCGCTTGCGAGTCAAATTTGTCCCGCGACGGACGATTTTCAGAAATTCGCATTCTATTTTCCCTTCCGATGGCTCGGCACAATGATTCTTCTGAAATTTGCACTCGTCCGAGTTGAAATCTAAGAAATTTCCACACGCCTTGCAACACGTCCGCGAACAACTAATTAATTTTACATAGAAATTGTTATGCTTCCACCTCTCATATTTGCATCTTATTTCAACCTTGTTCGCCAATCTAGTCTGTTCGTTCTATCTACAACCTGTGCTTTTGTTTTACATATTTCCCCTCATTTAACTACCAATGCATTCCCTCTCGCTTGTCTTTATACCACAAACTTGCTTTCTTACTTGCACTCATATAGCTTAAAGCTTATCGACTATCATATACATCGTTATTTTTGCAGGTGTTCTGAGTTCTAATACGCTGAAGGCTTTTACGTGACTTCCCCACGTCGTTATAATTTCTCGATAGATTTAGTACTTGGAAAGATTAAATTAAATACAAGTTGAACATTTTAACTTGGCTTCTTTTTATAGAAAGCGTCCAGTGAATAATCTAAACCCCTTATTTTTAACGAAACGAATAAATTTTTATGCTACATGGTTTTAATAATGCTTATTATCTAATGAAATTCTACATTACTTCCTTCTACACGTTGATTATGATTATATACAAAACCTACATTCTAATTGAATGACTTAAATCTACACAGTAGGCCTTTAATTAAGCGTACTATTTTCCACTGCTTTAATATACACGGTATTTAACATTATCTAAACAATATAAACCCTATGTTTAGAAGTAAATGAGGAATTTATCCAATATGCCTTTAAATGAAGCGTATTATTACCCAAAGCTTCCTTATACACGGTGTTTAAAATTATTTGATGTCGCTTCTTAATTTTCTACCCTGGTCTAAATTAGAGTATTTTCCCCCTATTTGAATACAAATAATCCCACTTATTTGAATTCAAATATGAAACATCTAGACTGCAAAAAAAAATTTACAAAAAAAATTGTCTATCTCACTATACACTTATCTTTCTAACTTACCTAACTTATATCCAATCCTAAAAATATTTACACCTATCCTATTCCTAACTCTCACCTAATTTTATAACTTGAAATTATCCCTAACTTCATCCTACTTATCCATCTAATCCTATATACATCCTATATACCTATTTCTAACTATCTCCCATATTTATCCTATACCTAGCTTTATTTTCTATAAACACTTACTTTTACTATTCTATATACACCTATTCTATCCCTATATTTTGTTCATTTAATCTTCATTTCTTATTTAAATCTGACTCTTTTCTTGATCCTCCAAGTCTTTCTTCTCACCATCCTAATACTCTTCATCCCTATTTCTCCTTCTATATCTATACTTATCATCCTTATTATCTCACATACAATAAACTTATCATCCCTATTATCCTGACTCTTAAATATTGCTTCTTCTTCAGTCCCTACACTTGTCTGTTTCTCATTTATTATTATTTCCTTTTCTGCGGACAAACCAAACGATACTACCTTAAAATTATAGATTTTTCCTCTACGGAAAATCCTGTGTACCTTCTAGAATCCTTGTGTAATGGAATCTGCCAGAATGAATTCCTTAAATCTAATTTACTAAAAACAAACTTTCCACTTAACCTCGTCAAAAGTGTGTCCATGGATGGTGGACAATGGAATTGCTGTTTGGTCCGTTGATTAATTTTTCGTGCATCTAAACATAAACAAATACTATCATCTTTTTTCTTAACCACCACCAACGGATTTATGAAATGAGTGTTTGAGACCTCTATTATGCCATCTTCCAACATTTTATTTAATTCTGCCTTCAAATGCTCCCAATATGCTGCTGGAATAGGATAAACCTTGGCGTTGAATGGTTCTGAATTATCCACTTCCAACCCGTGCTCATAGGCTAACGCGGTGCTTGCTTCTACCCCCACTAATTCTGCATGTTTTTGTAATAAAGCTTGAACCTCTACTATCCTATCCTCTGGACATCTTATTGTGTTGATCTGTTTAACTCCATCATCCTCTACCTCTACTACATTAATACTCAACCCATTGTCATCCTCTGTGACTTCATAACTGCCCTTCCATGGCACTACCCTATCCTTAATCTTTACTACCTTCCTATCCATATCTATCAAAACCCCTAACTGCATCATATAGTCAACACCTAAAATACTCTGAAACTTCAGTCCAGGTACAATTACAAACTCCTGTTCACAGCTTAAACTTCCTATATTTATCCTAAGCACCACTACGCTATTTACTACAGCAAACTTTTTTTTATTTGGAGCTACTAAATGGCTACGCTTTATAGGCATAATTCTATCACAAACCTTATCCCTAATTTTGCTGACGAATTCTTCCGATATTAAACTCGCCTCTGCCCCTGTATCAAGTAATACTTCTACCTTATTCTCAAAAATTCCTATATTAATAATTGGGAAACATAATTTTTCTACAGTTTCTGGCTCTACTTCCTCCTCAATTTTGAAAAATTCACGTGGATGTTCATACACATTTACACAGAAATCTAGTGGTCTGTCGCGTTCTAAAAATCCTGTCTCGTCCTGTTTTCCGTGCTTGGTCTTGGTTGTCCTTCTACAACCTGTGCGTACGTCCTCCTCGTATTAATATCCGTGTCCCTGTCTCTATTCGGCGTGCTCGTCACAGTCCTGTTTACTTCCGGTAAACTGTTCTGTCTCGTGTAACTAGGTCTTGGCGTCGGTCCCCTAGTCGCACTATTGCTTCTGTATTCCTGTCCTCGTCGTTCCCAATTCGGTCGAAAATTTCTATTGTAGTCAGGCCGTCGCGGAAAATTCTATGTCCTGTTGTCAAACCTAACCATGTTAATGTTTCGTTCACGTATCTCTCATGTCCGTCCTACACAAACATCGTCATATCTCTGTAAATATTCCAAAAATGTCTCACGTTCTGTAATGTTTTGTAAGGCCACGTGTTGTCTGATTTCGAGTTCAAAATGTCGTGATAAGTATTTGATTATTTGTCTGTCCGTCAATGGTGGATTAAGTTGTTTGGCCACACTGTATTTGCGAATGGCATATTGTTCCCTAGAACCTGCAAACTCTCCCTTAAATTTTCCTGTAATCAAGTCGTCCCTAATCTGATCCTGTTTGTGATCACTCCAGTAATGTTGTAAAAATTTGTTTTCAAAGTCCTGATATGTGTCTATGTCCTGTCCTACTAAATTGTACCATGCTTCCGCATTGTCTTTCAATAAAGCCTTTATCGTATTTAGTTTAGTCTGTTCGTTGAATAAATTTCCCACTAGATTTCTTACGCTATTAATAAAAATTTGTGGATTTACCCTGTTATGGCCATAAAATTTCATATGTTGGTCCAATGATACGCCACCTGTATAAAATCTGGGACCATCTCCCGTTAAACTTGACATGTTATATTGAATACTACCAACTTCGCGTTCTACCCTGCCTAACTGATCCCTACCTGAGTCCGTTACTTCAGTCATTTTTATATTTATCTCTTCTTCACAAAAAATGCGTACTTCGGACCTTAAATGTCCCATTTCCTGTCGAAGACCTGTAATGTTTTTCTCATTTCTATCAACCCTACTTTCTACTTCCCCCATTTTCACGGTAAGACTATTTTTAAATTCTGTAAATTCTTTAGTAGATTGCTCAATTTTCCCGCTTATCTGCTCTAATTTTCGGTTGGACTCCTCCCTAGCTCTATTAGATTCATCGCTTAGCAGTTCTAATTTTCTGTTGGACTCCTCCCTCGCTCTATTCGATTCATCGCTTAGCTGTTCTAATTTTCGGTTGGACTCCTCCCTCGCTCTATTCGATTCTTCCCTAGCTAATCGCATTTCCTCTAACATTCTCATCACTAACTCATTTCCTGTTTCTCCTGACTCCGTCTTAGACTGATCCCTACTACTTCCTGCTTCTTCCTCCATTTCTGCTTCTGTCGTCTTAAATAAAGCACTATCACTGCTTCCTATTTCCACCCCTTGACTTCGAAGTCACTCTTTTCTCTGCATACGTCAAACTTTTTACCCCCACACACGCCTACACACTTCTTTCACACACCTACAAAAAATATTCACACTCAGCTCTTAATTTCAGGGTCGTCAGTTTCCTGAAACAGTTACACACTATCTGAAATTCGAGCCCTCACGTTCGGGTCGCCAAGATTTGCTGTGATTCTCTTCTCGTTTTTGAATAGCCCACGTTCTGTGCCAAGAATTGCTGTGATTCTCTTGTCGGTTGAATCTCTTCTGATAATCGCCTCTTGACTCTTTCCTTCTGCCTCGGCTGCTCACCTAGTTAAAACTTTCATCCTCATTCATAAAAAAAACACATTCCTACCACAAACATCAACGTTAACTCTATTTACATTAATATTCACAATACATTAAAATTTCAAAATTAAATTTCAGCATAAACTTCAGCATAATAAAATTTCAAGTTCAAATTTGTCATCATTTTAATTTGCATCCAGAATTAGAGTCTTTGTAGGATGCATACTAATTAAGTTAACAATATTTGCAGACCTGAGTCTGAATAAAAGAGAGCATCTCCCACCCCTTTACGTTAATTAAACAGGTTAGTCTAATTGAGCTCAAAGACAGACCCAAATTTTTATCATAATCCAAAACATAAACCTGATAAATACTCCTTTCTACTTATACAAGAAAATTTTACCTTAAAATTCAAAATTTGTTGTTTATACAAATTTACTACTGTCCATCTTTATCAAACAAATTTTAAAGATATTCAACACACACCAAAACGTCTAAGATCGAACAACAATGCATAAGTTACCTGAAGGTTAATGCACTCGTGGCTCCAATGTACATCCTCCTTGCTAATCCCACCATTCCAGCTGGGTTATGTTTACGTCCTCGGATTTCTGGCCGCCTTTAAAATTTTTCTACACCACCATTCGTCTAAAAGGTTTCAGGGCTTCTCAGGAACTCATCTATGTATATCTAAATCTTGTTCTGTGGATCCAATCACGTTTACGAATAACACTTGATTACTAACATTCCGAAAAATAGCAATGAAATTTATAATACTTTTACGCTATACCAAAACTACATACTTCTATTTATTTATTTATCGTTACTAATTTGGATAATTGGTACAGTAATGCCCGCAAATATAACTAGACTTTATTACCTTTATCTATCTTTGTAATTTGAATATTTACCTACCGCGTGAGGGTATCCAATTAACAATAAATAATAAATGGGAAGGACCTCTAACACTATAGTACCCTCACGTTTCGGGACATTGCCTCGCAGCTGCTGCAGTCGGTGAGAAGGGGAGGTTCATTAAACAACAACACACTAAGATAAAATTCCAATTGTTTTATTAAATGGGCTACTAACTAACTTAACCTAATTACAATATGCATACAAAATTATACAGTAATTAACATTATTTACAATAGGGCGCAACCATGGGAATTAAACGGCCCATGGACCGATCGCGGTAATAGCTCTCGTCGCACTTTGTTCGTGGCAATGAACCAAGATTGCAGGACAGAAAATACGTCACTTCACAGGGGCAAATCTTATAAAGTCTCCGGCTAGCACAAACACAACTTAACTAAACAATTCTAAAGTCTTTATTTTATGAATATTAACAACAGTTCTGGGTGCAAACACCCCAATACATATAATTAATTAACGCTACCGTAGTCTACTTAACTTGCATACTGAAACGACCTTCCTTTAATCACGGGGTCATCAATAACAGGAAAAACACGATTTTCACACGGGTCAAATAGTACAGTAACGGAATTCGTGGCTTAGTTATTACAAGCCTTGGACAACGTCGAAACACAATAAAATAAGAAACCCTTCAAAAGATGCGGTCTTTAACAATAACCTAACGGGATGAAATTACTGGAACGGAGCTTTAACCCGAAGTTGTATGTTATGAAAGTCGACAGATATTGTATTTAAACAAATAAATGACTTATGATGCATAACACAGCATTGAGTTCATAGTAATACCATATATAATAATTACTTACTCAGAGAAATAAACTAACTTTGAACATAACGGCACGCACTTGAATTCAGAGAAATAAAACACTTACTCAATCTTGCAAGTCCGCGAGCTTTAGACTCTAACGCGTCTGGAAATAAACAACCCTGATTACCACCGGCTGGCATCCTTATATACATTTAAGTTAATTGAAAAATAACCCCCTTTCTTGGCTCTCATACTCGGCTTAGGATACGCCGGTCGTAAATCTTTAAGATTAATTAAACTGCCCATTGCCCTAAGATAGCCACACAAGTAGATCTCGGAACTAATTTTAGTTGAGTACTCCGCTAATTGAAAAATTGCTTCAGACCACCCTGACATAAATAGGATCCTAAAGCATGATTGACATCTAATCATAGATAGCAATTAATCTGACATGTTTAGTGCCTTGAAGTAAGTGCCTTTAGAAAACTGATTAACTCTTGGATTAGATCTTCCTGGAAACTTCGCTAGGACGCTACTTGGGTAGTCTTGCAGCCGTTACAATTACAAACATATTTATGTTACAAGACCTTCATTCTAATAATTAGAATGCTAAAATTAAACTAGAAAATAACTATTTTAGAAATCATAGAACTAATTAGAGCGTATTAAAACAGTATGTTACACAGCCCCCTCGAAAAATTGAAATTGCTCTTAGGAATGTCAAGCAAATTGAAATAAAATAAATGTAGAAATTAACACATCCAACCGCAATTATGTTTAAGACAACTGAGTCTTTTCAGAAAATTGACGGAAGGAAAAAATAAAAAAATTGGAAAAATGAAATATTAGTGAGGTTTTAGGTCTTGGACGTGGAACACCCCTAGCTGTTTTCCGTCCATAGAAGATAGTCTATAAGTGGTAGAACCTAAAACTTCCATCACCTTTGCTTTTAGGAACTTCGGGGCTAATTTTTTATTGAAATGTTTAGAAGCATCTGATAATATAAAATTGCGCTTCCACACTAAATCCCCTACTTTGAAATTTAATGGTCTGCGCCTTAAATTGTAAGAGTGCGTATTACGTTCATACGCCAAATGTATGTTTTTCTGAACTTCTTTAAAGATGGGCGATAATTCATTGAGGTCTTGAACCAATTGTTCTCGAGTATCAATTGCTAGATCCTCTGGATTTAAATCCTTTAATTTATTATAGAATTTCCCGGTCAGAGGAACCGTGTGTCCAAAAGCTAAAAATGTTGGGGAATATTTTGTGGATTCATGAACAGCATTACGAAGCGCATGGGCAATTTTGTGAATATTATCGTTCCAATTCTTCTGAGAATCTTGGATGTAACTGCGAATGGCAGCTCTAATTACCTTGTTAACGCGTTCTACATAATTAACTTGAGGATGGTAACTGGCGTTAAACCAAACGGAAGGTATTTTATAATTTGTCATGAGATTGGAAAATAAATTACTTTTAAATTGAGGGCCAATATCTATCATACAAATTTGAGGTACCCCATATACCAAAAATACAAAATTTTCCAGGTAATTACAAATTTGTTTTGTTGAAGCGCTGCGCATGGGATGCAATAAAGTGAATTTTGTAAACCAGTCAGTAACAACTAAAAGGTAAGTATTCCCCAATTTCGAGCGCGGAAAGGGCCCCATTAAATCAATCGACAAACATTGAAACGGAAATGAAACTTTTTTCTCTTTGCCCATAAAACCATAATAGTTGAACGTGCTGGATTTGCTTTGGCAGCACGTAACACATTTACTAATGTATTTAGAAATATATGACCGCATTTTGGGCCAGTAATAGAGTTCTTTGATTTTTGTATATGTCTTAAATACACCCAAATGGGCCGAAACTGGATCATCATGGCATTCTTTTAAAATTTGTGCACGGCATGATTTCGGCACTACTAATTTCCACTCAATTAAATTGGCTTTGATATTCAAATTATTCGGAATAAACTTATACATTTTATCATTTTCTACTCTCCAATCGGGATATAGATCTGGCTTTTCCTTAATATTATTTAACATGTTTTTGTACCAATCCTCGACCTCGTCTAAAGAAAAATTTCAAGAATTAATAGCATAGGCTCCACTAGGAGCTCGGGATAATGTATCAGGTACCACATTAAATTTACCCTTCCTGTGGATAACTTCGAAATCAAATTGTTGGAGTTTCACACTCCATCTAGCTAAACGTCCCGCAGGATCTTTTAAGTTGTGGAGCCAAATTAAAGAATGATGGTCCGTAATGACCTTAAAATGAGTTCCTTCAATATATGGTCGGAATTTTTGAATAGCAAAACACACCGCCAAAAGTTCCCGTTCTGTGACTGAATAATTTTTCTCTGCTGAATTTAAACTGCGAGAAGCATAAGCAATTACATGTTCTTCGTCTCCTTCTCCCTGAGTTAAAACACAACCAACGCCGTAATTTGAGGCGTCACATTGTAAAGAAAAAACTTTCGAAAAATCAGGACTCCTTAAAACAGGAGCCTTTGTAAGAACATCTTTAATTTTTCAAACGAAATAAGGGCCTCGTCCGTCCATTTAATCGCTTGCGATTTTTCTTTCCTTTAATAAATCATTGATAGGTGCTATAATTGTGGCAAAATCCAAAACAAAACGCCTATACCAAGAGCACATACCGGTGAAACGTTTTATTTCAGTGGCTGTCTTGGGTTGAGGAAAATTTACAATTGCGTCAATTTTGCTGGGTCAGTTCGGAGACCATCTTTATTCATAATATATCCCAGATATTGTAACTCTGGTTTACAAAACTCACATTTTGAAATGTTAATAGTTAAATTAGGGCCTTTCAACTTCTCATACACTTCGTTCAGAATTCTAATATGCTCCTTAAATGTGCTTGAAATAATAATTATATCATCTAAATAAACAAATACCGATTGGGATAATGAAAATCAAAATAGAGTCCATGAGCCTCTGTAATGTGCCTGGAGCATTGGCCAAACCCATCGGCATTACATTATATTGAAATAATCCGCGCCTTGGGACAGTAAAGGCTGTTTTTCCTTGCTTTCGTCACTCAAGGGCAATTGCCAGAAGGCTTTTTAAATCGATTGAACTGAGATATTTCGCATTGCGTAATCTATCAAGAATGTCATTTACAAACGGAATGGGATACGCGTCTTTTTGTAATTGAATTTAATCGTTTAGCGTCAAAACATACACGAAATTCACCTTTGCTTTTTCTTTACTAACAGCATGGGGAGTTTCACGGGTTATTGCTTGGGCTAATAATGCCTTGTTCAAGCATCGCATCAATTTCTTTATTAGCATGTTCCAGCATCGCCGGTGATAATGGGTAATACCTTTGTTTAATTGGTTCGACGTCTTCCGTTGTAATATGATGTGAAATTTTAGTGGTTCGGCCTAAGGTAGGACGATCCAGGGATTGAAATAAAGAAATAACATTGTTTAATTCAAATTTCTGGTCTTCATTTAAATCGGCCATAACTTTAATGAAATTTAATTTATTCGTTTCCGTAGAATGAGCATAAAATTCATTTTTGAAAATCTACTTTCAATTCAAATAATTGACAAAAATCAATCCCTAACGTTAGGGTACACTCTATTGAGTCGGAAACTAAAACATTTAAAGACCGAGTAACCCCGTTTATAGTCAAGGGCAAATTAATTGAATCTAAAATTGATTGTGAAGTGCCATCTGCGGTTGTTAATATAGACGTCTTTACATTTTAATTAATTCTAACTTATATTTATCCAATAAACACAGACCATGTCTGCCTAAAATAGAGGTATTCGCCCCGGAATCCAACAGTGCGATATAAGTTTCCTTAAATAACTCGATATTAATATAAGGTCTTGTATCACCTTTTACTTTATAAAATTTGAAAAACCTTAGATGCTTTACAAAATTTTTAACTTTTACTAACCATTCCGACCACGTCTTTTGTTAGCAGCAATATTATTAAACGAGGAAAAGCAACGGCTGACTACGCGCTTTCCTGTCCTTAGTTTTTGAATTATTTGAGCAGTTTGAAATTACTGGAACGGAGCTTTAACCCGAAGTTGTATGTTATGAAAGTCGACAGATATTGTATTTAAACAAATAAATGACTTATGATGCATAACACAGCATTGAGTTCATAGTAATACCATATATAATAATTACTTACTCAGAGAAATAAACTAACTTTGAACATAACGGCACGCACTTGAATTCAGAGAAATAAAACACTTACTCAATCTTGCAAGTCCGCGAGCTTTAGACTCTAACGCGTCTGGAAATAAACAACCCTGATTACCACCGGCTGGCATCCTTATATACATTTAAGTTAATTGAAAAATAACCCCTTTCTTGGCTCTCATACTCGGCTTAGGATACGCCGGTCGTAAATCTTTAAGATTAATTAAACTGCCCATTGCCCTAAGATAGCCACACAAGTAGATCTCGGAACTAATTTTAGTTGAGTACTCCGCTAATTGAAAAATTGCTTCAGACCACCCTGACATAAATAGGATCCTAAAGCATGATTGACATCTAATCATAGATAGCAATTAATCTGACATGTTTAGTGCCTTGAAGTAAGTGCCTTTAGAAAACTGATTAACTCTTGGATTAGATCTTCCTGGAAACTTCGCTAGGACGCTACTTGGGTAGTCTTGCAGCCGTTACAATTACAAACATATTTATGTTACAAGACCTTCATTCTAATAATTAGAATGCTAAAATTAAACTAGAAAATAACTATTTTTAGAAATCATAGAACTAATTAGAGCGTATTAAAACAGTATGTTACACAGCCCCCCTCGAAAAATTGAAATTGCTCTTAGGAATGTCAAGCAAATTGAAATAAAATAAATGTAGAAATTAACACATCCAACCGCAATTATGTTTAAGACAACTGAGTCTTTTCAGAAAATTGACGGAAGGAAAAAATAAAAAAATTGGAAAAATGAAATATTAGTGAGGTTTTAGGTCTTGGACGTGGAACACCCCTAGCTGTTTTCCGTCCATAGAAGATAGTCTATAAGTGGTAGAACCTAAAACTTCCATCACCTTTGCTTTTAGGAACTTCGGGGCTAATTTTTTATTGAAATGTTTAGAAGCATCTGATAATATAAAATTGCGCTTCCACACTAAATCCCCTACTTTGAAATTTAATGGTCTGCGCCTTAAATTGTAAGAGTGCGTATTACGTTCATACGCCAAATGTATGTTTTCTGAACTTCTTTAAAGATGGGCGATAATTCATTGAGGTCTTGAACCAATTGTTCTCAGTATCAATTGCTAGATCCTCTGGATTTAAATCCTTTAATTTATTATAGAATTTCCCGGTCAGAGGAACCGTGTGTCCAAAAGCTAAAAATGTTGGGGAATATTTTGTGGATTCATGAACAGCATTACGAAGCGCATGGGCAATTTTGTGAATATTATCGTTCCAATTCTTCTGAGAATCTTGGATGTAACTGCGAATGGCAGCTCTAATTACCTTGTTAACGCGTTCTACATAATTAACTTGAGGATGGTAACTGGCGTTAAACCAAACGGAAGGTATTTTATAATTTGTCATGAGATTGGAAAATAAATTACTTTTAAATTGAGGGCCAATATCTATCATACAAATTTGAGGTACCCATATACCAAAAATACAAAATTTTCCAGGTAATTACAAATTTGTTTTGTTGAAGCGCTGCGCATGGGATGCAATAAAGTGAATTTTGTAAACCAGTCAGTAACAACTAAAAGGTAAGTATTCCCCAATTTCGAGCGCGGAAAGGGCCCCATTAAATCAATCGACAAACATTGAAACGGAAATGAAACTTTTTTCTCTTTGCCCATAAAACCATAATAGTTGAACGTGCTGGATTTGCTTTGGCAGCACGTAACACATTTACTAATGTATTTAGAAATATATGACCGCATTTTGGGCCAGTAATAGAGTTCTTTGATTTTTGTATATGTCTTAAATACACCCAAATGGGCCGAAACTGGATCATCATGGCATTCTTTTAAAATTTGTGCACGGCATGATTTCGGCACTACTAATTTCCACTCAATTAAATTGGCTTTGATATTCAAATTATTCGGAATAAACTTATACATTTTATCATTTTCTACTCTCCAATCGGGATATAGATCTGGCTTTTCCTTAATATTATTTAACATGTTTTTGTACCAATCCTCGACCTCGTCTAAAGAAAAATTTCAAGAATTAATAGCATAGGCTCCACTAGGAGCTCGGGATAATGTATCAGGTACCACATTAAATTTACCCTTCCTGTGGATAACTTCGAAATCAAATTGTTGGAGTTTCACACTCCATCTAGCTAAACGTCCCGCAGGATCTTTTAAGTTGTGGAGCCAAATTAAAGAATGATGGTCCGTAATGACCTTAAAATGAGTTCCTTCAATATATGGTCGGAATTTTTGAATAGCAAAACACACCGCCAAAAGTTCCCGTTCTGTGACTGAATAATTTTTCTCTGCTGAATTTAAACTGCGAGAAGCATAAGCAATTACATGTTCTTCGTCTCCTTCTCCCTGAGTTAAAACACAACCAACGCCGTAATTTGAGGCGTCACATTGTAAAGAAAAAACTTTCGAAAAATCAGGACTCCTTAAAACAGGAGCCTTTGTAAGAACATCTTTAATTTTTTCAAACGAAATAAGGGCCTCGTCCGTCCATTTAATCGCTTGCGATTTTTTCTTTCCCTTTAATAAATCATTGATAGGTGCTATAATTGTGGCAAAATCCAAAACAAAACGCCTATACCAAGAGCACATACCGGTGAAACGTTTTATTTCAGTGGCTGTCTTGGGTTGAGGAAAATTTACAATTGCGTCAATTTTTGCTGGGTCAGTTCGGAGACCATCTTTATTCATAATATATCCCAGATATTGTAACTCTGGTTTACAAAACTCACATTTTGAAATGTTAATAGTTAAATTAGGGCCTTTCAACTTCTCATACACTTCGTTCAGAATTCTAATATGCTCCTTAAATGTGCTTGAAATAATAATTATATCATCTAAATAAACAAATACCGATTGGGATAATGAAAATCAAAATAGAGTCCATGAGCCTCTGTAATGTGCCTGGAGCATTGGCCAAACCCATCGGCATTACATTATATTGAAATAATCCGCGCCTTGGGACAGTAAAGGCTGTTTTTCCTTGCTTTCGTCACTCAAGGGCAATTGCCAGAAGGCTTTTTAAATCGATTGAACTGAGATATTTCGCATTGCGTAATCTATCAAGAATGTCATTTACAAACGGAATGGGATACGCGTCTTTTTTTGTAATTGAATTTAATCGTTTAGCGTCAAAACATACACGAAATTCACCTTTTGCTTTTTTCTTTACTAACAGCATGGGGGAGTTTCACGGGTTATTGCTTGGGCTAATAATGCCTTGTTCAAGCATCGCATCAATTTCTTTATTAGCATGTTCCAGCATCGCCGGTGATAATGGGTAATACCTTTGTTTAATTGGTTCGACGTCTTCCGTTGTAATATGATGTGAAATTTTAGTGGTTCGGCCTAAGGTAGGACGATCCAGGGATTGAAATAAAGAAATAACATTGTTTAATTCAAATTTCTGGTCTTCATTTAAATCGGCCATAACTTTAATGAAATTTAATTTATTCGTTTCCGTAGAATGAGCATAAAATTCATTTTTTGAAAAATCTACTTTCAATTCAAATAATTGACAAAAATCAATCCCTAACGTTAGGGTACACTCTATTGAGTCGGAAACTAAAACATTTAAAGACCGAGTAACCCCGTTTATAGTCAAGGGCAAATTAATTGAATCTAAAATTGATTGTGAAGTGCCATCTGCGGTTGTTAATATAGACGTCTTTACATTTTAATTAATTCTAACTTATATTTATCCAATAAACACAGACCATGTCTGCCTAAAATAGAGGTATTCGCCCCGGAATCCAACAGTGCGATATAAGTTTCCTTAAATAACTCGATATTAATATAAGGTCTTGTATCACCTTTTACTTTATAAAATTTGAAAAACCTTAGATGCTTTACAAAATTTTTAACTTTTACTAACCATTCCGACCACGTCTTTTGTTAGCAGCAATATTATTAAACGAGGAAAAGCAACGGCTGACTACGCGCTTTCCTGTCCTTAGTTTTTGAATTATTTGAGCAGTTTGGACAATTTGTGGACGTAACTTCCGCTGCCCACAAGAATAAAAAATATTCCGCGTTTCTCCGGACAAGTATGAAACGAGTGACCCGTCTTTACAGTTGAAACAAATAGTCGAAAATTTTGCTGTGTTTTAAAATAATTCGACACGCCGGACCAAGGTAAATTATTATTAGAAAATGAACTCTGTCGAACTTGACGTTCTAAGATAACTGGTACGTTGGCAGAATCAGAATGTTCCTGTTTAATAAAATTTGGAGGCTTAATGTCTTCTAAAACCTTACAATAAGAAATCAAATGGGAAATGTCAGTCACTTCAACTAACGCCAGTTGCGTGGCATAAAAAGTCTGTAAATTTCTTTTAATAATTTTTATTTGTTCCCGGACTGGAATGGAATCTTCTAATTGAGAAAATAAATTTACCATCTTTGAAATATAAATGGTAGGTGATTCCTCGGCGCCTTGCCGTCTAGATTTAATTAACATTAAAAGATTCTCTGCATAATCGGCTGAAAGAAAATCTTGTTTTAATTTAGAAATTAATTGTTCCCATGAATTTACTGTACATCGCGTTGCTATATACCAATCCAATGCTGAACTGGTGAAAAGATCAATAGCCCCTTCGAAAAGGTCATCTAACGAAACTTTTCTTGCAACTTGCAGTTCTTTGACGCGTTGAATAAAATCTAAAACCGATATAGAATCAGATTCACTCGAGAATTGTAATCCCCACTTGTGGATCGGGACTGATGTCGTTGTTTTATTCAAGGACTTAATTAGAGTACCTAAATCATTACTAGAAATCGAAACCGATGGGGTATTAACGGAAGAAACCGTTGATGCTCCAGGGCATGAAACCTCTGCTGTTGGTGTTATTGTAGGATCTTTATTACCACTAGCCGAACAAGAAGAAGTGTTATCGTTAATCTCATTTTCCCCGTTTACCTGTTCTAAAATCTCAAAAGCTCTAATGCACTTAGAATGCAGTTCTTTGTGTACCTCTAAAAATTCAATATCGAAATTGACATAATTTAGTCTCTGTGTTACATGCATTAATCTCGTGTTAAGTTTAATATATTCTTTCTTTTTAGGAAGAATGGTAAAAGAATGTAAACAGTTTTCTAATTCAAAAATCTTAAGTTTCAATAATTCAATTTCGTCCTTTTGAACGATTTCAATTTTTTCATACTTAGAAAAAACATTACTGTCGACTTTCTCAACAATGAGTTTTGAACGCAAAACTTTTCGTTTTTCTAACACACTTAACTTTGTTGGTTCAACGTTCCTAATTGAAAGCTCGTGACTCAGTTCGTCACTTCTTAAAGCTTCCACCACATACATGACTAAATAAAAGGTAAATGCCAACAATAGCGAAACCTGTTCCTAAATCACTAATATTAAACTGTTAATTCGGCTCAAATCTTAATAGTACTATAGAAATAAAACAATCTAAAACTTTGTCCGTGTGTTGTTTACCATATTTAAGATTTTAACCACGTTAATGCGCCAGTGTAATTTGAATATTTACCTACCGCGTGAGGGTATCCAATTAACAATAAATAATAAATGGGAAGGACCTCTAACACTATAGTACCCTCACGTTTCGGGACATTGCCTCGCAGCTGCTGCAGTCGGTGAGAAGGGGAGGTTCATTAAACAACAACACACTAAGATAAAATTCCAATTGTTTTATTAAATGGGCTACTAACTAACTTAACCTAATTACAATATGCATACAAAATTATACAGTAATTAACATTATTTACAATAGGGCGCAACCATGGGAATTAAACGGCCCATGGACCGATCGCGGTAATAGCTCTCGTCGCACTTTGTTCGTGGCGATGAACCAAGATTGCAGGACAGAAAATACGTCACTTCACAGGGGCAAATCTTATAAAGTCTCCGGCTAACACAAACACAACTTAACTAAACAATTCTAAAGTCCTTATTTTATGAATATTAACAACAGTTCTGGGTGCAAACACCCCAATACATATAATTAATTAACGCTACCGTAGTCTACTTAACTTGCATACTGAAACGACCTTCATTTAATCACGGGGTCATCAATAACAGGAAAAACACGATTTTCACACGGGTCAAATAGTACAGTAACGGAATTCGTGGCTTAGTTATTACAAGCCTTGGACAACGTCGAAACACAATAAAATAAGAAACCCTTCAAAAGATGCGGTCTTTAACAATAACCTAACGGGATGAAATTACTGGAACGGAGCTTTAACCCGAAGTTGTATGTTATGAAAGTCGACAGATATTGTATTTAAACAAATAAATGACTTATGATGCATAACACAGCCTTGAGTTCATAGTAATACCATATATAATAATTACTTACTCAGAGAAATAAACTAACTTTGAACATAACGGCACGCACTTGAATTCAGAGAAATAAAACACTTACTCAATCTTGCAAGTCCGCGAGCTTTAGACTCTAACGCGTCTGGAAATAAACAACCCCGATTACCACCGGCTGGCATCCTTATATACATTTAAGTTAATTGAAAAATAACCCCTTTCTTGGCTCTCATACTTGGCTTAGGATACGCCGGTCGTAAATCTTTAAGATTAATTAAACTGCCCATTTCCCTAATATAGCCACACAAGTAGATCTCGGAACTAATTTTAGTTGAGTACTCCGCTAATTGAAAAATTGCTTCAGACCACCCTGACATAAATAGGATCTTAAAGCATGATTGACATCTAATAATAGATAGCAACTAATCTGACGTGTTTAGTGCCTTGAAGTAAGTGCCTTTAGAAAACTGATTAACTCTTGGATTAGATCTTCCTGAAAACTTCGCTAGGACGCTACTTGGGTAGTCTTGCAGCCGTTACAATTACAAACATATTTATGTTACAAGACCTTCATTCTAATAATTAGAATGCTAAAATTAAACTAGAAAATAACTATTTTTAGAAATCATAGAACTAATTAGAGCGTATTAAAACAGTATGTTACATCTTCTCTAAGTGCACTAATGCATAATAACTTGTATCGTAGCACGTAATCACCACGTATTCTGCTTGAAGTATCGAATAAAATCAAAAATAAAAGAGAGCTAAACTCCTATCAGCACGGGTTTATATAATGGCTCACTTACGAGTCGAATTTGTCCCGCGACGGACGATTTTCAGAAATTCGCATTCTATTTTCCCTTCCGATGGCTCGGCATAATGATTCTTCTGAAATTTGTACTTGTCCGAGTTGAAATCTAAGAAATTTCCACACGCCTCGCAACACGTCCGCGAACAACTAATTAATTTTACATAAAAATTGTTATGCTTCCACCTCTCATATTTGCATCTTATTTCAACCTTAGTCGCCAATCTAGTCTGTTCGTTCTATCTACAACCTGTGCTCTTGTTTTACATATTTCTCCTCATTTAACTACCAATGCATTCCCTCTCGCTTGTCTTTATACCACAAACTTTTTCTTACTTGCACTCATATAGCTTAAAGCTTATCGACTATCATATACATCGTTATTCTTGCAGGTGTTCTGAGTTCTAATACGCTGAAGGCTTTTACGTGACTTCCACACGTCATTATAATTTCTCGATAGCTTTATTACTTGGTAAGATTAAATTAAATACAAGTTGAACATTTTAACTCGGCTTCTTTTTATATAAAGCGTCCAGTGAATAATCTAAACCCCTTATTTTTAACGAAACGAATAAATTTTTATGCTGCATTGTTTTAATAATGCTTATTATCTAATGAAATTCTACATTACTTCCTTCTACACGTTGATTATGATTATATACAAAACCTACATTCTAATTGAATGATTTAAATCTACACAGTAGGCCTTTAATTAAGCGTACTATTTTCCACTGCTTTAATATACACGGTGTTTAACATTATCTAAACAATATAAACCCTATGTTTAGAAGTAAATGAGGAATTTATCCAATATGCCTTTAAATGAAGCGTATTATTACCCAAAGCTTCCTTATACACGGTGATTAAAATTATTTGATGTCGCTTTTTAATATATATATATATATATATATATATATAAATATTTTGTATAGTAAATATCAGGTCGTAGTCAATCTGGGCAATTAGATAATTCTTTTAATCAGTTCAAGCTTTCGACAAATTTTATTTTCTTCTTCAGGAAGACTATAATTGGAGGATTACAAAAATGTTAATACGTTAATGCTACTTACGATTATATGAATCTATCTAGTAAATGGTTGGAGCATGATAATAGTTAGGATACGACGACAAACTTGGCGAGTACATTCAAAACACATAATACAGTTAACATAATAATTAATTAACTAAGGTGGTTTGTTTCTAAAGAACATTAACGGACAATTTAAAAATTATAAGTTACATAGGAACCAGTCAAGTTATAAAATACTACTAACATATAAACTTTGCAGTGAATAACTATAGATAAAAGTTTGTATTACACTAAAACAAGTATAGATTACGGCCAACAAGGACAACATAAAAGGAGGATCACTGGTTAACTAGATGTACGATACGTAGTGTTTTTTTTTTTAAACTGAGATCAGATAGGAATATATATTATTTCAGTTTTGAGTGTCAGTTTTTTTATTGATAGGATTGTCTTGTAAAGATATCGCGACCATTTCGAGGAAAATGCGTTTTTTGTAATGACTTTCCCTAAAGACAATTTTAGCGTTGTCGTAATCGATCGTGTGTTGGGTCCCAATAGCATGAGAAACTAATGCGCAGGTTTTGGTGTTCCTATTGGAGTCACTTTTGTGGAAAGTTATCCTAGCTGAGAGCCACCTGGATGTGTGGCCTACATATTGGCCCTGGCAATTTTTACACGATATACAGTAGACGACACCCGACTGTTGCAGTAGGGGGTACGGTTTTTTAATTTACTAAAAAGCGCCTTGTTAAGAGTTAAAACAGGTTTCTTTGTCAGGGTTATTTCTTAAATGTCTTTTAGAATATGGCACAATTTAGCTGTAAGATTTTCCACATACGGGAGAGGAATGAAGATCTTGGGATTTGTGTTAGCGGTGGAAATCGAGTTGTGTCCAGGGGTGGGCTAATCGATGAGGGAAGGGGTATTAAAAAGTAACTTGTTCAATAACGAGATTCGACCACAAGTTCTACAAGCAAATACTGGGTACACCTATGAGAGCCAGCGTATCTCCGATTTTTTCTCAATATGTGATGGATGACCTTTTAGACTTCTGTATCCCTCAACTATCTTTTGACCCACCGTTTTTTAAAAAATACGTCGACGACCTAATTTGTTGTGTTCCGTCAGGTTGTATAGACCAAGTGCTTTTGATTTTTAATAACTACAATCCCAATGTTCAGTTTACCATTGAAAAAGAAGTGAACGGAACTATTCCTTTTTTAGACATGCTCGTCATCGTAATAACGATAATCTGATTACCGATTGGTATAGGAAACCTTGCTTTTCAGGTAGATACCTTAATTTTTACTCCTTCCATCCGATTACTATGAAAATCAACCTTGTTTTGGGCTTGAAAAGAAGAGTAGAACTCATCTCACATCGAACTCTGAAACACAAAAACTTTCTTATTCTAAGAGACCTACTTCTTCGTAATTGTTACCCTATCTCGTTATTGAACAAGTTACTTTTTAATACCCCTTCCCTCATCAATCAGCCCACCCCTGGACACAACTCGATTTCCACCGCTAACACAAATCCCAAGATCTTCATTCCTCTCTCGTATGTGGAAAATCTTACAGCTAAATTGTGCCACATTCTAAAGGACATTCAAGGAATAACCCTAACAAAGAAACCTGTTTTAACTCTTAACAAGGCGCTTTTTAGTAAATTAAAAAACCGTACCCCCCCTACTGCAACAGTCGGGTGTAGTCTACTGTATATCGTGTAAAAATTGCCAGGGCCAATATGTAGGCCACACATCCAGGTGGCTCTCAGCTAGGATAACTTCCCACAAAAGTGACTCCAATAGGAACACCAAAACCTGCGCATTAGTTTCTCATGCTATTGAGACCCAACACACGATCGATTACAACAACGATAAAATTGCCTTTAGGGAGAGTCATTACAAAAAACGCATTTTCCTCGAAATGGTCGCGATATCTTTACAAGACAATCCTATCAATAAAAAAAATGACACTCAAAACTTAAATAATATATATTCCTATCTGATCTCAGTTTTAAAAAAAAAACACTACGTATCGTACATCTAGTTAACCAGTGATCCTCCTTTTATGTTGTCCTTGTTGGCCGTAATCTATACTTGTTTTAGTGTAATACAAACTTTTATCTATAGTTATTCACTGCAAAGTTTATATGTTAGTAGCATTTTATAACTTGACTGGTTCCTATGTAACTTATAATTTTTAAATTGCCCGTTAATGTTTTTTAGGAACAAACCACCTTAGTTAATTAATTATTATGTTAACTGTATTATGTGTTTTGAATGTACTCACCAAGTTTGTCGTCGTATCCTAACTATTATTATGCTCCAACCATTTACTAGATAGATTCATATAATCGTAAGTAGCATTAACGTATTAACATTTTGTAATCCTCCATTATAGTCTTCCCGAAGAAGAAAATAAAATTTTTCGAAAGCATGAACTGATTAAAAGAATTATCTAATTGCCCAGATTGACTACGACCCGATATTTACTATACAATATCAAGTTTTCTAGTCGAAATTAACCTGAATTTAAATATATATATATATATATATATATATATATATATATATATTGCCGTGGAACTCGGGTAAAATCCTCACCAACAAAAATATATTCGAAAATATTTATAAAATTTTCAAAATAGAAAAATTTCCAAAAATTAAATAATTCCAAAAAAATTATTCTTACCCGTTTTCCTCTCTTCCTCGGTTGAATGGCCTTCTTCAACTGTTTCCGGCTAGCTCATTTGGACCTCCTTTTGGATAGCTATATTCATTCATAAATTCTATCATTCACGCACACTCCCAATAAAACCACAAAATACAACAAACATACAATCTTTTATTTATTCCTATTTACAAATGCAATTCACTGTCGTTTTATAGTTCACGTCACACTTCAGTATATTTTATTTTGTAATGTCCTTTATATAATTTTAAAACATCAAACACATAAAATGTACTCGGAGTAAATGGACCTTGAATAATACCTTCTCTAAAATTCCTTCATTATAATTTATTTATTTAGTTTAATAATTTAAGTAAACTCTGGGGTATGGTGAGCTCATAATAACCCAACTAATGTATGCCCTTCTACTTTGCATACTCTAAAACTAAAAAAAACAAAGCCATGCACTCTTCACAAAATTTCACGTTCTGATGGAACGTTTAAAATCTTTCTAGACACCTTCAATTTCTAGTTGAATACCGTAATAAAGTTATTTACACATATTCTGTTCAATACGTAAATAATTCACACTACCTTGAAAAACACTCTCATACGCCACCCCAATATTTACAGTTTATAGGAATCACAATGTTAAATCGTTACCGGGAATTTCTAGAAGATCTTCGCTCTGTAGATGATGCCATGTAATTTTTCTATCTGGTCGGCAGGTCGTTCTCGCAATTACTGGACGAACTCCCTCTAAGTTGATCCGCCAACGCCGCCTTCTCGGTGTAACCAAATTCCAAATTTTATTTCAACTATACTTCTTTCACAGTAATCTACGTTATTTAATGTCCCGACACGAGTTGATAAAAATTATAGGTTATACCTCAATTAAAATAAGTAATATCGGCACACTAACCGCGTTTTAATTAATTTAGAGGCTACCACTAATCAATACAATTTAAATGATTTGTTAATACATACAACTCATGTTAAAATTTATACGTGCTTTCGGGACGATCGAAATAATAAGGCACGAAGTTAAAAGACAAGAGAGCGAGTGCTAGCTCTCTAGAGTATATATATATATATATATATATATATATATATATATATATATCTTTCGACTGTAACCTCTCCAGGCCCCCAGTTATCCGAAATCCCCTGCACACAACACACATTCCCACAATTTTGCACTCAACCCCAATTTCAAATCTGTGAATTTTCGTACTCCGTTATAAAATTTTAAGAAACTTACGCTACACTATCCTCGTGTCTATGTCAAGTCAAACCAACCTATTGACCAATCGTAGACTTAATGACGTTTCTCAAATCCCTCCTATCCTATTGTGGTTTCATGCTTATACGTTTTCTACGTCTCATTCTAACCTTGCTTGAGTGGTTGAAAAATCGATTTCCTTGTTTGTTCACTGTTTACACACGTGGACTGTCTACGTGATTTAAATAACCCCTTCATTAGTATTTCTATGGAACGCAAGTTAAGGTTCGGGCCTTTGGAGCTGTGTTTTTAAAAAACAACTTCAAACACTTAACATAATTTTATTTAATTTGAAACAGAAATTACAGTGAAATTTGGAATAACTTGTTCATAATATCTTTAATAAAAAATAATTAATTGTACTAAGGTGAGTAGCTTGAACAACGAAGTATGGAGTTTGAAGACTGACTGCCGGGCCTTGAGCTCCCGGGCTTTTTATAATAACCTGCCCCTCACACGGCTGTGGGAACTTGCAGATCTCATGTCTGCTTTACACTTTGTTACAATGTATCAATCTTAATTCTAAGTAATTGCGGTATGTTAACCGCCTGTGACATGCCACCTGCAGTATCACTGCCCTCACGGATGCAAAGTTGCATTCCGTTCTCATGAACTGTCGATAACCTCTCCGGGTTATCCTTGTATTACAATGTTGCAATGAACTTATACTTTACTTAACAATTTCTAATAATTCCTATTAGATTCAATATATTCAATACATATATATAATTGGGGGATACATAACTCCTCCCACCGTAAATGAAAAATTAAGGTTTTACTTAATTTTTAAATACATAAAATTCATTATTCAATTTCATTTAAAATTCATTGTTTCTAAGGGTATACTTATCGTTTCTTTATTTTTCTTTGTTTCCTTAAATCTAGAACTGTTTCCTTCATTCTTATATCTAAGGTACATTTTGTAAAATACATATATAATTACAAAAATTATTAAAATGATTAATACAATTGTCCAAACACTTATATTATTATAATGTAACTTTGGCGTTTTGAGTTCACTTAAATGTTCTTTGTAACTTTCCACTAATTTCATGGCGTGGTTTAAGTCGTCTAAGTCTAGATGCTCTAGCTTCATAGGTTTCTTGATTATTTATTCGTCTTCTTGTTCTATCTTGAACTGTAGTTCCGGTAGGTTTGCAAGTTTCTTTGTTGCTATGGGATCTTGATAAACTCTGATTACTTCGTCTTTCAATTTCACATAACAGTCTTCTTTGAGGGTAATTAGTTTGCTTCCGATTAATGCTTGGTTATTTTCATCTTGGTTGCAGTGGATGGTTGCTACTACTTCTGTTGGGAAAATGGCTATCCATTTGTTTTCTGTAACTTTTTGAATTTTCATATTAGTTATTTGCACTTGTTTGGGTTCACAGTTTTCGTAATGATTTGAAAATTTTAATAGTTGTACTTCACAAGGGCTGTCTTCTTGAATGGTTGTTGTCGTCATTGATTGGCATAAGTATTGGTTTGGTGTTACTTCAGTACATTTCTCGTTTGTATAACCATATCTCAGTTCATTTAGGGATAGGAATTTGGTTTTGGGTATGATTACTTGGTATGTGCTAGTAACCTTTGTTGGAAAAGCAAATAAATGATAATAATTATAATTGTTACTTTCTACTATCGGGATTTCTATTAAAAATATTATTTCGTTATTCTTAATGTAGCCTTTTACTATATCTATCTTTTCAAATATTAGAATATTTGTCTCTGTTACATCAAAAGGTAATTTACTGTTAATTATAAGTGATCTAATTTTTATTAATTCTTTTAATAAATCGGTTGGTTCAATAATACTAGAGGGTAGGGTTTTTAATTTTGTAAATGTTATTTGGGTTTTGCACACTGCCTAATTTAATTGGTAGTATACCGGGGTTGCCTTTTTTATATCTTCTATTATTACTTGGTTGTCCGTTGTACCTGGGTGGAGGTTGACGGTAATGGTGATGATTGTCCATCTGAAGTGACAGGGTGTCTTAGGTTTTTCAAATGAATGTACTTTGTTATTTTACCGTTGTCTACTACTGCTATATTTTTATCTAATATTTTCTTAATTTTGAATGGTCCTTAATTTCTGGGTGCTGTTTTATGTCGCTTGCTTTGAAAGTTTTTCTCGTACACGGTTTGTCCTATTGAAAATTTATTTGCGTCGGTATTTTTGCATGTACAATGTGTGATAAGATATACAAGCATTACACTGAAGATATTTCGCAAAAATCAAAAATTAATTATGGATTTGTTTGGGGTACTCTGGCAACTGGCAGTACACATGGCCATTCTCAGGAACTATTTTCACACCTTCTCGGATTTCACTAATTGCTTTCTCTGGAGATTGTTTGCTGTACATCTCTCTAAGCATGTCGTATTAACACTGTTTTAATTGGTATAGTATTTATTTATTTATTGATTTATTTATTTGTTCCAACGTTTCAGTAGTCTGCTACCTGAAATTTAAGCAGACCTGGCTTCTCCACAGAAAGTAACCGTCATGTGTTATGTGTGTGTGTGTGGTGGGGGGGATGGTTGTGTGTATGTGTGTGATGTTGATCCGTGTTACGTTCCCCCTCTAGGACCAGGACCATCGGCAGGATATCCCAGTCGTCAAGGAAGAACGCACAACGGACATTGCCTTGTCAGTCCGAACCATCGGCAGCCGGAAATCCAGATGTTGAAAAGGTAATGTAAGTGTGTGTTATAAGGTGTGTGTGTGTGTGTGTGAGTGTGTGTGTGTGTGTGTGAGAGAGAGGGAGAGAGGGAGAGAGGGTTGTATGTATGTGTGTTGTGTGTGATGTTGGAATCCGTGTTACGTTCCTCCTTTAGGACCAGGACCATCGGAAGCCGGATATCCCAATCGTCAAAGAGGATCGCTCGACGGATATTGCCTTATCAGTCCGGACCATCGGCATTATAATTTGAATAAGGGCCGCTATACTTGCGGCCACGTCCCCAATGCTCCACCCGAAGGTACTACATTGGGTTTAAACGCGAAAAATAAACGTGCTTCTAATTTATTCTAACTTCATAATTAATCCACCCTAAATAAAAATGTAACAGACTGAAACGAAAACTAAAAACAGGGTTTAAATAATGGTATCCCTAGCGTTGACTTTGGAGTGTGCCCGATCAACAAAACGAGCAAAAATGAGAAGGGGAGAGATTCGTAATACCGGATAGCAGACGTCGGCTCTGCTTACCAGTGCGACCTGAAGGGTCGACTTAAAACTATCCAAATCTAGCTAGCTAATTTAAAATGGACTCAAATTTTTAAGCATTTGCCAAATGTATTAATAGTGAATCCAGCTATTTTGCTTGTTTTATAAATTTACAAATTTGTCCTCCCTGATCTAAGTATTTTATCCTAAATTTGTCCCTAACGTTCAATATCATTCCCTAACAGACATATTATATATACAATCTTCTTTTCTATATATACTGCGACCAAAAATTGGCGACAGAAGGTCAAACGAATTAAATCAAGCCACAATACAATACAATTCAGGCAAAAATATAAGTGTAAAAATAAATATAAATATAATATAAATATATAGTTCCGTCCTTGTAAATAATTTATAGTTAAAATTTATTATTACTTGAGCTTGTTGGTTGTTCTAAATTCGGCACGGTAGATTAAATTTGGTTAGTACAAATTTCCCAAATGCGTTTTTCTATGCACGTTAACCTGTGTGAATGGTGAACGTTCTGGTTGTGCGCGAACGCAGCAATTATCGATTGGAATATCCAAGAACCTTGCTCAAGCATCGCAGAGAAACAGGTCGCTCAACAAGTATTGTAGAAGGCAGTCGCAGATCGTCGCGTATACAAGTCGCTTGGACTGGTATCGTATAAACCGCAGGGGCAGAGAGTCGTATAGTGTATTCTTGTGAATTGTACACACCGCTTTGTGTTCGAACCGCTTTGTGCTGTGTCGCGTCGAGTTTTTGCACGTGCTGCATGCCGCTAATTGGATGCTCCGCTTTGATGAACCGCCCTTGTTACCTGTGCTGCAAACTGTTAATTGGTTCCAACGTTTTTTTATCTTTATGCCACATCATTCAGGTGAGTGCTAATAGTAAACGCTTTTGTTTGTTTGTCTTGTTTAAGAACATTAATTATTTGTTGCTTGTTACAACACCCTTAGATTAATACAGTCCACATTATCTTTACTAAATTAGCTATCGAAATTTACGCTGCATTTTTGGTCTTTCGAGCCGGATTTGGAATAAATAGCAGGCTCATAATTAATTATATCGCTCGTCGAAGTAGTGACAGCCAATTAGTATAATTTATATCGTGGAGTTGTTTACGACTATTTCTTATCTCTGCCGTACAATTAGTTTCATCTTTGTGATATCGCCGCGAGACAATTAATATTGTCAGGTTTTCGTTCTTATCTTATCCGCGTTTGTTTTGTATTCATATTGAACCATAGCAGAAAAATTAAAGAGTACTTGTTTTCTTCGGAACATTGCAATTAATTCCCTAGAAGAAATGTTGGAGATTGCTAAAAATCTACTGAAGAACCCGCCCTTTTAGATATGTTTCGCGCGCAGTATGAGTCATTAGAGACCGCTAGAGAAAACTTCTTCACGCATCATAATTGGATTGTGGGTTCGATTTCTTCAGCCGGTGACGCGGAGGAAAAATTTGAACTCGAAGACGTCGTCCGAAAACGTTTTAACAATAATTATTTTCAAATAAAAGCTGTATATTATAAGCTGTTTACCAATCAATCTTTACTGCAAGCTGAGGTCGCCGCTAGATAACTTAAGATCAAAAGTATCATTACCTCCGCTGTCGTTGCCTACATTTGATGAGGAAACCACTTTGTTTGAGAGCTTCATCGACCGGTTTGATAGCCTCGTTCACTTTAATACCGATTTGTCTGACGTAGATAAATTTTCGTATCTTCAATCCTCATTGAAAAGCTCCGCACTCGCAACGATTAAAAATTTTAATCTCACCGCAGCTAATTATGCTCTTGCATATACAAAACTTCGTAAAAAATATTGTAATATTCGTCGCATTACTTCTGCTCTATGGAACAACGTTGATAAATTTCCTAAATTAAACTCCGCTAACCCCGTCGGTTTGCAAAAATTAGTGTATACTTTTGTGGATAATTTACAGGCCCTGAAAAAATATGATTTGCCCGCGAGTTATGTATCCCCCAATTATCTATATGTATTGAATATATTGAATCTAATAGGAATTATTAGAAATTGTTAAAGAAAGTATAAGTTCATTGCAACAATGTAATACAAGGATAACCCAGAGACGTTATCGACAGTTCATGAGAACGGACATGCAACTTTGCATCCGAAAGGGCAGTGATACTGCACGTGGCAGGTCACAGGCGGTTAACATACCGCAATTACTTAGAAATAAGATTGTTACAATGTAATAAAGTGTAGAATTAAGAGAAAAGCAGACATGAGATCTGCAAGTTCCCACAGCCGTGTGAGGGGCAGGTTATTATAAAAAGCCCGGGAGCTCAAGGCCCGGCAGTCAGTCTTCGAACTCCATACTTCGTTCTTCAAGCTACTCACCTTATTACAATTAATTAAATGTTTTTGAATTAAAGTTATTTTACAAGTTATTCAAAATTTCATTGTAATTTCTGTTTTAAGTTAAAATAAAATTTATTAAGTGTTTGGAATTGTTTTTAAAAACACCGCTCCAAAGGCCCGAACCTTAACTGGCGCAGCGTAACGGATGTCAAAAGGGCACTGAAAATCCAAAATTCGGACGATTGGTGACCAAGAATTTCAATTCGCAATTTTGACAGAACCCAAACCAGGTTGGAGGAAGAACACAAATCGTCCGAATCCAACAACAAACCAACGTGGACAAGATACAGCATCGATCGAGCCCATAAAAGAAACAGATGAAGAAATTAATGTAAGTTCATTTCCATTTAATCCAATTGATTTTACAAACTATAATTGATATATGCTAGTTTTATTATTTTATTATTTGATTACCATTTATTATTATTTTATGAATGTTATTTTATGTCAATATGTTTTTGAAAATAGTTACAAAGAGAAATTATTTTCAAACAAGAATTTATAAAATTTTATGAGACATGAATGTTTAAAGAGACCTTCTTTAAAAGTAAAATAAATTTTCTTTTAAAAGCAAAAAAGATTTGATGTTTAAGAGATTCTTATCACAATTATTAGAACAAACTCAAAAATAAACCAAAAATAACGGACGCACATCCATTAATACCGAAATACGAAAAATTAACTAACGCGATACAAAACGCACGTTTAATCCGGTAAACTAAAGAGACAGAACGCAAATTAATTCCAAAGTTAAAGGTAATTCTTCAAACAAGCAATTACGGAACGATTATTTAAACCATTGACGTCTATCATACTGTATAAACTACAGCAAAGTACTCTGCAAACATATCAGTAACTGAAACCAGTGTAACTTAAAACCAGCGTGCCATCTCCATCTAAGATAAGCAAAACCCGCGAACGCAACATCATTATTACCTCAGAGAAATCGCTATTTAAAACAATAACTTTCAGAATAACGCAACGCAATTTGCATTAAGATCCACAAGTAATTAATACATAAAAGCGCATAAAATTGCAACCAGCATTTAATGAGAAACTATTCACCACAGCAATCTATAAATAAAATTGCGTTACAAAAAGTTAATTATCTTAGTACAAACACGAAATAAAAGCTAAACGTTTTTAATTAAAACTACTCATCATTTATAAATAAATCGCATTATCCCAGTACAAATACTGAGTAAAGCTAAACGGTCATCGTAAAAAAGCTTTAATTAAAACGCTCATAATTGCAACTTGAAAACTCACATTACGGAGAGATTCAATTACAAACATGCATTATAATTGAATACGGAAATATCTAAAAATAAACAGACGTAACATTTGTGCAAAGGAATTAACTACAAAAGAAGCGAATTATTTAATTCCCATAAACTGAAATTAACACCTGTGAGTAAGTGTTAATTACCTCAACAAGTAAGTGTATGCTATTCAGCACGTACGCAATTACCAAGAAACTAAACTACATCTTCTAGTGATTAAATTTTATGCAACTCAATTAAAACCGACGGAAAAGGATATAATTACAAATTAACAGAACTGAACTAACACAAAGCGAAGTAAATATCGCGAGAACAAATTTATCCACTCCAGATTTTTCAGAAAGCAGAAACTCAAGCAAACTCAAACAAACTAAAACCGCGAGATAGAAACAGGCAAATTCAAGGCTACAGTAATTAAATCAACATTATCGAGTATAAATTTTACAAGTTCATTACCGCACTGTGTAACTAAGTACAAATGACAGCAACTACGATTCTAAAAATAACCCGACACAGTCTAAACTTAAAATTAACAAATCCAAACCAAAATTAACGCTACAAATAGAAAATTAAACTTAATTTTTACAAAATTTGAATTTACCTAACCTAAACGAAGAATTAATAAACCCAAACCAAAATTAACGATACAAATAGCAAAACCAACACCAATTTTTACAAAATTCGAAACTACCCAATCTAAACGGAAAATTAATACATCCAAAGCATAATTAACGTTACAAATAGCAAAATCAAAAATCATTTTTACAAAATTCGAAATTACCCAACCCAAACGGAAAATTAATAAATCCGAAGCAAAAATAACGATATACATAGCGAAATAAACCTCAATTAAAAAAAAATTTTTTTTTTGAAATTACCCAAAAGCGAAAGCACCCCTTAACCAAAATGAGTAGCGCGGACATGAGGCTTTATTTGGAGACAATCCAGATATTTGATGGTATTCAAGCCTATCTTGTAAATTTTATTGGAGCAACCAAAATGTTCCTGAAAACCTTCTACAAACCCGGAGATAACGAAAGAAATTCATTGCTTATACGCTTGATAATAAGTAAACTAACCGGAAGGGCACTAACCTTAATCGCCAGTAGGGACGATCTACAGAAATGGCAAGAATTCAAACAGATACTAATTGCATATTTTGGAGACCAACGTAACATAAAGTGCCTGGTACGAGACCTAATAAACCTTAGAATGGAACACAACCAATCCCCCTATCAATTCGGAATAAAATGCCAAGACGTGAGAAGTTTAATCCTAACAAAATTAAAAATCGAAGAACCTGATCAAAACGTTCGACATTTAAAAACAAAAATGTATGACGAAATGGCACTGGACACATACATAAACGCTTTACCAAAACGACTATTGGATAAGATCAGATTCCAACGTCCCTAAAATCTAGAAGAAGCTATGAGCCTAGTAATAGAAGAAGAAAATGTAATGTATTACCGCAACCGACTATACAACCCCAACGCGAATAAAAGTTATTCACCAATAAAACTATACAAACCACAAAACAAACAATCCCTCAACAAAAATTCACACCTTTCAACGCACAAACAAATCAACCGCGAATTAATAACCCAAACTTCAATAATACGAATTTTAATAATCAATATAAACATTTTTCAAAACCAACGTTTAACCCAACTTTTACAAAACCCGCATTCCAGCCAAGATTCAATCCAAACCTAAACCAACAAAGACCAGCATTCAACACAAACCCCAGTAGAAATACACCAATGAATAATAACAACCCTAATAATTACTATAAACCAACATCAATGGATACCTCATCTGGTAACACCAGACAAAATACAAAGATAACACATATCCGACAAAACCCTCATCAGAAACGCAATTTTACATCGGAAAAACTATTTCATCAAGAAGTAGAAAAATTTGACACTGACCAGAATAATTACATTCAGACAGGTACAAACGATGAATCAAACCATGCAGAAACTTATGAACGCGACGAACAATACGAAACTTACGAGGAGTACGACGAAGAAAACTCGAACTCAAATTTTCAAATGGACCAATTCATAACCGACCAAACTTAATAAACTTAAATAACATAAATCACTTAGTATTACCATACATAGAAATACCCCACGCCGAATTTAAACTATTAATCGATACCGGATCCTCAAAAACATTAATTAGCCCCAGAACCGTAAAAAAACATTATTTAGATTATGTAGAAAGAGAACCATTTAAAATTAAAACAGCTCATCAAACAACACTACACCAATTCGTAGCTAATATACCCTTACCGAGAACATTTAATGTTAAAATGAAACATGAATTTTGTATTTTCGAATTTAACGACAAATATGACGGCTTAATCGGAATGGACCTTCTAAGAAAATTAGGAGCCAACATTGACATTAAAAACCGTGTATTAAGGACGAAATACGGAAAAATCCCCATTAAATTTCAAAACACACAAATCGAACAAAAATACACAATAGAACCCCGAACGGAAAGAAAAATAAAAATCCCAGTAAATTCTAACAAAAAAGTAGGAATAATAAATCATATGACATTTCAACAAGGAGTAGAAACCCTAACTGGTCTTAGTGCAAATAAAAGATAATTATGCCACTACAACGATATTAAATTCAAACGACTATCCCGTAGAATTATCATTAACAGACCCAATTAACGTAGAAGAATTAAATTTTAACGAAATGGAAATAGACAAAAATTTAGAAAACGATTACAACCCAATAGAACATGACAAAATGTTAAGAGAAAATTTAACTAACATCCGCTTTAATACCGACATCAACCAAGAAGAGCAAAGAGCAATTAAAAACTTATGTTTTGAATACCGCGACATATTCCATTGTGAAGGAATACCATTAACATTTACCAACACAGTAAAACATAATATTGAGCTAACAGACAATAAGCCAATCTTTACAAAAGCATATAGACTACCTCATGCAAGTCAAGAAGAAGCTGACAGACAAGTAGCAGACTTACTAGAACATGACATAAACCAGCACTCCAACTCACCATGGAGCAGCCCCGTGCTAATAGTACCTAAGAAATTAGACGCAACCGGAAAGAGAAAGTACAGAATGGTAATAGACTATAGAAAGTTAAATGAAAAAACGGTAGATGACAAATATCCACTACCAAATATAACCGAAATTTTAGACAAATTAGGCAAATGCCAATATTTTTCAACATTAGACCTAGCATCAGGATACCATCAGGTAGAGATGGAAGAAAAGGATATATCAAAAACAGCCTTCAGCACACCTAGAGGACATTACGAGTACAAACAAATGCCATTTGGATTAAAGAATGCACCCGCTACTTTTCAGAGAGTCATGGACAATATATTACGAGGAATACACAATGAAAAATGCCTTGTGTACCTAGATGACATCATAGTTTATTCCACATCATTGGTAGAACACACAGAAAGATTGAGAGAAGTATTTGAAAGACTAAGACAAGCACATTTCAAAGTACAATTAGACAAAAGTGAATTTTTACAAAAGAAGTATCATTTTTAGGACATGTAATAACACCCCAAGGAGTAATGCCAAATCCCGACAAAACAAATGCAGTTCTAAATTACCCCTTACTAAAGACAACCAAAGAAATTAAAGGATTTCTAGGACTTAGTGGTTACTACCGCAAATTCATTAAAGGTTACGCTCAGATAACCAAACCCCTGTCAAATTGTTTAAAAAAGGGAAACAAAATTGAACACATCCCGGAATTTATTAAAGCCGTAGACAAAATTAAAAGCATATTAACGAATCACCCCGTATTAGAATACCCAGACTTTTCAAATTCATTTATACTGACGACAGACGCATCGAATGTAGCATTAGGCGCAGTATTGAGCCAAGGAAAAGTAGGTAGCGATAAACCCATCAGCTACGCATCCAGAACCCTAAATGAAACCGAACAGAAATATAGCACCATAGAAAAAGAATTATTAGCCATAATTTGAGCAACAAAATATTTTAGACCTTATTTATACGGAAGAAAGTTTTACATATACACCGATCATAGACCATTAGTGTGGCTATGTAAACTGAAAGAACCGAATTCAAAATTACAACGATGGCGAATCAGCCTCGAAGAGTACGATTACGAAATTATATATAAAAAAGGAATTTATAACAACGCAGACGCTTTAAGTAGAATCCAACTCAATGCATTAGAAACGGAATTCATTGTAGGAAACGTAGACGAAGCAGAAATAAAAGAAGATGAGATCGACACGATACATTCGACACAAAACGAAGAACCTGAAAAAGCGATTAAAATTTTAAACGAAGCAATCGATATGAAACCCAATCAATTTATAATAACCGAAGTTTTAAATAACCCCAATCCCGTAAAATATACAAAAGTAGATAACAAAAAGATATACCAAATTCAAATAACCAAAGATGACAATGAGGAACAAATAATTAAAATTCTAAAAAAATACACCCCCGAAAAAAAACGATTTTATTTCTATTTCAACACCGAACATTTATACCAAAGATTTTCAGAATTATACGTTAAACTATTCAATAACTCTGGCCCTGAACTTATCAGATGTAGGAGAAAATTAATAACATTAGACGACCCTGACAAAATAAACGATGTAATTAGGAATCAACACAAGGAAAACCCAAACATCGTTGAATTAACGAAACAATAAAGCAACTTGTAAGACGTTATTATTTTAAAGACATGAAGGAATTGACCACAGATTTCATTAACCAATGTGAATTATGTGACAAAGCGAAATACGATAGGAAACTCCCAAAGATACCCTTAATGTTAACCAAAACACCCGACAAACCATTTCAAAAACTACAGACCAATACTCTAGTAGTAGAAGCACAAAACTATCTAACAATTGTAGACGCATTCACAAAAATAGGCCAAGCAATACCAATCACATCCTAAAATAGCATTGACGTGACCCAAGGATTTTTACAATATTTCACATTTTATGGAACACCCGAATCAATAACTCTAGACAATGGTAGCGAATTTAAAAATGAGACAATACAAAACACTTTAGAACTTCACAAAATAAAAATTTATTTCATAACGGAAAACCACCCTGAATCAAACGGACTAATTGAACGACTACATTTAACTCTGTTAGAACAAATTCGATTATTAAGAATAAATTATAAGAAGGAACATATAACCAATCTAATGTCATACGCACTAATCGCCTATAATAATACAATTCACTCATCAACAAATTTTACACCCTTAGAATTAACCTTAGGACATTCAGATTCACGAAATCCCTATAACATACACTACAACAAGGAAGTATATCAACAATATGCGAAATACCATAAAGAAAAACTAAAAATAACTTACGACAAGGTAAAAGATAAATTAGAGAACGATAAGGAGCGTATCACCACAACCCGAAACAAAAATACCGACGCAAATAAATTTTCGATAGGACAAACCGTGTATGAGAAAAACTTTTAAAGCAAGCGACATAAAACGGCACCCAGAAATTTAGGACCATTTAAAATTAAGAAAATATCAGATAAAAACATAGCAGTAGTAGACAACGGCAAAATAACAAAGTACATTCATTTGAAAAACCTAAGACACCCTGTCATTTCAGATGGACAATCATCACCCTTACCGTCAACCTCCGCCCAGGTAGAACGGACAACCAAGTAATAATAAAAGATATAAAAAACAACCCCGGTATACTACCAATTAAATTAGGCAGTATGCAAAATACAACATTTACTCAAATAATATCCACCCTTACTTTAATGCAACAAATTTTAGCAACGTTAGAAAACGCAGTAACAGAATCAACTTTCTAATATTTGAAAAGATAGCTATAGTAAAAGGCTACATTAAGAATAACAAAATAATATTTTTAATAGAAATCCCGATAGTAGAAAGTAACAATTATAATTGTTATCATTTATTTGCTTTTCCAACGAAAGTTACTAGCACATACCAAGTAATCATACCCAAAACCAAATTCCTATCCCTAAATGAACTGAGATATGGTTATACTAACGAAAAATGTACTGAAGTAACACCAAACCAATACTTATGTCAATCAATGACGACAACAACCATTCAAGAAGACAGCCCTTGTGAAGTACAACTATTAAAATTTTCAAATCATTACGAAAACTGTGAAGTCAAACAAGTGCAAATAACTAACATGAAAATTCAAAAAGTTACAGAAAACAAATGGATAGCCATTTTCTCAACAGAAGTTGTAGCAACCATCCACTGCAATCAAGATGAAAATAACCAAGCATTAATCGGAAGCAAACTAATTATCCTCAAAGAAAACTGTTATGTGAAATTGAAAGACGAAGTAATCAGAGTTTATCAAGATCCCATAGCAACAAAGAAACTTGCAAACCTACCAGAACTACAGTTCAAGATAGAACAACAAGAAGACGAATAAATAGTCAAGAAACTCATGAAGCTAGAGCATCTAGACTTAGACGACCTCAACCACGCCATGAAATTAGTGGAAGTTACAAAGAACATTTAAGTGAACTCAAAACGCCAAAGTTACATTATGATAATATAAGCGTTTGGACAATTGTGTTAATCATTTTAATAATTTTTGTAATTATATATGTATTTTACAAAATGTACCTTAGATATAAGAATGAAGAAAACAGTTCTGGATTTAAGGAAACAAAGAGAAATAAAGAAACGATAAGTATTCCCTTAGAAACAATGAATTTTAAATAAAATTGAATAATGAATTTTATGTATTTAAAAATTAAGTAAAACCTTAATTTTTCATTTACGGTGGGAGGAGTTATGTATCCCCCAATTATCTATATGTATTGAATCTAATAGGAATTATTAGAAATTGTTAAATAAAGTATAAGTTTATTGCAACAATGTAATACAAGGATAACCCAGAGAGGTTATCGACAGTTCATGAGAACGGACATGCAACTTTGCATCCGAGAGGGCATTGATACTGCAGGTGGCAGGTCACAGGCGGTTAACATACCGCAATTACTTAGAAATAAGATTGTTACAATGTAATAAAGTGTAGAATTAAGAGAAAAGCAGACATGAGATCTGCAAGTTTCCACAGCCGTGTGAGGGGCAGGTTATTATAAAAAGCCCGGGAGCTCAAGGCCCGGCAGTCAGTCTTCGAACTCCATACTTCGTTGTTCAAACTACTCACCTTATTACAATTAATTAAATATTTTTGAATTAAAGTTATTTTACAAGTTATTCAAAATTTCATTGTAATTTCTGTTTTAAGTTAAAATAAAATTTGTTAAGTGTTTGAAATTGTTTTTAAAAACACCGCTCCAAAGGCCCGAACCTTAACTCGCGTAGCATTGGGATTTTATTCTTGTACAAATGATATTAAACCGCTTGGATGTGCACACTGCTCGTAGTTTTGAATTGCATCAAGATCCTACCGCAATCCCATCTTATAAAAAGTTAATTGCTTATCTCGAAAACACGTGCAAATCCTTATCTAAATTGTCGGTAAATCATAAAATTGATTTCAACAAAGTTATTCATTCTAGCAATCCGCCTAAACCTCGTTCTGCTGTTTCCATGTTAGTTCAGACAAAAACTGATTTTTGTAAATGCCCGCTTTGTAAACAAGACCACAATCTTTATCGCTGTAACGAGTTCGTTAAACTTTCGTCGCAAGATCGCTACAATTTTGCAAAAAACCAACATCTGTGTATTAATTGTCTCAGTAATTCTCACATTTTAAATAAATGTAAGTCTACCTTTTCATGCCGCCAATGTAATCAACGTCATAATTCGTTATTGCATTTCGATCGCGTTTCGTCTAAACCCGCTTTCGCTGCAAGTAGCCAGGTTTGTGTGAGCCCGAACACAGCCGCTTCTAAGATATCACCGTGCACTTCTCCCGCTATTCAAGACCGCTAGAAGCCTTCCGCACCTCGGGCCTCTGAGAAATCTTTGACTTCGTTCAGCTGTAGTGGTCCGTCAACCTCGAATGTCGTTTTATTTAATTCTTTAGTTAAACCTTCTGTTGTTTTACTTTCCACCGTTCAAGTAGAAATTGCCGATTGCTCTGGTTCTTTTCAGCAATTTAGCGGTTTACTTGATTTGGGCGGTATGACTTCTTTTATTTCGCAAAGTAGTGTGAAAGGGTTAGATTTTCGTACTACTCCACATTCGCTTACCCTTAGTGGTTTAGATTGTAACGGGCATTTTTGTAATTGAACATTTTACGCTATCCTCAATTTATAAATACATTTCTACAAATTACTATTTCTATATTTAATATTTATTAACTCGTTGACGAATGCGTCGTGTTATAATGAATAGATTGCATCGTTCTTGTCTTGCCGTAAATATAAATTTTGTTCCTTATGTGGATATACAAGTCTAGATAAGATACGATAAGCGGTTGTAATAGCAACGAATTGCAGAAACATGATAAACAGATGGGAGTTGTAGTTTGCTCTTCGTTCCTATATACTAATTACGTTAAAAATACGGTTTCTTTCTGCTTGGAGTTGAGTTTTGTTCTTGGTTCCGATATACTAAGTACGTTAAAAATACTGTTTCCTCTTTGCTTTTGACAATAGTGAGAATTAATGCGGGATTAATTTTCAGATTGGTCATGTACGGGCACGGCATGTTTTTAGTTGTTTGTCTTGTGAAATAAGAGTTGTATATTAACCGTGTTTGGTCGACGCACGTGTGTTTTTAAGGACATTTGGCAGACGGGTTTTATTGCTTACGCGTGCCTACTAATTGTTTTAGTTGTTTTTCTTGTGAGACAAATGCTTTACGGAACATTTTACGGACTTACTTTAGTGATACACGTACTTTACTAATTTGTGGTTTTAGTTGTTTGTCTTGTGAAATAGGAGTCGTAGAACTTGCTAAACTGACCGATTCTTTCTTTAGGATTAATGTGTGCGATCTAGTCTAGTGTCCCTTTGTTTTATCAGATTAGTGCATACTTTGGCTTATTTAAATACAGTGATACTGTAGTTTCTGCATTTTTCTAACACCAAAGAATCTAAAATAGATCATTGCTTGCGCGAATTTCGTTATTTGCGAAATACAACAGATTACCGGTTTACAAAGGTGTTGGTTGAAGTTTCTCACTGCTTTTTGGAGGTTTATGAAAATAATATACATTTGATCCCAGTTGAAGTTAAACTAGTGCTACGAAATATTTCGAAATTATTGTCTCAGGAAATAGAACTAACAAGAAATTTATCAATGCTACATAGTTCCGTCGCGTGATGGTGTCTGCTGCTAACCCCAGTGAAATGCGTAGGTGTGATTAGTGTGACGTGTGATAAGTTCCATCAACACCCTCACAGTCAAGGGTGAAGTGCTTCGTTAGTGCAGGACATCGTGAATCTCACACTTCCGTTGCAAGGAAGCGTTGCTGAAGGACTTTTGTAAGTTGAACTATTTCCTACTGGTTATTACTTTAAATATCTATCCGTTGCTTTACCATATCTTTGTCGTTCTGATGCCTTTTACAATAGACTTGCATGATATTTTAAAACATAAAAAAAAAAGAAAGAAAGAAAGAAAAATCAATACTATTGAATTACTCATACCAATTGTGTCTTATCTATTTATCTTTTGTCAACATTTTATCTGTTTTATGTTTAATTGGTGTGTGAGGAAACGTTTCTGCTACTCCCCAATATTACCTCACTGTGTACTAAACATTTTTTTTGTATTGCTTTTACCGTTGTTATATTATATAGTTTATCTAAACAGTTTCTTTTTTTTACATTCTACAAAGTACTGAATAATTTAGACTTTTCCTTGCTGCTATGCTTATTCTTTTTTTTTCAGGTTTGCTTAACTATTTTTCTTGCAGGTATTGTCACTAACTCCTTACCACCGCATACATTATATGTCAGTCTACTTTCTACGACCCCCCCTACTCTCCGATTGAGCCCGGTCATTTCTATGATTTTCTTGGTGTTACGCACGGCTACGAGTCAACGTAACATAACTTTGGCGCCCAACGTGGCTGTCACGAAATAACGTAACATAAATTTGTTACGTAAATCTAGTGGCAGGCGCGTTGGGCGCCAAAGTTATGTTACATTGGCTTGTAGCCGTGCGTAACAAAAAGAAAAGCAAAGAGAAAAGAAAGTGACCGGGCTCAATCGGAGAGTAGGGGGGATTGTAGAAAGCAGACCAACATATAACGTACGGGGCTATAAGGAGTTAGTAACAATACCTGAAAAAAAAAAAGAATTAGAATAGCCAACCTGCAATAAAAATAGTTAAGTAAACCTGAAAAAAGAAAAGAATGTAAAAGCATGTAAAAGAATGTAAAAGAAGGTAAAAACGTTTGAATAATCTATATAATATGACAACGGTAATAGCAGTACAAAAACTTTTAATACAAAGTGAGGTAATATTGGGAAGTAGCAGAAACGTTTCCTCACACACCAATTTAACATCAATTAGACAAAAATATTTTTAACAAAAGATAAATAGATAAGCACAATTGATGAGTAATTCAGTAGTATTAGTTTTTTTTTTGTTACTTAATAGCATGCAAGTCTATTGTAAAAGGTATCAAAACAACAAAGGATATTGTAAAACCACGGATAGATATTTAAAATAACAACAAGTATGAAATAGTGCACTTACAGAGAGTCCTGCAGTAACGCTTCCTTGCAATGGAAGTGTGGGATGTACGATGTTCGGCACTAACGAAGCACTTCACCCTTGATTGTGAGGGTGCTGATGGAACTTCTTACACTTTACACTAATCACAAAAATTGTAGTAAAAATTTAGCATTTAGAATCACGGGCTTGTAAGACACGATGAAATGCATGTCCTCTGATAAGTTCTTGCATTAAACTAACAGCAACGCGAGGTGTTTCATTTACTACCTATAGCAACAACGAAAAATCCAATGCTTTGCATAACGAAAGTTGGCACGAGTAGTGATCTATTCTAGATTCTTTGGTAGTAGAAAATTCAGAACCACAGTATCAACTGTATTTACATGTGAATGAGATACATATTTATAAGAAGCAACCTTTTCTTTTTCAGATTCCTTTCACGGAAATCCGATCTTCACAGTTTAAATAACACAAGACCAAGCAAGAAACAAAAACCATAATGAGTAAAACACGTGCAAGCAATAACACCGTCCGTCACATGTTCCGTAAAAGCTTTTATTTTACAAGGAACACAACTAAAAACACGGCGTGCTTGTTCATGAACGATCTGAGAATTCCCGCATTAATTCTCAATCTTGTTAAAGCAAAAAGACAAGTCTTTTCCACGTAATTAATTTATAGTAACCAAGAACGAAACTCGACTCTCCAGTTAATATACAAAATACTCATTTATAGAAACAAAGAACAACTACTTCCTTCACCAGAAAAAACAATTAAAATCGTGACGTGCTTGTAGTTATTAAATATAAAATCACTATCTTCAAAGCAACAACGGAAAGCAAACCTTATTTTAACGTAATTACATCGGACCCAAACACAAAACTAACTACTACTCAACTCGTAATTTATAGGGAACAAAGCACAACGAACTCAACCACGCTAATCTGTTGATATATACTCGTTGTTGTCCATAACATCTGAGCGCCTCTTATCTCGACTGCGATAAATAGCATAAGGACGAAATGTATACGGCGAATAATTATTTATTTAATAATGTCAATCGACCTTTATGCAACCAGCTATGCAAACTGATGTATTTCAAGTACGCTAGCCGACAGGAGCGTAATATAATATAGCGAGATTATTCGTCAACGAGTTAATAAACACAAAATGCAGAAATAGCAGTCACCGAAACGTATTTACGAATTGGGTATAGTGTAAAAATGTCGAGCTACAAAAATGCACGTTACAAATTTGGCGCCCAACGTGGAGCCACGAAGTACGTAACATAGATTTTTGGCGCCCAACGTGGTGCTCGATTTTTTTTTGATTGGCCTGATTTTTTTTGAGGGGCTCGATTTTTTTTATCAGACTAATTTTTTTTATTTGGCTAGATTTTTTTTATTTGCTCTCGATTTTTTTTATTTGCTCTCGATTTTTTTTGCTCTTAATTTTTTTCTCTAAATTTTTTTTTAATGACTTGTAATTTTTTTGGCTTATTGGTCTTGTGTTTTCTCTGATAAGCTTGTGTCCGAAAACACTGGCGCCCATTTCGTATTCCTATTTATATTTTGTAGCTAGCCCAACCCGTGACTTTTTCTTCTGGCTAGTTCTACCATTCGTTCACTATTTGACTATTATAGTCGCTTTCTACATCCATTCCTTGAGGCAGGCTTCAGATCTATTTTCTTTTCCTTTAGGAATTTCGACTTGGTCGCTTCTGTAGGTCTGTTAGCCATACTCTGCTTGAGTAATCGTTTCATACGAATCTGTGTTACCTCAGTTGGAAGTATTCTAGATGGTGTACTAGCTTGCCTTTGTCCTTTGCTTTGTCTTGGTTCTTTCTTTGCTGCACACTTGAGGGTGACAGTTTTGCTACGAGTTCTCTTCCTCGTTTTTTTTCTTTTCTCTTGGTTTCTCCGCAGGAAGCCAAAATTTTTCTTTGAGGTGGAAAACAGAAATGTCCCTTTTTGGAGACATCCGTCTTTTGACGTCTTTGAAAGTAGCTAAGACCTTTAATCTTCAGTGGGTGTTTACTTGATGCTTTCTTTACCTGTTCTGTCGTTGTTGGTTACGATAGATGACTTTGTCTTCTTTTGGAAAAATGTTCTTTCTCTTATACTGGTGTTGGTCCTTCGAACCGGATAAAATTTTTTTTGTTTGGTTCCTTGTCTGTCGTCTTTTTTCTTTCACCCCGACGTTTTTATTTTGCTAGGGAGGAATTTGTAACGGGCATTTTTGTAATTGAACATTTTACGCTATCCTCAATTTATAAATACATTTCTACAAATTACTATTTCTATATTTAATATTTATTAACTCGTTGACGAATGCGTCGTGTTATAATGAATAGATTGCATCGTTCTTGTCTTGCCGTAAATATAAATTTTGTTCCTTATGTGGATATACAAGTCTAGATAAGATACGATAAGCGGTTGTAATAGCAACGAATTGCAGAAACATGATAAACAGATGGGAGTTGTAGTTTGCTCTTCGTTCCTATATACTAATTACGTTAAAAATACGGTTTCTTTCTGCTTGGAGTTGAGTTTTGTTCTTGGTTCCGATATACTAAGTACGTTAAAAATACTGTTTCCTCTTTGCTTTTGACAATAGTGAGAATTAATGCGGGATTAATTTTCAGATTGGTCATGTACGGGCACGGCATGTTTTTAGTTGTTTGTCTTGTGAAATAAGAGTTGTATATTAACCGTGTTTGGTCGACGCACGTGTGTTTTTAAGGACATTTGGCAGACGGGTTTTATTGCTTACGCGTGCCTACTAATTGTTTTTATTTGTTTTTCTTGTGAGACAAATGCTTTACGGAACATTTTACGGACTTACTTTAGTGATACACGTACTTTACTAATTTGTGGTTTTAGTTGTTTGTCTTGTGAAATAGGAGTCGTAGAACTTGCTAAACTGACCGATTCTTTCTTTAGGATTAATGTGTGTGCGATCTAGTCTAGTGTCCCTTTGTTTTATCAGATTAGTGCATACTTTGGCTTATTTAAATACAGTGATACTGTAGTTTCTGCATTTTTCTAACACCAAAGAATCTAAAATAGATCATTGCTTGCGCGAATTTCGTTATTTGCGAAATACAACAGATTACCGGTTTACAAAGGTGTTGGTTGAAGTTTCTCACTGCTTTTTGGAGGTTTATGAAAATAATATACATTTGATCCCAGTTGAAATTAAACTAGTGCTACGAAATATTTCGAAATTATTGTCTCAGGAAATAGAATTAACAAGAAATTTATCAATGCTACATAGTTCCGTCGCGTGATGGTGTCTGCTGCTAACCCCAGTGAAATGCATAGGTGTGATTAGTGTGACGTGTGATAAGTTCCATCAACACTCTCACAGTCAAGGGTAAAGTGCTTCGTTAGTGCAGGACATCGTGAATCTCACACTTCCGTTGCAAGGAAGCGTTGCTGAAGGACTTTTGTAAGTTGAACTATTTTCTACTGGTTATTACTTTAAATATCTATCCGTTGCTTTACCATATCTTTGTCGTTCTGATGCCTTTTACAATAGACTTGCATGATATTTTAAAACATAAAAAAAAAGAAAGAAAGAAAAATCAATACTATTGAATTACTCATACCAATTGTGTCTTATCTATTTATCTTTTGTCAACATTTTATCTGATTTATGTTTAATTGGTGTGTGAGGAAACGTTTCTGCTACTCCCCAATATTACCTCACTGTGTACTAAACATTTTTTTTTGTATTGCTTTTACCGTTGCTATATTATATAGTTTATCTAAACAGTTTCTTTTTTTTACATTCTACAAAGTACTAAATAATTTAGACTTTTCCTTGCTGCTATGCTTATTCTTTTTTTTTTAGGTTTGCTTAACTATTTTTCTTGCAGGTATTGTCACTAACTCCTTACCGCCGCATACATTATATGTCAGTCTACTTTCTACGACCCCCCCTACTCTCCGATTGAGCCCGGTCATTTCTTTGATTTTCTTGGTGTTACGCACGGCTACGAGTCAACGTAACATAACTTTGGCACCCAACGTGGCTGCCACGAAATAACGTAACATAAATTTGGCGCCCAACGTGGGGCCACGAAGTACGTAACAAGGTTTCATGCGCTCTGCTGCTCAGCATGGCACTGTCGCTATTTCGCTCAAACCAATAGGTGTTTCTTCACCGATTATTAATTTTCAAGTTGTAGTACTTCCCAAAATTTGTGAGAATTTACCTTCTACTAATATTTCTTTACAACATTTCATTCATCAGGCTAACCTCAAGCTTGCTGATCCGCTCTTTGCTCAATCAGGACCCATTGATTTCTTACTTGGCGCGGATATTTTCCCCCAAGTGTTATTAGACGGTCGCATCCAGAGTGATAGCAATCAACCTGTCGCTATTAATACCATTTTCGGATATGTTTTAATAGGAAGCATACCTTCCTCGCCCGCTTCTGAAATAACTAGCTTGTTTTGCATGACAGATTATACTTCCCCATTGGAAGATATTGTCGCTAAATTCTGGGAAGTCGAAGCTGTCCCCGCCGCTCAACCTTTCACGCCTGAAGAAACTCTTGTTGAAAAACATTTTGTCGATACATTTTGCCGCAATGAGCAAGGTCGTTATGTCGTCTCACTACCGTTAAGAGATCAGGAACCATTTTTTCCAGGTAGTCGTGATCTTGCCTTACAACGTTTTTAATAATCTATAGGAACACTGTGGCACGATTTAAATAAAATTAAATAAAACCCTTAACCACAAAAAATATTTAAATTACTAGATACGTATTTCGACCACTATGTGGTCATCATCAGTAGGAAATCTGTAATTAAATAATAATTAGCTGTTGTTCTGAAACACTTCAGAGGATATTCTCCTCACCACATAGGCTGAAGTGAACCTTTCCAACATACAATTTACTATATTGTTACTTAAACACTATTGAGGATATTCTCGTCACCCGCAGGCTGGCGTTATTAACAACAAACAATGATTGTTTATGCGTGAATATCTTGATTCTCAACATATGCAATCTGTTGTTATTGGTCTCATTCAAACTTTTCTTATTACATCCCGCATCATTGCGTTGTGAAACCCGAAAGCGTAAGTACGAAATTACGAGTTGTTTTCAACGCATCCGCTAAAACTCTTTCTCAATCATTCTTAAACGATCACATGTTTGTTAGGCCGTAGTTGCAACCCGATATAACCGCCATTTTGTTACAATTTCGTTTTACATCCTTATGTCGTCACTGCCGATATTCGTCAGATGTACAGACAAATTCTTGTAAATCCCGCACAGTGTGAGTATCTACGAATTGTTTGACGTTTCTCTCCCGAGGAGCCCATTCAGGATTTTAAATTAAATACTGTTACGTATGGAATCAATTGTGCTCCCTTTCTTGCCATACGAACGCTTCAGCAGTTGGCCGTAGGCGAAGGGAATTCTTATCCGTTGGCCGCTTTCGCACTTCGCCACAATACTTATATTGATGACATCGCTACTGGCGGAGACTCTATTGACTCAAGCCTCGCTCTACGCAATTAACTAATTGCTCTTTTAAAACTTGATGGTTTCGAACTTCATAAATGTTCAAGTAACCATCCCAAATTATTAAAAGATCTTTCCGCTACGCAGCAATTTACGCAACCCCGCCCCTTTGAGGATCCTGACACTCAACCTTTAAAAGTTTTAGGTCTTCAATGGAATCCCACTTCAGATAATTTTTGTTTTCTTGTTCAGCCACTAAGTACCTCCTGTACCAAACGCAATTTACTTTCAAACTTAGCCCGCATTTTCGACCCCATGGGACTTTTATCCCCTCTTACTTTTCTGGTAAAACACTTAATTCAACGTTTACGGTCATTAAAATTAGATTGGAATGCTTCCCCTCCCTCTGATCTCCTGTTACGTAAAATTGAAAGACGAAGTAATCAGAGTTTATCAAGATCCCATAGCAACAAAGAAACTTGCAAACCTACCGGAACTACAGTTCAAGATAGAACAACAAGAAGACGAAGAAATAGTCAAGCGAGTCGTGAAGCTAGAGCATCTAGACTTAGACGACCTCAACCACGCCATGAAATTAGTGGAAAGTTACAAAGAACATTTAAGCGAACTCAAAACGCCAAAGTTACATTATGATAATATAAGCGTTTGGACAATTGTGTTAATCATTCTAATAATTTTTCTAATTATATATGTATTTTACAAAATGTATCTTACATATAAGAATGAAGGAAACAGTTTTAGATTTAAGGAAACAAAGAGAAATAAAGAAACAATAAGTGTACCCTTAGAAACAATAAATTTTAAATAATAAAATTAAGTAATGAAATTTATGTATTTAAAAATTAAGTAAAACCCTAATTTTTCATTTACGGTGGGAGAAGTTATGTATCCCCCAATTTACCTGTATATATATATATATATATATATAATTTGTATTGTTAACTACCTTGAATAATAGAATCTAATAGGAATTATTAGAAATTGTTAAATAAATTATAAGTCAATTGCAACAATGTAATACAAAGATAACCCAGACAGGTTGTTAACAGTTCATGAGAACGGGTATGCAACTTTGCATCCGAGAGGACAGTGATACTGCAGGTGGCAGGTCATAGACGGTTAACATACCGCAATTACCTAGAAATAAGATTGTTACAATGTAATAAAGTGTAGAATTAAGAGTAAAGCAGACATGTGATCTGCAAGTTCCCACAGCCATGTGAGGGGGCAGGTTATTATAAAAAGCCCGGGAGCTCAAGACCCGGCAGTCAGTCTTCGAACTCCATACTTCGTTGTTCAAGCTATTCAATTTAGTTAGTCTGAGTACTACAGCTTTTGCATTGTTGTTTACCTAGACCTTATTTCAATTAATTAATTATTTTCTATTTAAAGTTATTTTATACAGTTATTCAAAATTCCATGATAATTTCTGTTTTAGAATAAATAAATTTGTTAAGAGTTTGGAAACGTTTTTTAAAAACATCGCTTTAAAGGCCCGAACCTTAACTCGCGGTCGTTCGCTGTTCGTGTTTAAGACGGTAAACCCCCTCCCAAAACCTGTTATTTTGTGGCTATACAGGTGCGGTTCCTGTATGAGCCCGATGTTGATTTTGTATTTGTTCATTAATTTAACGAAATTATTAGTTTCCCCTTTATCTTTGCATAAATTAATTTGCGTACATTTAATTTTTGAGCTTCTCGGAACATCGTCTAATAGCCTAAGATCCATAGTCGATGTTCCTGGTGATGACTGCCTTCAAACGCTGCATCGTTGGACACTGGCTGGACTTGGCGTCGTGACGAGTGTTGACCATGACACTACCAAACCTATCGTTCGACCTCGCACAGACAACACAACAAGAAACTGCACGCCTACAGTTCTTGAACTCATGCCCCACTTCGGCGCAGTTACCGCAAAACGGCGCCCTCTCCTTACAATTCGCTGACCTATGACCGAACTTGTAACAGCGATAACACTGGACCATCGAGAAGTGATCACGAGCCCAGACCCTACGCCAACCTAGACCGACCGAATCCTCTAAGGAACACCTAGCCTTCGGCGACACCTCGAAAATAACGCTAGCCAACGGATCTCTGGGCCCCTGCATGGGCTTTACAACAAGACGGAAGGAAGGGAGAAGATTGTTAAGGACACAAAGTCGTACAATACTAAAAATCACCCGATTATCCTTTCCTCCGACTTGGAGCATGTTTACAATTCTGTAATACCGCGCAGATGTAACTCAATGCTGCCGATATTAATTTATTCCGGGAAATCTGTAAATTAAAGTAATACACAATACCTTGTAATTAAATATTGATTGGCAGGGACACGAACATCATTATTGCATAACATGCTTAACACGACTGACTGTCTGAGGTGCGCGATCCCACCAACCAGCTGTGTTTATTGACAAGCAACATGGTATAGGTTCATACATTACACTTTCACCCTAATTTTTTGCAATACTACATAAGAGAATACTATTTAAATATTTAACTAATTTGCCTATATAAATGTGCAAATCAATCCCTAACATATTAATGTATTACATATTATGATAAATAGATTACAAACTTAAGCGATCTACAGGGTGCTTCACCCTCTCTGAATAACGCCTAAGAGGTGGAGGACTAATGTTTACCTCATCGACAACAGCGGTTTGATCATTAGGGTTGTTATTGAATTCCAAGAGAATGGATTTTCAGTTAACAGGAGTTATGTATCCCCCAATTACCTATATATATTGATATATTGAATCTAATAGGAATTATTAGAAATTATTAAGTAAAAGTATAAGTTCAATGTAACATTGTAACACAAGGATAACCCAGAGAGGTTATCGACAGTTCATGAGAACGGACATGCAACTTTGCATCCGTGAGGGCAGTGATACTGCAGGTGGCAGGTCACAGGCGGTCAACAGACCGCAATTACTTAGAATTAAGATTGATACATTGTAACAAAGTGTAAAGCAGGCATGAGATCTGCAAGTTCCCACAAGCCGTGTGAGGGCAGGTTATTATAAAGGCCCGGGAGCTCAATGCCCGGCAGTCAGTCTTCGAACTCCATACTTCGTTGTTCAAGCTACTCACTAGTACAATAATTATTTTTAGTATTATGTACAAGTTATCTAAATTTTAATTTCAAATAAATTTGTTAAAGTATCGAAGTTTTTTTAAAAAACCAGCTCCAAAGGCCCGAACTTTAACTGGCGCAGTCGTAACGTATGTTAAAAGGGCACTGAAAATCCAAAAATCGGAAGATTGGTGACCAAGAATTTTAATTCGAAATTTTGGCAGAACCCAAACCAAGTTGGAGGAAGAACAAGCATAGTCTAAATCCAGCAACAAACCAAGTTGGACAAAGAACAAGAATCGTCTAAAGCCAACAAACAAACCAAGGTGGACAAGATACAGCATCGATCGAACCCACCAAAGAAACAGATGAAATTAATGTAAGTTCATTTCCATACCTTTTTTTAACCAAAAACTATAATTGATATATGGTAGTATTATAATTATTGATTACCATTTATTATTATTGTTTTATGAATTTATTTTATGAATATTGTTTTGAAAATAATTACAAAGTGAATTATTTTCAAAAAAACGAGACTGTATAACATTCTATGAGACTTGAATTTTAAAAAAAGAAATTTTCTTAAAAAGCAAAAAGAGACTTGATTATTTACAAAGAGATTTTCTTAAAGAACAAATGAGAATTGATATTAAGAGATTCTTACCACAATAGTTAGAACGAAAATAATCCAAAAAATAACGGGCGCACATTCACTAACACCAAAATAAGAAACATTAACCAGCGCGATTCAAAAGCACGTTTTCAATCCGGTAAAATAAAAACAAAGAACGCAAAATTAATTTCAAAACTAAAGCTAATCCTTTAAAGCAATCACAAAAACGATTATTTAAAACACTGACCTCTATAAAACTGTATGAACCACAGCAAGAAAATTCTAGCAAGACATTCTGCTACGGTAACTTAAAACCACCTAAGATAAGCAAAATACGCGAAGAAAACATCCTTATTATACAAATAAAACCTCAGAGAAATCGCTTTCAGAATCTTTGCACAGTACTAAAGTTTAACTTTCAACAACGCAATTCGCATCATAAGTAATTAAATCCATCACGGAATAATAAAGCAATGCAGTTTTGCATTTAATACCTACAAGTAATTAATCCATAAAAGCGTGTACAATTGCAACAAACACGGAATAAAAAGCTAAAACGTTTTTCAATTAAAAAATTACTCATCAATTATAAAGTGCAGTAAACGGTCATCATAAGAAGCTTTAATTAAAACGCTGAAAACTAACATTACGGAGAGATTCAATTACAAGTCATCACCGAGATATCTAAAAATAAATAGACGTAACACTTTATGCAAGCATTAGCGAGTACCAAAGTGAAGTGTTTGATTCCTATTAACACCTGTAAGTGCAATTACCTCAACGTACGTGACTAAATAACAAAGATTACAACTTACGTATTCAATTTCAACAATAAAGTGCAGGAGTAATTAACCTCCAGTCATAATTAGAACACAAGACAGACAAACTGTACGTTTACGCAACTCAGTAAAACCCACGGAAAGAGTATTAATTACAAAGTAACAGAATTTAACTAAAACAACGCTAAACGAGAATAAATCCACCCATTTCAGATTTTTTAAGAAGCAAAAACTAAAGATAAATTAAAAGCTGCATAAAAACAAGCACATCCAAGACTACGGTACTTAATTCAACATTATTGAATACAAATCTCACGAGTACATCACCGCACTGTGTAACTAAAATAAATAACAGCGACTACGATTCTAAAAATAACCAAATTTTTATTTCCACAATCTAAACTTAAAATTAATGAATCCAAACCAAAATTAATACTACAAGTACGAAATTAATCTCAATTTTTTTACCACATTTTTTATTTTACTCAATCTAAACTGAAAATTAACAATTCCAAACTAAAAATAACGCCGAAAATAGCAAAATAAATCTCAATCTTTACAAAATTTGAATTCACCTAACCTAAAAGGAAAATTAATAAAACTAAAGCAAAATTAACGTTTCAAATAGGAAAATCATCCCCAATTTTTACAAAATTCAAAATTAATCAATCTAAAAGGAAAATTAATAAAACCAAAGCAAAGTTAACATCACAAATAGCAAAACCAACCCCAATTTTGACAAAATTCGAAATTATTTAATCCAAAAGAAAAATTAATACATCCCAAGCATAATTAACGTTACAAATAGAAAATCAACCCCAATTTTTACAAAATTTAAAATTTCACAATTCAAACGGAAAAATAGTAAATCCGAAGCGAAAATAACAATACAAATAGCGAAATAAACCTTAATTCAAAAAAAAATAATTTTTTAAAATTTTCCAAAATCGAAAACAACCCTTAACCAACATGAGTAACACAGACATGCGACTCTATTTAGAGACAATACAGACATTTGAGGGCACACAGGCCCATCTCTCAAATTTCATTGGAGCATCCGAAATGTTCCTAAAAACCTTCTACAAACCCGGAGATGACCAAAGAAATTCATTGCTTATACGCTTGGTAATAAGTAAACTAACCGGAAGGGCACTAACCTTAATCGCCAGTAGGGACGATTTACAGGAATGGGAACAGTTTAAACAGCTACTAATTGCATATTTTGGAGACCAACGTAACATAAAATGCCTGGTACGAGACCTAATAAACCTTAGAATGGAACACAACCAATCCCCCTACCAATTCGGAATGAAATGCCAAGACGTGAGAAGTTTAATTTTAACAAAATTAAAAATCGAAGAACCCGATTAAAACGTTAGACATTTAAAAACAAAAATGTATGACGAAATGGCACTGGACACGTATATAAACGCCTTACCAGAACGACTATCGGATAAAATCAGATTCCAACGACCCCAAAATCTAGAAGAAGCTATGAGCTTAGTAATAGAAGAAGAAAATGTAATGTATTACCGCAACAGACTATACAACCCCAACGTGAATAAAAGTTATTCACCAATAAAAACTATACAAGCTACAAGACAAACAATCCCTCAACAAAAATTCACACCCTTTAACTTACAAACAAGTCAACCGCGAAGTAATAACCCAAGTTTTAACAATACAAATCTTAATCAATACCAACATTCAATCCCACTTTTACGAAACCAACATTCCAACCTAGATTTAATCAAAACCTAAACCAACAAAGACCGGTATTCAACGCAAACCCCAACAGAAATACACCAATGACTAATAACAATAACAACCCTAACAATTATTACAAACCAACACCAATGGATACCTCATCTGGTAACACCAGACAAAATACAAAGATAACACATATCCGACCAAACCCTCATCAGAAACGTAATTTTACATCGGAAGAATTATTCCATCAAGAAATAGAAAAGTTTGACACTGACCAGAATAATTACATTGAGACATCTACGAACCATGAATCAAACCATGCAGAAACTTACGAACGTGAAGAAACAATACGTAACTTACGAGGAGTACGACGAAGAAAACTCGAACTCAATTTTTCAAATGGACCCACTCATAGACAACCAAACTTAATAAACTTAAATAATATAAATCACTTAGTATTACCATACATAGAAATACCCCACGCCAAATTCAAACTATTAATCGACACTGGATCATCGAAAACATTAATTAGCCCCAGAACCGTACAAAAACACTATTTAGATTATGTAGAAAGAGAACCATTTAAAATTAAAACAGCCCATCAAACAACACTACACCAATTCGTAGCAAATATACCCTTACCGAGAACATTTAATGTTAAAATGAAACATAAATTTTGTGTATTCGAATTTAACGACAAATATGACGGATTAATCGGAATGGACCTTCTAAGAAAATTAGGAGCCAACATTGACATTAAAAATCGCTTATTAAGGACAAAATACAGAAAAATCCCAATTAAATTTCAAAACACACAAATTGAACAAAAATACACTATAGAATCCCGAACGGAAAGAAAAATAAAAATCCCAGTAAAATCTAACAAAAATTTAGGAATAATAAATCATATGACATTTCAACAAGGAGTAGAAACCCCAACTGCTATAGTACAAATAAAAGATAGTTACGCAACCACAACAATATTAAATTCAAACGACTATCCCGTAGAATTATCACTGACAGACCCAATTAACGTAGAAGAACTAAATTTTAACGAAATGGAAATAGACGAAAATTTAGAAAACAACTACAACCCAATAGAACATGATGAAATGTTAAGAGAAAATTTAACTAACATCCGCTTTAATACCGATATCAATCAAGAAGAAGAAAGAGCAATTAAAAACTTATGTTTTGAATACCGAGACATATTCCATTGCGAAGGAATACCATTAACATTCACCAATACAGTAAAACATAATATCGAGCTAACAGACAATAAACCAATTTTTACAAAAGCATATAGACTACCTCATGCAAGCCAAGAAGAAGCTGACAGACAAGTAGCAGACTTATTAGACCAAGACATAATCCAGCACTCCAATTCACCATGGAGCAGCCCCGTGTTAATAGTACCTAAGAAATTAGACGCAACCGGAAAGAGAAAGTGCAGAATGGTAGTAGACTATAGAAAGTTAAATGAAAAAACGGTAGATGACAAATATCCACTACCAAATATAACCGAAATTTTAGACAAATTAGGCAAATGTCAATATTTTACAACATTAGACCTAGCATCAGGATACCATCAGGTAGAGATGGAAGAAAAAGACATATCAAAAACAGCCTTCAGCACACCTAGAGGACATTACGAGTACAAACGAATGCCATTTGGATTAAAGAACGCACCCGCTACTTTCCAGAGAGTCATGGACAATATATTACGAAGAATACACAATGAAAAATGCCTTGTATACCTTGACGACATCATAGTTTATTCCACATCATTGGTAGAACACACAGAAAGATTGAAAGAAGTATTCGAAAGACTTAGACAAGCACATTTTAAAGTACAATTAGACAAAAGCGAATTTTTACAAAAGAAGTATCATTTTAGGACATGTAATAACACCCCAAGGAGTAATGCCAAACCCAGACAAAACAAATGCAGTTCTAAATTACCCATTACCAAAAACAAACAAAGAAATTAAAGGATTTATAGGACTTAGTGGTTACTACCGCAAATTCATTAAAGGTTACGCTCAGATAACCAAACCCCTGACAAACTGTTTAAAAAAGGGAAACAAAATTGTACACACCCCGGAATTTATTAAAGCCGTAGACAAAATTAAAAACATATTAACGAATCACCTTGTATTAGAATACCCAGACTTTACAAAACCATTTATACTGACGACAGACGCATCGAATGTAGCATTAGGCGCAGTATTGAGCCAAGGAAAAGTAGGTAGCGATAAACCTATCAGCTACGCATCCAGAACCCTGAATGAAACCGAACAAAAATATAGTACCATAGAAAAAGAATTATTAGCCATAATTTGGGCAACAAAATACTTTAGACCTTATTTATACGGAAGAAAATTTTACATATATACCGATCATAGACCACTAGTATGGTTATGCAAACTGAAAGAACCAAATTCAAAATTACAAAGATGGAGAATCAGACTCGAAGAGTATGATTACGAAATTATATATAAAAAGGGAATTTATAACAACAACGCAGACGCTTTAAGTAGAATTCAACTCAATGCATTAGAAACGGAATCCATTATAGGAAACGTAGACGAAGCAGAAATAAGGGAAGATCCAGACGAGAACCAAAAAACGCGATTAAAATCTTAAACGAAGCAATCGATACGAAACCTAACTAATTTATAATAACAGAAGTTTTAAATAACCCCAATCCAGTAAAATATACAAAAGTAGATAACAAAAAGATATATCAAATTCAAATAACAAAAGATGACAACGAGGAACAAATAATTAAAATTCTAAAAGAATACACCCCCGAGAAAAAACGATTTTATTTTTATTTCAACACCGAACATTTATACCAAAGATTTTCAGAATTATACATTAAACTATTCAACAACTCTGGACCTGAACTCATCAGATGTACTAGAAAATTAATAACACTAGACGACCCTGACGAAATAAACGATGTAATTAGAAATCAACACGAAGGAAAAACCAACCATCGTGGAATTAACGAAACAATAAAACAACTCATAAGACGTTATTATTTTAAAGACATGAAGGACTTGACCACAGATTTTATTAACCAATGCGAATTATGTGACAAAGCGAAATACGATAGGAAACCCCCAAAGATACCCTTAATGTTAACCAAAACACCCGACAAACCATTTCAAAAACTACATGCCGATACTCTAGTAGTAGAAGCACAAAACTATCTAACAATTGTAGACGCATTTACAAAAATAGGCCAAGCAATACCAATCACATCCAAAAATAGCATCGACGTGACCCAAGGATTTTTACAATATTTCACATTTTACGGAACACCCGAATCAATAACTCTAGACAATGGTAGCGAATTTAAAAATGAGACAATACAAAACACTTTAGAACTCCACAAAATAAAAATTCATTTCATAACGGAAAACCACCCTGAATCAAACGGACTAATTGAACGACTACATTTAACCCTGTTAGAACAAATTCGATTATTAAGAATAAATTATAAAAAGGAACATATAACCAATTTAATGTCATACGCACTAATCGCCTATAATAACACTATTCACTCATCAACAAATTTTACACCCTTAGAATTAACCTTAGGACATTCAGATTTACGAAATCCCTATGACATACACTACAACAAGGAAGTATATCAACAATATGCGAAAGATCACAAACAAAAACTAAAAATAACTTACGACAAAGTAAAAGATAAATTAGAGAACGATAAAGAACGTATTACCACAACCCGAAACAAAAATACCGACTCAAATAAATTTTCAATAGGACAAACCGTGTATGAGAAAAACTTTCAAAGCAAGCGACATAAAACAGCACCCAGAAATTTAGGACCATTTAAAATTAAGAAAATATCAGATAAAAACATAGCAGTAGTAGACAACGGTAAAATAACAAAGTACATTCATTTGAAAAACCTAAGACACCCTGTAATTTCAGATGGACAGTCATCACCCTTACCGTCAACCTCCACCCAGGTAGAACGGACAACCCAATAATAATACAACATATAAAAACAACCCCGGTATACTACCAATTAAATTAGGCAATATGTAAAACCCAATTAACATTTTCAAAAATTAAATACCTTACACTCTAGTATTATTGAACCAACCGATTTATTAAACGAATTAATAAGAATTAAATCACTTATAATTAACAGTAAATTACCTTTTGATGTAACAGAATCGAACATTCTAATATTTGAAAAGATAGCTATAGTAAAAGGCTACATTAAGAATAACGAAATAATATTTTTAATAGAAATCCCGATAGTAGAAAGTAACAATTATCAATATTATCATTTATTTGCTTTTCCAACGAAAGTTACTAGCACATACCAAGTAATCATACCCAAAACCAAATTCCTATCCCTAAATGAACTGAGATATGGTTATACAAACGAAAAATGTACTGAAGTAACACCAAACCAATACTTATGTCAATCGATGACGACAACAACCATTAAAGAAGACAGCCCTTGTGAATTACAACTATTAAAATTCTCAAATCATTACGAAAACTGTGAAACCAAATAAGTGCAAATAACTAATATGAAAATTCAAAAAGTTACAGATAACAAATGGATAGCCATTTTCCCAACAGAAGTAATAGCAACCATCCACTGCAACCAAGATGAAAATAACCAAGCATTAATCGGAAGCAAACTAATTACCCTCAAGGAAGATTGTTATGTGAAATTGAAGGTTGAAGTAATCAGAGTTTATCAAGATCCCATAGCAACAAAGAAAATTGCAAACCTACCGGAACTACAATTCAAGATACAACAAGAAGACGAAGAAATAATTAAGAAACTCATGAAGCTAGAGCATCTAGACTTAGACGATCTCAACCACGCCGTGAAATTAGTGGAAAGTTATAAAGAACAATTAAGTGAACTCAAAACGCCAAAGTTACATTATAATAATATAAGTGTTTGGACAATTGTATTAATCATTTTAATAATTTTTGTAATTATATATGTATTTTACAAAATGTACCTTAGATATAAGAATGAAGGAAACAGTTCTAGATTTAAGGAAACAAAGAGAAAAAAGGAAACAATAAGTATACCCTTAGAAACAATGAATTTTAAATGAAATTGAATAATGAATTTTATGTATTTAAAAATTAAGAAAAACCTTAATTTTTCATTTACGGTGGGAGGAGTTATGTATCCCCCAATTACCTATATATATTGATATATTGAATCTAATAGGAATTATTAGAAATTATTAAGTAAAAGTATAAGTTCAATGCAACATTGTAACACAAGGATAACCCAGAGAGGTTATCGACAGTTCATGAGAACGGACATGCAACTTTGCATCCGTGAGGGCAGTGATACTGCAGGTGGCAGGTCACAGGCGGTCAACAGACCGCAATTACTTAGAATTAAGATTGATACATTGTAACAAAGTGTAAAGCAGACATGAGATCTGCAAGTTCCCACAAGCCGTGTGAGGGGCAGGTTATTATAAAAGGCCCGGGAGCTCAATGCCCGGCAGTCAGTCTTCGAACTCCATACTTCGTTGTTCAAGCTACTCACTAGTACAATAATTATTTTTAGTATTATGTACAAGTTATCTAAATTTTAATTTCAAATAAATTTGTTAAGGTATCGAAGTTTTTTTAAAAAACCAGCTCCAAAGGCCCGAACTTTAACTCAGGTGACTTAGAAACATTATTAGTAGTAGGCAAAGGGGAGGAGGAGCCAGTTAAATGGTCCTTCACCATCGTGACTATCGGTTTCACTGTGTTTTGATTTGATATAGCAGTGGGCTCAGTCTCCACTCCTATCAGCTGATCAATGTGTCGTTTCCACTCGACACTTAATTTTAATCTTACTAAATACATTGTAGGGCTAATCTGTTTTAATACAGATCCTGCAATCCATCTATCGGTAGATCGATAGTCTCGGATGATTACCGACTGATTAGGATATAATTGTCGAGTTTTACTACCACCAGCATATTGTTTCTGGGATAGTTGTTTATTTTTTACAAAACTTGATATATCTGGCCGCAACAAATCTAATCTGGTTCGCAAAGGCCTATTAAACATTAGTTTTGCAGGTGTTTCATTAGTGGTTAAATTAGTGGTTGAATGTACTGGTCTCGAAAACTTCTAACCATTTCGAGTGCGCATCAACTATGATTAAATACATTTTGCCTTTAAAAAGGCATAGGTAATCTAGGTGAAGTCGCTTCCAGGGCTTACTAGGATAGTGCCAATGGTGCAATATACTTTTTGAGGGTTTGCACGTTCCAGTAAGCATGCTGAACAAGTATTAACCATATTCTCAATATCGTGGTCAATGTTTGGCCACCAAATATAGGATCTTGCACGGACTTCATTTTAATTATACCTAGATCACTGTTGTGTAACTCATTTACAACATAATACAGCAATTTAGCAGGTATAACTATGTTATACCCCCACATTAGCACTCTTTGCGCGATAGATATCTCGTCCTTTCTTTGGTAGAACTGCAATATCTCTACATCTTCTCTTGGGGCATAGTTTGGCCAACCAAACACAACGTAGCCATAAATCTTTTTTAATAAAGGATCTTTTTGAGTTTCGTTTTTTACTTTTTCACAAGTTAATGAAATTGAACTTTCTTTTATATATTGTAAATACGTACTTGCCTATAATAAATCATTATTTTCTTCAGGATGTTTAGTATTTAATGATATTCCAGAAAGCGCATCTGCACAATTTTTATTTGATCTTACATAATGGATATCAAAATCATATCCAGATAAAAATAGTGCATATCTTTGCAGTCGCTAGCTGCAAATACAGGCAATCCCTTTTTTGGTTCGAATATACCTAAAAGAGGATTATGATCACTCCTTAGTGTAAAATGTTGCCCATACAAGTATTGATGAAATTTCATAACTCCATACACTACGGCTAGAGTCTCTTTATCTATTCGTGAATAATTAATTTTCACGTGTGAAAGCGTGCGTGAGCAATAACCTACTGGCCTTTCACTGTTTTTATTATCTATTATACTAAGCACACAGCCCAATCCGGTACTGCTAGCGCCAACAGTAAGGATTACCTTAGCTTGGGGGTCATAGTGTGCTAACACCGGTGCGGTTGATAATAACTGCTTCCTTCACTGTTTTGAAAGCATCGATAAGGTTTTCATTAAAATGAAAAGATACATATTTTTTTAAAAGATGATAAAGTGGATTTAAAATGTTAGATAAATTTGGTACAAATTTACCATAATAGTTAACTAAACCAATGAAAGCTTTAACCTCGGTTACTTTTTTAGGATAAGGATCATCTACTACTGCTTTAACTTTAACTTGTGATTTGTGAATACCATCCCTGTTAATTGTGAATCCTAAAAATTCTAATTTAAGAGCAAAAAAAGTACATTCTTCTTTTTTAACCGTTAATCCCACTTCACGAAGTCGTTTAAAAACTTCTCTTAAGCTACATGCGATTCAAAATTATTTGAGGATATTAAGATATCGTCCAAAAATACAATTACGCCTGATAACCCTTGTAATGTTTGTTGAATTTGTCTCTGAAAAATACCAGGCGCTGACGATATGCCATATGGCATACGCTTATATGCGAATATACCCTTATGAGTACTTATAGTACATATTTTTGTGATTCGTTATCTAATTTAAGTTGCATATATGCTTGGGTTAAATCTATTTTATTGAATAATTCGCCTTTTTACATTTCATTAAATAAATCTTCTACCCGAAGGATAGGATAACGATCTACAATTAAATAAGGATTTACAATGACTTTAAAGTCGCCAAAAATTCTGATACTGCCATCCTTCTTTAGAACGGGTACAATCGGTGTACCCCAATCAGAACTTTTAACTGGACATAAAACATCGGCATCTACTAAACACTGTAGTTCCTTTTCAACCTTAGCCTTTAAGGTAAAGGGAAGCGTTCTAGACTTAAAATATTTAGGTCTAACATCGCGGTTCAAATGCAGTTCAACAAGATCCCCTTTATATTGACCCAACTGATCCATAAAAACTTCTGGAAATTCTTTCATTAACACCGTGATTTGTTTCTCATACATTGATTTTGTGCCGTTATACCGCTAACATTTACGGTTCTTACAAATTAATGTTTTTATAAGAAATCTCTACTTTTAAGGCTTTACTCCAATCACGACCAATGAGAGGATAGGCGCCATCCTTTATTACATACAAATCTAGCAGTTTATCAATATTATGAAAATTTAGTTTAACATTAATTTTCCCTATCGGCTCAATTGGAACATTTGTATATGAACTTAATGTTAAATTACTAGGTAATAATCTGCAAAAATTTAAATTTTCGTTATAAAATTTCTCGCTAATTACGCTAACAGACGCGCCCGTGTCTATTTCAAAACACATTAATTTATTTTCCACCATCACGTCTATTTTAAAAGGTACTACTGTATTTCCACCCCTAGCTTCTTCAATTTTAAACAGATTTGAAACATCGTAAATTTCATCTCCTGCTACCGAATTTGGAAGGTCTTCAATTCTCGCCACGAAATTGTGCTGATTCTATTGATTATATTTATACTTGTTCGCAGAATTTTTATTCGTAACCTTACCACAATTGTTATTAAAAGAATTGTTTGACGTACCCCAAGTTTTTATTTATTCCCGATTTTCGCGCGTATAAGGTTAGATAGTGGTCATAGTGATTGTATTAGTGGTGCGGGGGTTGTCGTGCATATAGCCTTTTAGAAATATTATGATATTTTTTTTTTGTTTTTAGTTTTTGTTTCATTTTTTTAAATTCTTTTTAGTTTGTTTTTATTAATTTTTTTCCCTGTTTTTTTAATTATTTAAATACAGGTTTTGGTTACCAAACTCATATCATTTAAGGATAGGTCAAAATCTAAAATTTCATATTCAAATTATTTTAAAATTTACGGTTTTTAGTTATTTGTTTGATTCAAAAGGGCCTAGATTTTGGTTTTTAAATTGTTATTTTATTAAACGCACGATATATAATTTTCCCGAATTTATTTGCTTGTTTTACGCGGTTTTTAACCCGATTTACTAAATTTTCAATAAATTTATTAAAAATGCCTTTTTAAATTATTTTCAAATTATTTTGGGGTGTTTGGTTATTGGTTTTTGATTTATTGGCTCTAAATTTAATTTAGTTTATTTTTAAACGCGAATTTTAGTTAAAATTTAAGTTAAAACGCGGTTTTTATTTAGTATTTAACGGATTAAATTATTATTTTGATTTTATTTAATGCCCTGAATATTAAAATTAACGGCACACAATAATGAAAAATAAAATACAATAAAAAGCAAAGCTTAAATTATAATAAATAGCAAAGAACTTACTTGTTTACTGCAGAAGCGGAAGCACTAAAAAACACGTCCGCTCGATTCAAGCGGTAACTAGAAAGTTTTACATTCAGGACACACGTCTCGCGCCTCTTGGCATCACATCCCCTCCATCGAGAATCCTGCCGACGTCGGGTCACGTGGTTTACTCCCTACCGACTTGTGCCAATGTTCGCTATGGTGGGCGGCTTCACCAATCTTATATGGGTCTTTCGAAAACTACAACCCATATATTCCGCCTTCAGATACTACTGAAGTTCTTACTGAACAACGCTCTATTGTTTTACCGCTGACGTAACATTCTCTTGGATTCAATCAATTCTAGAGAATCACTTTTCCTTTCCTTTTATTATTCGCATTGTTGCTTGGATTCTCCGCTTTCGTCATAATTTACGTCATCCACTCGAAAGGTACTCCGGACCTTTGTCATCTTCTGAGTTGCACAATGCTTTAACTCCTTTGATTATGTATACTCAACAATCTTATTTCGCTATCGAACTTAAAGCAATTCATTCTGATTCTCTTTTAAAAAAAGTTTTCGCAAATTTTCCCCCTTTATTCGTGATGGAATTTTGCGAGTCGGAGGTCGTCTGGCTCACGCGCCTTTGTCTTCGGACCGTAAATTTCCCGCTTTGTTGCCTAGCAAAAGTCGATTCACCGATCTGTATGTTACCTACGTTCATTTGAAATACCTCCACGCGGGTGCTCAAATGGTCCATTTTCACGTCAGTCAGCACTTCTGGATTATTTCTGGCAGGCGATCTATCCGTCGTATTTTGAGTCACTGTCTAACGTGCTGGAAGACCAATCCGTTCGCATTACAACCGCCCGTGGGCAACCTGCCTTCATGTCGAGTTACTCAAGTCAAACCTTTTTTGTGTTTGGGCGTTGACTTCGCTGGTCTTTTTTCTACTACTATGTCTCGACTAGGGGGCGCTAAAGTTTTCAAATCTTATTTATGTCTTTTTATTTGTATGGCTACCAAGGCGCTGCACCTTGAAGTCGTATTTGACTTGTCAACGGACGCCTTTCTCGCGGCTCTGCGCCGATTTATCGCCAGGCGTGACCGTTGTGATCACCTCTATAGTGATTGTGGCACGAATTTTGTGGGTGCTCATAAACAGTTGATTCATCTCGCCAAGCTTGCTGCTTCCAAGGACCATATCTCGTGGCATTTTATACCGCCGGCTTCACCTCATTTTGGTGGCTTATGGGAAGCGGGAGTAAAATCCGTCAAGACCCTGCTACGACGCACTATAGACGAGCAGGTGTTAACTTTTGAAGAATTGGCCACTGTCTTTATCCAAATTGAGGCCATCTTGAATTCACGTCCTCTCACACCTTTGAGCACTGACCCCAATGATTTGAGCCCGGTCATTTTTTAACTTTGGCTCCTTTAACCGCCATTCCGGAGCCCGCACTTTCGCATTTATCGCTTAACCGCCTCTCTCGCTGGCAACTGCTCCAGCGTATTCACCAAGATTTTTGGTCCCGTTGGTTCAAAGAATATCTACACTTGCTACAACAACGCTCAAAGTGGCACACCCCGTCTCCTCAAATTGATTTGGGCACCTTAGTCCTAATTAAGGTCGTTAATGTTCCTCCACTTCGTTGGTCCCTCGGCCGAGTTGTGGCTGTCCATTCTGAAACTTTCTAGTTGCCGCTTAAAGCGAGCGGACGTGTTTTTGCCGAGCTCCCGCTTCAGCAATAACAGTAAGTTTTTATATTATTTATTGTTGTATTATTTTATTTGAAGCTTTGCTTTTTATTGTGTTTCATTTTTATAATTGCTTGCCATCAAATTTTAAATACAGGGCAGTAAAATAAAAATTTTAAAACAGAATTTAAACTAAATAAAAACTAAATAAATTGCGTTTTCTTTATAATTTAAACCAAATCCGCGTTTTAAAATAAACTAACTAAATTTCGGGTTAATAAAACAAAAATCTACCAAAATAATACTCAAAAATAATTTCGAAATAACTTAAAAAGGCATTTTTAATAATAAATTTAAAATAAAAACCGCGTAAATCGAGTAAAAAACCGGGTAAAACAACCAAAAGGTGTGTGAATTTTTTATAGTGCGCGTATAATCAAATAATAACCAAAAAACAAAAACCTAAGCCTTTTTAAATCAAATAAATAACTCAAAAACTGTAAATTTTAAAACAATTTTGATATAAATTTTCCGTAATTTAATAACACGCGTACTTATAAATTCCTTTAAAATTGATTTTGGTGTAATTAAGTGCTGTTACAGTTACAGGTTGTGCTAGTTACCAAGTGATTAAGTGAAAGGTCGTTTCCGGTAACCGCATTCCGATTGCGCTCGACCTTATTTGTTAATTACACATTTTAAAAATAAATGTTGTTATTTATAAATTAGATATTTTAATATTTTGAAGTAATTAGTTTATTTAAATTTGATTTGGCGGTTTAAAAAAATTTAAAATAAATAAATATTGTTCTTTACGGCACATTTTGAATCGAGATATTTTTATTGCGTTAGGGAATTTATTTGATTCTAGTTGTTATTTTGACGCTTAGTGCTTGTTGTATTTTTGTTAAAATTTGATATTTAATTGGGCAGTTTGAAGTTTAAATAAGTAAAAGGTTGTTTACGGTTCGCCTTTAAACAAAACATTTTTATTGGACCAACGTTTTGCGCTCTTCTAGCGTCGTTCTTTTAGCGTCGTAACGGTCAAGTCGTTGCGCTGCGTTTTAGGTGTCATCCTTTGTTGATAATTTTGTCAGCATGATCGTCCACCGCGACGAGGAGCCGTTGCCCAGGAAGAAGAGGGGAGATCGGTTGGAGTCTGATAGGTCGGAGGCTGAGGACGCTGTTGGGAGGAAACAGCTGAAGGTAATTTTAAAAAACGTTAGGTTAGGGATTCAGGAGGAGGTAGAGGAGCCTGTGTCTGCGGCGGTCGTGTCGGGGGAGTCGGGACCCCCAGGGGTGGTTGCGGCGGCTGAATCGCCCTCAACTTTGGGAACCCAGCGAAAAATGTCGACTAGCAGCGACGTTAGCGTTGCTGCTAGCGACCTCGTTGAGCTGGACCTCCTGAGATTGAGGGTGAGGAAGACGCACTCGGCCATCTCCGGGAGGGTGCCGACAACCTCCGCCACTATCGTCGTGGAAGACAGAAAGAGGATTCGCTACGCCGTGGATGATTTCCTCGACGCGGTGAATCAACTTATAGGTATGGTTAGGGCGTTGCGGCTTGTGGGTAGTGATTCTGGGAGAGCTGATGTTGTCGGGGGAAGTCCAGCGGCGGTTGCTTCTGTTTCGGGTCAGCAGTGTTCCAGGAGCCAGGAGGTGCCGATGCCGCGGAAGGCGTCGTATGCTGCAGCTGCTGCAGGTGCGACGCCCACCTTTGCAGTTAGGGTCAACGCCAGGCCAGGGGAGAAGGATGACGTCATGTCGACCCTGAACAAGAAGGTCGATCCCGCTCGTGCTGGTTTTGTTGTGGTCGGAGCTCGTAGGACTCGCAAGGGCGGTGTAGTAGTCGAGTGTGCAAACCGAGAAGATGCGAAGAAATTGCAGTCGAAGGTTGTCGGTCACTGCAAAGAGCTCGTGGCGAAGACCATTGAGAAGAAGCGCCCACGGGTCGTTCTTCCGGGGGTCAAAGCGGGGATGAAGGCGGAAGAGCTGGTGCGGTTGATCGCGTGCCAGAATCCCCGCTTCGGCGATTTGAAAATCGAAGACCACCTAAGAGAGAAGTTTAGGTTTGGCGGAAAGGGCCCTAGGGATCCCTTCGTCAACGTAGTCTTCGAAGTGACTCCCACACTTCGGCGACGTATATTAGCTGACGCTATTAACCTTAGGTGGCGAAGAGTCTGGGCCCGGGACCACTTCTCGATGTCCCAGTGCTACAGGTGCTACGAGTACGGCCATAGATCGATGGAGTGCAGGGAGAAGGTACAGTGGTGCGGTAACTGTGCCGATGTCGGACACGAGTTCAAGAATTGCCGGAGGGCAGTCCCCTGCTGTGTGGTTTGCGCTAGGACAAACGACAGAACTGGCGGTGGTGCGAAGGTCGATACGCGTAACGACGCCAAGTCGAGTAGATGCCCCACGATGCTGAGATTGAAGAACGCAATCACACGGAACATCGATTATGGACCGTGAAGAAAAACAAAGATTTAAAAGAAGCAAGAAGATATAATTCGCGCAATTAAATCTCGGGAAAGGAAAAGGGGCTACAAATAACTTCGTAAAGTTATTCAGCGAAAATAATATCGACATCGGGCTTATACAGGAACCGCACCTGTATAGCCATAAAATAACAGGTTTTGGGAGGGGGGTTACCGTATTAAACACGGATTGCGAACGACCGCGTAGCGGAATAATAATAAATAACGGGACGTGCGCCGGAATAGTTCTAAATAATTTATCCAACGAATTTTTAACCACGGTCGAAATTAAATCAGGGTTAAATACATTTTATGTGATCAGTGCGTATCTTCCGCCGGTCGATTCCCGGCGGGAAAATCCTCAAACCGAGGACTTAGTAAACCAAGTTGAAGACATTTTGCGCAAAATCGGTAGGAATAAAAATTTAATCATCGGGGGAGATTTTAATGCTAAATCGCCACTATGGGGTAGCCCTATCGAAAACGATAGGGGCTCGCAGGTTGTTGATTTTTTAACCGAGTGGGATCTTAGTGTGATAAACACTAATGATTCACCTACGTTCGAAAGGCATAGAGGCAGCAGTTTTATAGATATTACTGCAGCCTCGCACGAGATGCTAGGAATCATTTGTAATTGGGAATTAAGGTCGGACGAAGAAACGCTCTCGGAGCATAAACTAATAACATGGGAGGTTGAAGTTAAGGCAAGCATAAACGAGCCATTAACTATATTTCCGCGGTTCTGCAATAAAAAAGCAAACTGGGAGCGGTTTAAAGAAAAATTTGGCGAAAGTATCCCTGCGCTCGAAAACGAGCTATTTAACTGCCGAGAGACAGACGAAATAGAAACACTCGCGAAAAAATTAAACGACGCGGTGGTAGACACGTCGTCGTACTCCATGCCGCGAAAGAAAACATTTAAAGATAGTGTACCCTGGTGGACACGAGAACTAACCACTAAGCGGGCAGAAACGCGTAACCTAAGGCGCCGCTATCAACGCGCCTCGGGAGATATAAGAGAACAACGGAGGCTCGAATATAATCAAAGTAACCGCGAATATAAAATATTAATAGAAGAAACGCGAACGAATAAGTTTAAAGAATTTTGCACGCGAAACTCAGAAAAAAAACCTTGGGGAACCGCATACCGCGTAATTAGAGGAAAGCAACAAAAAATCGCGCTCGGTAATATAAAGAAAACAAATGGCGAATACACGGACGGTTTTAAAACCACGGCGAAATATTTATTAGAAAAATTCTTCCCTTCGGATAAACCCGAGGAGGATGAAGGGTCGCACGATTTAGTTCGTCGGGAAGCTGCAGATGTGAAAGGAACAGGTGCCGATAAGTCAATCCTAGTTCACGAGGTTGTCAGGGCTCTTAGGAGGATGAACCCTAAGAAGGCGCCGGGGCATGACGGAATCGCCTCAGACGCAGCTCTGGAGGCGTGCCTGTTAGCCCCGTGTGTCTTTGTCGGGTTGTTTAATTTTTGTTTAGAAAGGGGCGTTTTTCCGCGTTGCTGGAAAATCCCAAACCTAAAAAGGCGGATGCGTCAGATCCGGGCAGCTATCGTCCAATTAGCTTGCTGCCGGTGCTGGGGAAAGTTTTAGATCGCGTTATGACTACGCGAATTGAGCAATTAGTTCGAGACAGCGGCGGTTTTAATAAACGACAGTTCGGTTTTATGGAGGGTAAGTCGACTATCGACGCGTTGGAGTTTGTTGTCGGGGAAATTAAACAGGCAAGAGAGGCCAAAGAGCACTGCGTTGTTGTAGCTTTGGACAGTTCAGGAGCATTTGATGCTGCCTGGTGGCCATTAATCGTATGCGAGTTAGAGCGTAGAGGTTGTCCGCGGAACTTGATGTCTTTAATCAAGAGTTATTTCTCGGGGCGACTAGCACAGGTCGAAATTCCGGGTGAAGTTTTGTCGCGCGAGGTGGAAAGAGGATGCCCGCAGGGGTCATGCTCTGGTCCCACATTTTGGAAGTTGTTGTACGAAAGCATCTTTAGGGTCAAGTTGCCTGCAGGATGCTCAATCGTTAGATTTGCGGATGACACGCTTTTAATTATCAGATCGCGATTATTAATGGACATGCGAACCAAACCAAACGAGGCGCTAAATAAATTGTACGAATGGTCGCGGAAAGTAAAATTACAATTCAATACATCAAAATCGGAGGCGCTTTATTTCGGGACGAAATCGGGACAGCGTCCCCCCAGACTAGAGTTAGGGGAGGAGAAAATCCCGTTCAAAAAAGCCATCACGTACCTGGGCGTTAAAATAGACGATAAATTAAATTGGAAAGCGCACGTACAATACGTTAAAAGTAAGGGCGGCGAAATATCAAATAAAATGATGGCGGCGGCTAAAATAAAGTGGGGTTTCAGGGGCGAATCGCTGAGGACGGTTTATACCAGAGCAATTGAGCCGGCAATGCTGTACGCAGCTTCTGTATGAGCAGAAGGTTGTAAAATGAGGGAGATACGGCAATTGATGAGCGTACAACGCATAACCGCGGTAAAAACGGCAAGGGCGTACAGGACCACCTCCACAGAGGCGGTCCTGGTGATCAGTAGGACTCTCCCTATTGAATATGTCGTTAGGGAGATTAGAGATAGGAGACTTATAGATATAGGGAAAGGGCGTGAAATTATCGAAGATATTAATCTTGGTAATAGGGACGTTGCAAGAAAGATCGTGGTATCAGAGTTGGGGCACCTGGCCGATATTAGAGGAACCGAGTTTATCGAAAGTGATCGGGACGCGACGGGTATCAGAATTTACACGGACGGTTCACGTATGGATGACGGGCAAGCAGGCGCGGCGTTTGTCGTGTTTAAGCAGGAAAGGGAGGTGTTCCGGTTTCAAACCAAACTCACGAACTGGAGCACTATCTTCCAGTGCGAATTGGTAGCCATACGAGAGGCTATTGATTACGTAATAAATCACACGGGTAGAGACGATTATTATATAATCAGCGACAGTAAATCAGCGCTGACGGCATTAACTAACATGAACACCTCGACAGACCTCCAGGCGGACATCTGGAAAATAGCGCATACAGCGCTCGAGTTTCGACGTTTAAAGTTCTGTTGGGTTAGGTCGCACGATGGTAACGTAGGAAATGATAGGGCTGACGAATTAGCTAAAGAGGCCGCGACGGGCGACTTTCGGATATCACATTCGTCGATACCGAGGTCTTTAATTAAAAGAAAGCTGCGTGAAAAATCAATTCGACAATGGGAAGAGAGGTGGAACAATGCTGCCACGGGCAGGTTGACCCACAAATTCATACCGAGCATAGAAGCTAGAGGTAGGATCGAGGTTAAGCTCGATCACAAAATGGTGCAGTTGATAACAGGGCACGGCGCCCTGAAGGCGTATTTACAAAGGTTCGGTCTAACCAACAGCGACCGCTGCGAATGCGGTGAGGGCGCGGAAAGCGCAGAGCACGTGCTTTTTGACTGCCCGCTTGAGGCGGGAAATCGAGGGTTGGCTGATAGCAAACTAGCTATCCTAGGTCTGGCATGGCCAAAGAGCCTAGAGGAAGTCGGGGAAGTTGTTAACCAGAAGGCGTTCTGGACAGCCTTAAAAGAATTCGCGGGAAGGGTCGCGAGATTAAACAATGACAACCGCGTGTAAAATTCGGTGGGGTTGGTGGGAGGATGGGAAAATTTTAGATTGACTTGGCGTGAGTAAGGATACGAGCATAGATATAACCAAAACCTGATATAAAAATAATAATAATAAAAAAAAATAATAAAAAAATAACATGATAATTATACCCAAATGTCCAATATGCACGAGAAACCCCCACACCATTAATACAGTCACTGCCTATCTTCATAATTATGTGCGGAAAATCGGGAAATCGGGAATAAATAATAACAAATAAACAATAACAAATAAATCAGAAACCCTCATTAAATTAAATCAATAAAGTAAACAAAGATAATAAAATAGAGTAAAACCGCGCATCCCCCCAGGACTTGAAAGTGAAGTGATAGTGATTGTGATCCCCCCCCCCCCAGAACATTTAGTGCATACCCACCAGGACTTTAGCAGTGCACCCCATCTTTCCCTTAGAAGTAAGTTACAGTTAGATGTAGGCAGACGACCAGATCTTCGGATGCTGGAGAATTTTTCATCGAGGTAAGACTTAAATTGTGGCGGCTGTACTCGCACAAGCATTAATTTACATTAATTAGTAGTTTTTGAAATAATTTAACAAGCACGTTTTGTGCGTAATGGCGTTAGCCGACATAATGCTTGTGCGAGTGCACCTGATAAATAGGGTGATGCTTTTGCTATTTTGTGCACTGCTATATGCTTAACGCTTATTAGACATTTATTTATATATTTATATAATTATATTTATTTATATTTTATATTTACACTTTATATTTATTAGCATGTATTGTAGTATTTTGTAGCATATTTGTTTTGTTTGACGTTCTGTCGCCATTTTGGTTGCAGTATATATTTGGGAAGGAAGAGTAGAATAGTGAAGATTGTAATCATAATATAAATCAGTTAGGGAATGATAGGGAAAGCTAGGGATGGATTTAAATTAGTTAGCTAGATTTGGATAGTTTTAAGACGACTCTTCAGGTCGCACTGGTAAGCAGAGCCGGCGTCTGCTATCCGGTATTACGGATCCCTTCTCCTCTCATTTTTGCTTGTGTCTTGTTGATCGGGTACACTCCAAAGTCAACGCTATGGATACCATTATTTACAACCCTGTTTATAGTTTTTGTTTTTAGTTTTTGTTTCAGTTTGTCAGATTTTTAGGTTTGTTAGATTGTTAGAGTTTGTTAGGTTTGTTAGATTTTAGGTTTGTTAGGTTTTTATTTAGAATTTTATTTAGGGTGGATTAATTATGAAGTTAGAATTAATTAGAAGCACGATTATTTTTCGCGTTTAAACCCAACTCCGGGTGGAACATTGGGGACGTGGCCGCAAGTATAGCGGCCCTTATTCAAATTATAATGTCCATTCTGAAACAGATGGTGTTGTTAGGGTGGTCACGCTTAAAACCGCTCATGGCGAGCTGAAACGTCCTGTGGTAAAGCTCTGCCCATTGCCCGCAATGTAGAAAAATAATTTCTTTTTTTTCTTTTGTTTTTTTATAGATCCTTTTTTCTCTTGTTCGTTTTTTCTTTTCGCTTGGTCTCCCCCCCCCCCGCCATATAATTATTTTTCCTTTAAAATGCCTTGCATTTTGGTGGGCTGTATGATCCGTTTTTATGTAAATTAATTAAAACCTAAATTTTATCGTATTGAGTTTGTTGCTTATTGTTAACTCCGATGCGCGCATTTAACTCAGTTTAGAGTAGAAAATTCCTGAGTTTCCGATAGCATACAGCCAGTGCCGCGAGTGTCGGAGCGCTCTAGCTAGCGCGCATCATCCAACAACTGGATATCGATTTGGAAAGTCCACGTTCTATACAAGTTTAATTTTCGTTTTCGAATTGATAACATCAATCGATCGTGCACGGCCTGCAAACAGAGTTTCGTTTGGGTTATTGAATTGACCGCATCGATCGTGCATGTACTGCACTAAAAGTTTCTTGTTTCGTTGTGAAAACTGTTCGTGATGTTATGTGTGTTAGAACCGCAATGGATTAACCCGCTTATAGCTTTTTTCAACATCCTACATGCTGAGTTTCCACTACGCCGCTTGACTTCACACGTTTTACGTGGAATTAATTCGATGCTGCATCGTTTTTTCGCATTTGAATCGCATAGTAAACAACCACAGGTGAGTGCTATCGTAAATGCTTTGATTAATTGCTTTGTTTAAAAGACATTTAATTATTTGTTTGTTGGTCACACCTATTAAATTAAAATTACAGTCCACTTTTAAATCTCGCTGTTTGAGCCATCGAAATTCCCCCGCACGTTACAATAACTTTAATCAGAATAAAAACGTATCATGTGATAAATAACTAATTCATAGGCGGGTCTCCTTAAAATAATATTTAAAACTAGAGTGGGAATTATTAGTCCTTTGAATGAACTCATAAAATTATGCAAGCAATGTACCCTTGATGAATAGTAATCTATGCTACGAAAAGTGATGCAAGAGACTAAATAAATGTCGTTAACTGTATGAATATAAACATGACCTTCTAAAACAGTACGTCTTTGTTGAGAAACTTTAGATGATCGGACACGGCACAAATGCGCAAGTCCAGTCACCTGTGGAATTCTGACAGAAACGTTTAATGAAGCATAAACATACCCTAGCCTATTTACTCATATAGATTTCACAAAATAATTGAAAATAATAAGAATGATTGCATAAGCCTTTCACAAAAGTATATTTAAACACGAAGTGTATTTGAGCGATGATATGAAGCTTGTTAAGAATAAATCACAACACTTAAACTGAATGACAAGAATGTATGTTAATTTGTAGACAGATAATTCTATAGCCAATGTTGACATTAATATTTCTTGCTTAAAGAATAATGAAATGTAAATATTCCCCAAAGTTTCAGAACTATATACAAAACCAACCTTGATAATTAATAGCATTACTAATTAGAATAAACTTTATACGAATACGTTCGTTACTCGAATAATTGGTTCTTATTAGATGTTACAATCTACCCCTGAAAATATAGTTTACCCAACTATCATACATGCAAGTAAAAATATATACAATAACCTAGTAACAGCATATCATCCCAATGTGGCTGTTACAATCTACCTGTTAAGATATTCTATATCCTCAAGTTTGAGCAACTTAATGACATCAGCATCAACGGTTTCGGGGTAGAAGGCAAATCCATCGTAGGACCTCTACATTTCACCAGAGAGAAGAAGGTGAGACATGTTAACCTCCTTTACGTCCAAGATGGTGTGCAAGAGCACTACTGCTGGATTGCAAATCTGAACCGATTGGTAGAAGACAGCTATCGAAAGAACACACGCATAGATGGTTTTATGATTGATGTTTGGTGTATTTCCGTAGCAAGGAAGAGCTACATAGACATACAGATAATGACTGCAACACGTGGTTATCAAAATGCCAAACGCTTTCAACAACACTCTAGAATTTAATAATGTACACAAACGTACGCGAGTTATGTGATCCCCCATTTATTGTATCAATATAAAACTAATACCTAAGAAAGTTATTAGAAAATATTAGGAAATATTAGGAAAATGCAACAATGTAATTAAAAGACAATTTATTACAATTTATATTCAGTTTATAAACGTTCCCATAAACGGAAACGCTACAAAGTAGCACAAGGATAAGTGACACTGCAGATGTCAGGTCACAGACGGTCGTAGGAAGTCACGTACCGAGATTACGCAGAAGTAAGCCTGCAACATTGTAATTATGAATAGCTTTTAAGATAGCAACTATGTATCATGAATGGAATCAAGTGTAAGCGGACATTAGGTCCGCAGATTCCCACAGAACTGTGAGAGGGTAGGGAGATTATATAAGGCCCGGGAGCTCCACTCGCAGGCAGTTCATCAAACGTTCAGCTTTTGCATTGCAGTTCATAGATAGCTCACTTGTACAATTAAGTAATAATTTTGGACTTAGAGTAATAATTCAAGATTGTCTAAATTCAATATTTAACTTCTGTATAAAACTTAAATAAATGTGTTAAAGTTCAAAGAGTCTTTTTAAAAAGGACCGCTCGAAGCCACGAACCTTAACTGGCGCAGTCGTAACGGATGTCAAAAGAGCACTAGCGAATCCAACTTCGAGGAACTGGTGGTCCGGGAATTTCAATTCCGAATTTGGTAGAACAAAACAAAAGTTGGAGGCGAAACACGCATCGTTCAAGTCCAGCAGTTGAAAGAAAAACAAGAATAGTTCGAATTTAACAAAAGAAAAACAGAAACAAAGAAAGAAATCAATGAAAGCAACAAAGCAACTAGTGTAAGTTCATTTTCCTACACCAATTGAAATTTATTTTATTATTAACAAAAACATTTGATATTTGCTAGTTTATGATTTATATATGTATATTAACTATTGTTACAAAAATTTTATGCAATTTTTTGAAAATAATCGACTTAGCAATTGCTAGAGATTATCTTCAAGCTTTTATTATTATTTTACTTGTATATGAGAAAGATTTATAAAAACTTGAGACAACTAAAATTCTGAGACAAAGAAACTTGAGAAAAACTATTCCGAGACAAAACTAGAGACAATTAAAAAAGTCGCAGAGCGCACAAGAGACTAGATCACGTTTTAACTAACGTAAGAAAATTTTTTTGGAAACAAAACTAAACCTCTAATTCAGCAATCTTAACTGACGCAAGAAATTTTTAGAATTTTTAATTCAACAATAAAAGAATTAACTGGCGCATAAAAATAATTTAAATACACCGAAAATAACAAGCGAAAGCAAAATTACGAGCAATTAAAAACTAAAACCCTTATAACAACGCAACTATTCAAACGCGAATACAATCCATAAATAGACAACCTGCAATCTATTATTAAAAACCGCATCTTAATACAAGAAATAACAAAGCGCAAATTGAACGCAAATATTTCATCTTCCAAAGTGAATGAAATCTACCCTTGGATAAATACGCATAAAATCTAATAATAAATCACATCAAAAGCTATTTAAATACATCGCAAAACCTTTCAGCATTGTGAAATTTAAAACAGCATAAAATTACGATCGGAAACTTTATTGAAGTATCAATTTAAAATTACTCAGAAAAGATAAATAATTACGGTACTGAGAACGCATTCAAACGCGAAAATTTTAATTAAATATTTCAGTAAATTAACAAAGCACACATTTCAGAGTATAAAATCACAGCGAGTACTGAATAACACCCACAGTATAATTAAAAACCTTACAATCGCATAAACCAAAGAGATAATTATTACGCAGCTAACTAAACTCGACATAAATTAAAAATAGAGAAGTTTTAACTGACGCAACTAACGCAAAACATTCAAGCCCGATAAATTACCACAAAAATAACTCAGCCTATTGAAACTTCAGAAATTAAAATTAAAAATCAACAAATCAAGAGTAAACTCAACCAAACCAATACCAAGCGTAAAACCCATTAAATAACACCAAAAAACCACAAAATAAATCCAAATTTAAAAAAAAAATAATTTTGTTTACTTTTTTAAAATTACCCAAATATTACCTCAGCCAAGATGACTAATGAAATGAAACTGTACTTAGAAATGATCCCAAGCTTTAACGGTAATGACCAATGCTTACTCAGTAATTATATTGCAGCCTCTGAAATATTCCTAAAAACGTTTTATAAGCCAGGTGATAACGAAAGAAACACTGCTTATCCGCTTTATTATCAGTAAACTGACCGAAAGGGCACTAACATTAATTGCAAGTCGCGAGGACGTAGACCAATGGGAAGAGTACAAACGCATATTGATTGCATATTTCGGCGATCAAAGAAACCTAAAATGTTTAGTAAGGGATTTAACAAGCCTTAGAATGGAACACAACAAATCACCCTATCAATTTGGAATGAAATGCCAATATGTAAGAAGATTAATCTTGACAAAACTCAAAATCGAAGAAACCGACCCAAACGTAAGACTTTTAAAAACTAAAATGTATGACGAGATGGCATTAGATACCTATCTAAATGCACTACCCGAACGACTTTCAGATTAAATTAGATTTCAACATCCCCAAAACTTAGAAGAAGCAATGAACATGATAATCGAAAAAGAGAACGTAATGTACTATAGAAACCGACTATATAACCCCAACGCGAATAAAAGCTACACGCCAATGAAAACTATACAACTCGCAAGACAAATAAATCCACAACAAAAATTTAATTAATTCAATGCACAAACAAACCAAACGCGAACTAATAATCCACGTTTCAATAACTCAAACTTTAACAACCAATACAAACAATTCTCAAAACCAACGTTTTACCCGAACTTTTCAAAACCCGTGTATCAACCAACATTTAACTCGAACTTTTCAAAACTTGCATTTCAACCGAGATTCAATCAAAATATAAATCAACAAAGACCAGCATGCAACGCGAACCCTAATAGAAATTCACCGATGATAAACAATAATAATCCCAATAACTATTATAAACCTACACCAATGGATACCTCATCTGGTAACACCAGACCCAATACGAAAATAACGCACATAAGACCAAACCCTAATCAAAAACGCACTTTCACTTCAGAAGAGCTATTTCATCAAGAAGTAGAAGAGTATGAAGATGACCAGAATAATAGCAATCGACCGTGTACGAATAATGAACAGAATCAGTCAAACCATTATGAACGCGAAGAACCATATGAAAATTACGAGGAGGACGACGAAGAGAACACATGTTCAAATTTTCAAATAGACCATTTTATAAACGACCAAACGTAATAAATCTAAATAATATGAATCACCTTGTATTACTCTATATCGAAATACCTCACGCTGAATTTAAATTACTAATCGATACCGGATCTTCAAAAACATTAATAAGCCCGCGAACAGTAAAAAAAAATTATCTAAACTATGTAGAAAGAGAACCCTTCAAAATTAAAACCGCCCATCAAACAACCCTACACCAATTCGTAGCAAACATACCTTTAACCTTTAACGTAAAGATGAAACATAAATTCTGCATATTTGAATTTAACGACAAATATGACGGACTATTAGGAATCGACCTTCTAAGAAAATTAGGAGCCTACATAAATATTAAAAACCGATTATTAAGAACCAAATATGGACAAATCCCCATCAAATTTCAAAACACCCAAATAGACGAAAAATATACATTAGAACCCCGAACAGAAAAAAAGATAAGAATCCCCGTAAACTCAAATAAAAATTTAGGAATAATAAACCACATAACTTTTCAACAAGGAGTAGAAACCCCAACAGCATTAGTAAAAATCAAAGATAATTATGCCACAACGACCATATTAAACTCAAATGACTACCCCCTAGAACTATCCCTAACAAACGGGATTAACGTAGAAGAATTAAATTTTAATGAGATGGAAATAGACGAAAATTTAAACGAAAATTACAAACCCGTAGAAAACGACGAAATGTTAAGACAAAATTTAAATAAAATCCGATTTAACCGCGACATAAATCACGAAGAGCAGAAAGCAATACAAAAATTATGTTAGGAGTACCGTGACATATTCCATTGCGAAGGAATACCCCTAACCTTTACAAATACAGTTAAACACAACATTGAGCTAACGGACAACAAACCGATATTTACCAAAGCATACAGATTACCCCAGGCAAATCAGGAAGAAGCTGACAGACAAGTAGCCGATCCATTAGATCAAGATATCATACAACACTCCAATTCACCATGGAGCAGCCCCGTATTAATAGTACCGAAAAAACTAGACGCATCAGGAAAACGGAAATACAGAATAGTAATAGATTACCGCAAATTAAACGACAAAACGGTAGACGATAAATACCCGTTACCGAATATAACTGAGATTTTAGATAAGTTAGGCAAGTGCCAATATTTTTCGACGCTAGATTTAGCATCAGGATACCATCAAGTGGAAATGGAAGAACGAGATACACAAAAAACAGCCTTTAGCACACCTAGAGGACATTATGAATATAAACGGATGCCATTTGGACTAAAGAACGCACCCGCAACTTTTCAACGAGTAATGGATAACATATTACGAGGGATACACAACGAAAAATGCCTTGTGTACCTAGATGATATAATAGTGTATTCAACATCATTAGTGGAGCACATTGAAAGATTACGAGAAGTGTTCGAAAGATTAAGAACCGCACAATTTAAGGTACAACTAAGAGCGAATTTATGCAGAAAGAAATAGCCTTTTTAGGACACATAATAACACCCCAAGGAGTGATGCCGAACCCCGACAAAACAAACGCTGTATTAAATTACCCCATACCCAAAACGAATAAAGAGATAAAAGGATTTTTAGGCCTTAGCGGTTATTACCGAAAATTCATAAAAGGTTATGCTCAAATAACAAAGCCCCTAACCAATTGTTTAAAAAAGGGAAACAAAATTGTACATACCCCAGAATTTATAAAAGCAGTAGATAAAATCAAAAGCATTTTAACAAATCTCCCTGTATTAGAATACCCAGACTTTTCGAAACCATTCATATTAACAACAGACGCATCAAATGCCTTAGGCGCAGTATTAAGCCAAGGAACAGTAGGTAACGATAAACCCATCAGTTACGCATCAAGAACCCTCAACGAAACAGAGCAACGATACAGTACGATAGAGAAAGAATTGTTAGCCATAATTTGGGCAACAAAGTATTTTAGACCGTACCTATACGGATGAAAATTTTATATATACACCGATCATAGACCATTAGTATGGTTATGCAAACTCAAAGAACCTAACTCGAAATTACAAAGATGGAGAATCAGACTAGAAGAATTCAATTCATAATCACGGAAGTTTTGAACAACCCCAACCCTGTAAAATACACGAAAGTGGATAATAAGAAAATTTACCAAGTTCAAATAACCAAAGACGACAATGAATCACAGATAATTAAATTTCTGAAGGAATACACCCCCGAGAAAAAACGATTTTACTTTTACTTCAACACGGAAAACTTGTACAAACGATTTTCAGGAATATATCTAAAATTATTCAACAATTCTGGCCCCGAACTTATAAGATGCACAAGAAAATTAATAACATTAGACGACCCTGACGAAATAAACGATGTAATAAGAAACCAACACGAAGGAAAGACCAACCATCGAGGAATAAACGAGACCCTAAAACAAATCATGAGACGTTACTATTTCAAGGACATGAAAGAATTAACTACAGACTTTATCAATCAGTGCGAATTATGTGATAAAGCCAAATATGAGAGAAAACCCCCAAATATACCCTTAATGTTGACTAAAACACCAGACAAACCTTTCCAAAAATTACATGCAGATACTCTAGTAGTAGAAGCACAAAGTTACCTAACAATTATGGACGCATTTACGTAAATAGGCTAAGCAATACCAATCACTTCTAAAAATAGTATAGACGTAACTCAAGGATTTCTACACTATTTTACATTTTACGGAACACCCGAAACAATAACGTTAGACAACGGAAGCGAATTCAACAACGAAACAATTCAAAACACTTTGGAACTACACAAAATAAAAATTCACTTTATAACGGAAAACCACCTTGAATCCAACGGACTAATCGAAAGACTACGTTCAACCCTATTAGAACAGATCAGATTATTAATAATAAGTTACAAGAAAGAACACATAACTAATTTAATGTCATACGCATTAATCGCGTATAATAACACAATTCATTCAACGACAAATTTTACACCCTTAGAACTAACACTAGGACACTCAAATTCACGCAACCCGTACGATATACATTATAACAAAGAAATCTATCAGCAATACGCTAAAGATCACAAAGAGAAACTAAAAATAACTTATGACAAAGTAAAGGACAAGTTAGATAACGACAAAGAACGCATTACCGCGACCCGTAATAAAAACTCAGACATAAACAAATTTTCCATAGGACAAACCGTATTCGAGAAAAATTACCAAGCTAAAAGACACAAAACGTCACCGAGAAATTTAGGCCCCTTTAAAATCAAACGAAAATCCGACAAAAACGTAGCCGCGATAGACGACGGCAAGACAACAAAATATGTTCACCTCAAAAATTTAAGACACCCTGTACTTTCAGATGGACAATCGTCACCCTTACCGTCAACCTCCACCCAGGTAGAACGGACACAGAAATTATAATCGAAGACATAAAGAACAACCCCGGTATACTACCAATTAAATTAGGCAGTATGCAGAACACTATAGATTATTGGACCTTTGCACAAAAATTCGATTTAACCGAGCTAAAACAAGAATTTCAAATAATCAAAAATAATTATTTTCGACTAAAACAATCAATGGACACAACAAAATTCGGAAAAGAATACGCAATAGAAATGATGAACTACGACAGTATAACAGAAAGTATTTTGAAAAATATAGAAGACAAATTTAATCGACTAATACCTACAGAACAAATGACGAGAAGAAAAAGAGGACTAATTAACGGATTAGCAAACCTAATCAAAGCAATTACCGGCAATCTAGATAACCAAGACGCAGAACGTTATGACAACGCGATACAACAATTAATAGAGAACCAAAACGACATCAAAACCATAATTAGTAACCAAATATCGTTAACTCAATCAACGATCATCAAATTTAATGAAACCCTAAGAAAATTAGTTAGAAATCAAGATAGTATAGCCAATCGAATAGAAACCTTAGAAAATAACATGCGAACTACCATGTTAGGCATGCGAGATTTAATCAGATTCAATACGATATACAACCAGATAATATCAACTCTAACTTTAATTCAACAAATCCTAGCAACATTAGAAAACGCAGTAACCTTTGCAAAATTAAATACCCTACATTCAAGTATCATAGAACCAATTGATCTATTAAAAGAATTATTGAAATGTTAAAAACCAATGTGCCGATGAAACCACTGGACCCTCTAAATCAGTTACTGTTTTACGCTGTCACCGATTGTGGCATATGCAATAAACCTCTGGATGACAATAGCGTGAGAGACCACAACCACAATACTGGAAAATTCCGCTTTGCCGCGCATACAAAATGCAACAAGGAATACAGGATGCCCAGCTTCGTCCCTGTTGTATTCCATAATCTTAGCGGCTACGACTTTTACTTTGTTGTCAAAGAGTTGCATTGCGGTTTTCGTAATACCCATCAACAAAGAGAAGTTTATATCATTCACTAAAAACTTGAGGCTGTACGGTAATGAACTCGAAGAGGAGGAAGAGGATGATGCAAGTGATAAGTTATGATTCCAGTTGCCATTCATAGACAAAGATTCTACATTATAATTTCAATAAGGACCGTTATACTATGCTCCTTTCGAAGGTACTACATTGGGTTTAAACGCGAAGATATAAAGTGCGTCAAATTTATTCTGACTCGAAATTTATAGATGCTAAATAAAAATTAACTAACTAAAACTAAAATAGAATTTAAATAATGGTATCACTAACGTTGATTTTGAAGTGTGTTCGATCAACAAAACACGAGCAAAAGTAAAATGGGAGGGATTTGTAATACCGGATAAAAGTCGCTAGCTCTGCTTACCAGTACGACCTGAAGGATCGTCTTAAAACTATCCAAATCTAGCTAGCTAATTTAAAAATGAATTTAAATTTTCTAAGCATTCGCCAAATATTTTAATAGTGAATCCAGCTATTTTGCATGCTCTATAAATTTACAAATTCGTCTTCCCTGGTCTAAGTAATTTATTTTATCTATAGCCTAAATCCGTCCCTAGCTTTCTCTATCATTCTCTAACTGATTTATTTATAATTACAATCTTCGCAATTGCAATTTTCCTTTCTACAAAGATGCGGCATCTAAAAATGGCGACAGAACGTCAGAAAAAAAACAATTCAAGCCCCAAAATAGTGCAAAATAAATATAAAATATAAATATAAATAAATATAAGTAAATATATAAATAAATAAACATTTAAAAGCATAAGCATGTAACAGTGCATAAATTAGCAAAAGCAACACCCAAATTATCAGGTGCACTCGCATGAGCATTATGTCGGCTAGCGCCTTTACACACAAAACGTGCTCGTTGAATTATTTTAAAATCTGCTTTTTTAATGCAAATCAATGCTTATGCGAGTACAGCCGCCACAATTTTGTTCTTACCTCGTATATAAATTTCTCCAGCATCCGAAGATCTGGTCGTCTGTCTACAACTATGTTTCTTACTTTTAAGGGGAGTTGAATATGCACTGTGGGTATGCACTAAACGTTCTGGCGAGGTCACAATCACTATCACTTTTAAGTCCTGAGGAAATGCGCGGTTTCACTCTATTTTATTTCATTTATTTATTTACTGAATTAAATTAATGAGGTTTTTGATTTATTTTTTTATTATTTATTTGTTATATTTATTTCCGATTTTGCGCGCGTAGAAGGTGGGGTAGTAATTGTTTTAGTGATGTAGGGGTTCATCGTGCATATTAAACTTTTGGGATTTTTTTTAAATAATACTACTATCCGTTAAATTAAAATTCAACTCATGTCCATTTCCGCGCCAAGTTCGTCATCATCTAATAACCATCCTGCTATTTCCCTAAGCCCTATTATTTGCTTCAAGGCTAACCACCCTGCTACCACCCTGGGAGGGGTGTTAGTATATATTCAAAATTAAGACTGTTAAGACTTTAGAACAAGTAATAATAAACACTTTAAATTTCTTAAGTACTTAGATCAACAGTATAATGACAATTTCTCATATTACCACTACTTGCTTACTCAAGTTGAAGCAGAATAAATACCTCTACTCACCACCACGATGAATAATCTTGTTCACTACCTACTGCTTTACTATATTGCTAAATTACCGGCTAACTTTATTCTGAGCCTAAGTCCCATATACCTCAGCGGATCCATCGGCCCTATAAAAGTACACAAAAATATAAAGCAATAAAGATTCGGATTGGCCTGTGGTATCTTTTACTCTTTTCTAATAATCACTATTAACATTTAATTTGTAAATTTCATAAACAAAATATCAAAGGCCAAGTGCATGCATTTGAGGAACATTAATCATATATATATATATATATATATATATATATATATATATTGCTGTGATATACTCCTTTGAATGCGGGAACTGGAATATAACAAACTGCTGTGATATACTCCTTTGAATGCGGGAACTGGGTCCTTTCAACAAAAAAATTCTAGCCCCACCGATTGGGCGTCATAAACTGCTGTGATCCTGGTTTCGCTTCAGCTGCTCACCTAATTTTATAAACCTCCTCATTCATAAAATTAAACAACACATTCCTACCACAAACATCAACGTTAACTCTATTTACATCAATATTCAGAATACATTAAATTTTCAAATTAAATTTCAGCATAAAATTCAGTTTTAAAAAGAATTTCAAGATTAATTTTATTATCACTTTAACGTGCATCCAGAATTAAAGTCCTTGTGGGATGCCTACTAATTAATATAACAATATAAGCAGACCGGAGTCTGAGTATAAAGGAGCATCTACCACCCCTTTACGTTAATTAACCAGGTTCGTCTAATTGAGCTAAAAGACATACCCAAAGTTTCATCATAATTCAGAACATCAATACTAAATACCCTTTCTACTTAAACAAGCAAATTTTATCTTAAAATTAAAATTTTATGGTTAGTACAATTTCACTAATGTCCATTTAAAGTAAATCAATTATAAAGTTATTCAACACACACAAAATGTCAAACAAAATAGTATAATTTACCTGAAGGTTACTGTCCTCGTAGCTTCAATGTACATCGTCCCTTTAGTTAATCACACCATTCCAACAGGATTATATTTACGGCTTCTAATTCTCAACGCTTTTAAAATTTTCTCCATCACCATTTATTTAAAGTTGTTTCTGGGCTTTTCCGGAACTCATCTGTGTATATCTGACCCTTGTTTCGTGGATCCAGACACGTATTTGAACCATTTAATTATTAACACCCCCGAAAAATAACAAAGAAGTTCATACTTCTGTCACCAATATACGCCAAAACTGCCTACTTTTGTGTATACATTTGTCGTTGTAAATTTTGCTAATTGGTACAGTGATACTAAATTTTATTACCTTGTATCTAAGTGCACTGAAGTACATTCATGTTAGCACGTAAATAACAAACTATTTTGAATCACTAAAATATACGAGCAAACTTTAAATTATTTTATCAAACTAAAATGCACTGTTTAACATCTTGAATCAAGTCGCGGATGTAAGAGCTTTTAACGCATCGAATAGTCAAAAGTCTAAGAGGCCGAAATTCATATTACCACCGGTATATATAGCGAATAGCCGGCACGTCGCTTTTGTCCTCAAAACAGACAATTCTTAAGAATTTCTCATTCTATGTTCCCAGTCCGTCGCTCGCGCGTCGGTTTTTACGAATTTTTCACTCGCCCCATTTAAATCTCAGAAATTCTCACACGGCACGCAAACATGTCCGAGAAAAACTAATTAATGTTGTACAGAAATTGTTGTTTCTACCTCTGATATTTGCATCCTATTTTCAACCAATTGTGACTCTCGTGACGTTGCTTAAATCACGCCTTTTACTATATGTGTCTTTGCTTGACGCATTTTCTCTTTCCTTTTCTAACCTGTTCGTATTGGTGCAAATTGATATTCTTTATTATCGATTATTTTCCAGTCCATGTGGACTATCTGGGTTAAATAACCCCGTATCGCACCTTCTCGTGAATATTAAGCCCCGGTTTCTCCAAGATTCTTTGTAAACATTAATTATCTGCAAAATTTTCGCCGAATGAGCTTTTAAATAAACCCTGTTTTGTATTTCGTGCTAAAGCATCTGACCGTTTCCAATATCCTTAGAATCGACATGTTTATCTAAACAAATTAAACTGAAATTGCCTTTTAAAATACGCAGGTGTGTTCAAACATCCTACTTCTAACTAACACTTCTAGGATTTGCATTTTATTGGGTTTTACAAGTTTCTGTAGATATTATCTGTACGTTTTGTTCAATACCGGTTACTTGAAATAGAGTTAATTAAGATAAATTTTGCACGTAATTTCCATTTGTTTAGGAATAATTACATTACACGCAGAGCTTTTAATACTGCTTCTTTTAATATAAAGCGTCTTGTACATGATTTAAATCTCTTATGTTTAATGAAACTAATAAATTTTTATGCTTCACGGTTTTAATAACGCGTATTATCTAATAATATTCATTATACACGGTGATTAAAATTATTTGATGTGATTATTTAATTTTCTACCCTGGTCTAAATATGAGTATTTTCCCCTATTTGAATACAAATAATCCCACTTATTTGAATGCAAATATTAAGCATTTAGCCCAAAAAATTACAAAAAATTGCCTATCACTCTCTACCCTTATCTATCTAACTTACCTACCTTATCTCCAATTCAAAAAAATATTTACACCTATCCTATATCCCTATCCTATTCCTAACTCTCACCTAATTCTATAAACTGAAATTATCCCTAACTTCATCCTACTTATCCATCTAATCCTATATACATCCTATATACCTATCCTATTCCTAACTTTTAACTAATCTTCATTATACTTTACTTCCCCCTACCTAATCCTATATGCCTATCCTACTCTTACTCTATTCCTAACTCTCCACTAATCTTCTATGAAATATCTACACTTAACCTATCTTATTTTCTTCCTACATTTACTCTTTATTCTCATCCTAAACCTATTCCTAATTATCTCCCATATTTATCCTATACCTAGCTTTATTTTCTATAAACACTTACTTCTACTTTTCTATATACACCTATCTCTATTCTTATCCTATTTAAATCTAACTCTCTTCTTGACCCTCCATGTCTTTCTTCTTACCATCCTAATACTCTTCATCCCTATCTCTCCCCCTTCTATATCTATACTTAACATCTCTATTATCTCCCATACCATAAACTTATCATCCCTATTATCCTGACTCTTAAATACAGCTTCTTCTTCAGTCCCTACATTTGTCTGTTTCTCATTTACTATTTTTTTCTTTTCTGCCGACAAACCAAACGATACTACTTTAAAGTTATCGATTTTTTCCTCTATGGAAAATCCTATATACCTTCTAGAATTCTTATGTAATGGAATCCGCCAGAATACATTCCTTGAATCTACTTTATTAAAAACAAACTTGCCATCTTTACTTAATTTCGCCTTCACCTGCTCCTGATATGCTGCTCCTACCCCCACTACTTCTGCATGTTTTTGTATTAAAGCTTGAACCTCTACTTTCCTTTCCTCTGGACATCTTATTGTGTTGATCTGATTACCTTCATCATCCTCTACCTCTACTACATTAATACTCAACCCCGTGTCATCCTCTGTGACTTCATAACTGCCCTTCCATGGCACTACCCTATCCTTAATCCTTATTACCTTCCTTTCCATATCTATCAAAACCCCTAACTTCATCATACAGTCAACACCTAAAATGCTCTGAAACTTCAGTCCAGGTACAATTACAAACTCCTGTTCACAGCTTAAACCTCCTATATCTATCCTAAGCACCACAACACTATTTACTACAGCAAACTTCTTTTTATTTGGAGCTACAAAATGGCTACGCTTTATAGGCATAATTCTATCACAAACCTTATCCCTAATTTTGCTGACGAATTCCTCCGATATTAAACTCGCCTCTGCCCCTGTATCAAGTAATACTTCTACATTATTCTCAAAAATTTCTAAATTAATAATTGGCAAACATAATTTTTCCTCAGTTTCTGGTTCTACTTCCTCCTCAATTTTGAAAAATTCACGTGGATGTTCATATACATTTACACTGGAATCTAGTGGTCTGTCGCGTTCTAAAAATCCTGTCCAGGTCTGTTTTCCCTACTCGGTCCTGGTATAGCCGTCAACTCAGCGTACGTCATAGGCGTTTCCACTCGTTCCGTGTCTGTATTAGCAGTCCCGCTCATGTCTGGTGAACTATTCATTCTGGTAGGTCCCGGTCTCTGTGCAGGTCCCCTTCCTAAACTATTACTCCTAACGTATGGTCGTCTCTGTTCCCAATTCTGTCGCTGGTATCCGTAATTATTCCCCCTTCTAGCATAGTTGTCCGTCTATTGTCAAACCTAACTGTGTTGATCTGTCTTTCCCTGTTTTCCCGAGGTCGTCCACTACTTACGTCGTCGTACCTCTGCAGGTATTCCAAAACATTTCTCTGTCCACTATGTTCTGTAGTGCTACGTGCTGTCTTATGTCTACCTCGAAGTGTCGTGATAAATACTTAATAATTTGTCGGTCCGTCAGTGGTGGGTTCAGTTGCTTTGCTATGCTATACTTGCGTATAGCATATTGCTCTACTTCCTGAAAATTCTCCTTAAATTTCCTGTGATTAAGTCGTCTCGTACCTGATCTTGTCTGTGGTCACTCCAGTAGTGCTTTAGAAATTTGTTTTCAAAGTCCTGATACGTGTCTATGTCCTGTCCTACTAAATTGTACCACGCTTCCGCATTGTCTTTTAATAAAGAATTTATCGTATTTAGTTTAGTCTGTTCGTCAAATAAATTTCCCACTAGATTTCTTACACTATTAATAAAAATTTGTGGATTTACCCTGTTATCGCCATAAAATTTCATGTGTTGGTCCAATGATACTCCACCTGTAGAAAATCTGGGACCATCCCCCGTTAAATTTGACATGTTGTATTTAATACTACTAACTTCGCGTTCTACCCTGCCTAACTGATCCCTACATGAGTCCGTCACTTCAGTCATTTTTACATTAATCTCTTCTTCACAGAACATGCGTACTTCGGACTTTAAATGTCCCATTTCCTGTCGAAGACCTGTAATATCACGCTCATTTTTTTCAACCCTATTTTTAACTTCTCCCATCTTTACGGTAAGACTATTTTTAAATTCTGAAACTTCTTTATTCGTCTTATCTATTTTCTCACTTAGGGTTTCCCTAACTCCTGTTAATGTCTCATTCATTCGGTCAAATTTTCGATTTGAGTCCTCTCTCGCTCTATTCGATTCATCGCTTAGCAGTTCTAATTTTCTGTTAGACTCCTCCATCGCTCTATTCGATTCTTCCCTAGCTCTATTAGATTCTTCACTCATCCTCTCTAACATTCTCAATATCATCTCGTTTCCTTGATCCCCTGATTCCGTCCTCGACTGATCTCTACTGCCTCCAGCTTCTTCCATTTTAGAATTTTTTATGCACAATGCACTATCGTCACTTCCAATTTCCACTCCTTGACTCCTTAACCACTCTTTTCTCTGCATACGTTCTACTCACTCACACACACTCAAAATACTCTTAAATTTATACACACACAGAAATTCTCTCTCTCAGATCGCCAGTTTCCTGGAATAGTTAAACACTATCTGGAATTCGAGCCCTAACGTTGTGGTCGCCATAAACTGCTGTGATATACTCCTTTGAATGCGGGAACTGGAATATAATAAACTGCTGTGATATACTCCTTTGAATGCGGGAACTGGGTCCTTTCAACAAAAAAATTCTAGCCCCACCGATTGGGCGTCATAAACTGCTGTGATCCTGGTTTCGCTTCAGCTGCTCACCTAATTTTATAAACCTCCTCATTCATAAAATTAAACAACACATTCCTACCACAAACATCAACGTTAACTCTATTTACATCAATATTCAGAATACATTAAATTTTCAAATTAAATTTCAGCATAAAATTCAGTTTTAAAAGAATTTCAAGATTAATTTTATTATCACTTTAACGTGCATCCAGAATTAAAGTCCTTGTGGGATGCCTACTAATTAATATAACAATATAAGCAGACCGGAGTCTGAGTATAAAGGAGCATCTACCACCCTTTACGTTAATTAACCAGGTTCGTCTAATTGAGCTCAAAGACATACCCAAAGTTTCATCATAATTCAGAACATCAATACTAAATACCCTTTCTACTTAAACAAGCAAATTTCATCTTAAAATTAAAATTTTATGGTTAGTACAATTTCACTAATGTCCATTTAAAGTAAATCAATTATAAAGTTATTCAACACACACAAAAATGTCAAACAAAATAGTATAATTTACCTGAAGGTTACTGTCCTCGTAGCTTCAATGTACATCGTCCCTTTAGTTAATCATACCATTCCAACAGGATTATATTTACGGCTTCTAATTCTCAACGCTTTTAAAATTTTCTCCATCACCATTTATTTAAAGTTGTTTCTGGGCTTTTCCGGAACTCATCTGTGTATATCTGACCCTTGTTTCGTGGATCCAGACACGTATTTGAACCATTTAATTATTAACACCCCCGAAAAATAACAAAGAAGTTCATACTTCTGTCACCAATATACGCCAAAACTGCCTACTTTTGTGTATACATTTGTCGTTGTAAATTTTGCTAATTGGTACAGTGATACTAAATTTTATTACCTTGTATCTAAGTGCACTGAAGTACATTCATGTTAGCACGTAAATAACAAACTATATTGAATCACTAAAATATACGAGCAAACTTTAAATTATTTTATCAAACTAAAATGCACTGTTTAACATCTTGAATCAAGTCGCGGATGTAAGAGCTTTTAACGCATCGAATAGTCAAAAGTCTAAGAGGCCGAAATTCATATTACCACCGGTATATATAGCGAATAGCCGGCACGTCGCTTTTGTCCTCAAAACAGACAATTCTTAAGAATTTCTCATTCTATGTTCCCAGTCCGTCGCTCGCGCGTCGGTTTTACGAATTTTCACTCGCCCCATTTAAATCTCAGAAATTCTCACACGGCACGCAAACATGTCCGAGAAAAACTAATTAATGTTGTACAGAAATTGTTGTTTCTACCTCTGATATTTGCATCCTATTTTCAACCAATTGTGACCCTCGTGATGTTGCTTAAATCACGCCTTTTACTATATGTGTCTTTGCTTGACGCATTTTCTCTTTCCTTTTCTAACCTGTTCGTATTGGTGCAAATTGATATTCTTTATTATCGATTATATTTTAGTCCATGTGGATTATCTGGGTTTAATAACCCCGTATCGCACCTTCTCGTGAATATTAAGCCCCGGTTTCTCCAAGATTCGTTGTAAACATTAATTATCTGCAAAATTTTCGCCGAATGAGCTTTTTAAATAAACCCTGTTTTGTATTTCGTGCTAAAGCATCTGACCGTTTCCAATATCCTTAGAATCGACATGTTTATCTAAACAAATTAAACTGAAATTGCCTTTTAAAATACGCAGGTGTGTTCAAACATCCTACTTCTAACTAACACTTCTAGGATTTGCATTTTATTGGGTTTTTACAAGTTTCTGTTGATATTATCTGTACGTTTTGTTCAATACCGGTTACTTGAAATAGAGTTAATTAAGATAAATTTTGCACGTAATTTCCATTTGTTTAGGAATAATTACATTACACGCAGAGCTTTTTAATACTGCTTCTTTTAATATAAAGCGTCTTGTACATGATTTAAATCTCTTATGTTTAATGAAACTAATAAATTTTTATGCTTCACGGTTTTAATAACGCGTATTATCTAATAATATTCATTATACACGGTGATTAAAATTATTTGATGTGATTATTTAATTTTCTACCCTGGTCTAAATATGAGTATATATATATATATATATATATATATATATATATATTACAATACCAAACGTTATTTAATTCAGTGAAACACCTCGACGTAAGTACAATAACCTCGGCTCAGGATCAACTTAGCAGATACGCTACGAATTCCCACGAACCTCAAGATTGGTGTCGTGTACCTCTTCTGCTCCTGGTGATAGGAATAAGGATAGTTAGGATCTCCCCTATGTAGCACCTTCCCAAGAAGATAACTTCCAAAATCGAACCAACGATGACCCAATAAGTTCTTAATACCAAACTCTTATTTTCGAGTAACGAAAATTAAATGTAGTTCATTCAACCAGAATTACGATTAAAATATTACCAGAACAAAACGTTAAAAATTGCAAATACAAGAATCATATAAAAGGGTACCTAAAATAAATTAAATTAGGAAATGCACATGGCGTGCCGCCATACTTACAAGCATGCTCCTCTCGCACGAAATTGGTTAATTACAAATCGGGAACAATCCCATTAAATACAATAATAAATACTTATTATTGTACTCTCAGAACTCCACTAATCATATCCCGTAATAACGAATACGGATGACTTCAATTTCAATTGATAAATTTGAATAACAATTAGGAAGAGCTCCAAACCATTCGTGCTGCTTTGTTAAGGTGTAAAATCAAAGAGAGCATTTACTTCAAAAACTACTGATAACACGATTCGAATTGAAAACCACACCTGTCACATAGTCGTCGTTAATTTTAAGAAGGATTCAAATTACTATAAATATTGTTCTATACTTAATAAAAATATGGAACAAACTTGTACCCTATTGAAAAACTATTTCTAAACTCGATACTTCTTAAAGAAGACTGAATATAATTTCTTACAGATATACGAAAATTGAATTTAATGAAATTATTTTACAGACGCCACTGTTGATTGTTGAAAGCTAATCTATCTACATTATTACCTATTATACCCATCGCGCAATAACTTCAACTACAAATTTAAAACACAATGGCATTGATGAATCTAAACAGACGTAACCCTACAAAATTGTAACCCTGAATCGTAACTGAAATTAATTTAAACTATTTGTATAGTCTACAGAAACTACTTTAGAAATTCATTGTAAATTATATACCTATTTTATATAAACAAATAATTACCATCACCTCTTGTACAATTATTAAACACGAAATATTTATATACAAAACCATGTACAGTACGATTGCTAAATCGGGCTGTAACAACCCTACTTGCAAATTCGTTAAGTGCGACCCAGAATGTATTCTGGTTCGCTACTTCCTGGACCTCCTCCAAGATTTTAGGCCATTTTGGACTTTGATAGGCAATTTTCGGTCAGCTAACCCCCTATTTGAAGCTTTGATGGGGTAATCGAAGAACACGTGTAAAGCACTCTCCGATCCCACGCCGCATTCGCAACTGTCGTAATTTCCAAGCCCGAACCTTCTCAAGTATACCTTCAACGCCCCATGACCTGTAACGAGTTGCACCATTTTATGATCGAATTTAGCCTAGATTCTGTCCCTAGCCTTTGTACTTGGAATAAACCTATGCGTCAATCTATCTCTGGTGGCGTTATTCCACCTTTCTTCTCACTGACTAATCGATCTTTTTCGCAGCTTCCTCTCGATTAATGACCTTGGTATTAATAAATATGACGAACGAAACTCCCCTGTGGCGGCCTCCTTAGCCAACTCGTCAGCCCTATCGTTCCCCTTGTTTCCCTAGGGAGGCCTGACCCAAAAGAACTTCAAATTCCGAAAACCTAGCGCTATACGCGCTATTCTACAGACATCACCTTGAAGATCGGTCGAAGTGAGCATGCTTAAAAGGACTACTATGGCAGATTTACTATCGCTGATGATACAGTATCCACTCGTGCCGGAGTGGTTAACGACATACTCTATAGTGTCCTTTAGAGCCACCACTTCGCATTGGAAGATGGTGCACTAATCCGTGAGCTTTGTTTGGAAATAAAACACCTCCCTCTCTTCTTGTACACAACAAACGCCGCGCCTGCCTGCCCGTCGTCCATTTTCGACCGGCCGTATAGATCCTAACGCCTCTCGCACTTTCATCCTCTTCAACAAACTGAATTTCCTTAATATCCGCCGGATGATCTAATTCCAAAATTACTATCTTCCTCTCAACCTCTCTGTCCCCTAGGCCTAAGCTTTCGATGATGTTCTGTCTTGCCCTTGTATTTATAATTCTGCGATCTCAAATTTTTTTTATAACAAACTCGATTGGAAGAATTCTACTAATAACCAGCACCGCCTCCGTAGAAGTGGTCCTATATGCCTGCGTCGCCTTAACCGCCGTGATTCTCTAAACGCTTGTCAACTGTCTACCTCCCTAATCTTACAGCCATCCGCCCAGAAAGATGCTGCGTACAACATCGCCGGCTCGATTGCTTCTGTATAGACCGTCTTCAAAGATTCTCTTCTAGATCCCCAATTGATTTTTGCAGTCGCCATCATCCTATTGGATATTCCGCTTCCCTTAACCCTAATGTACTGCACATGCGCCTTCCAATTTAATTTATTGTCGATTTTGACTCCGAGGTAAGTGACAGCTTCCCTAAACCTTTGCCCCGGCTTCGTACCAAAATAAAAAACCTCCGACTTCGAAGTGTTAAATTTTAATTTAACCTCCTGCGACCATTCTAGCAGTTTCTCTAGTGCCTCGTTTAGTTTGGTGCGCATTTCCATAACCAACCTTGACCTAACAATCAATAGCGTGTCGTCCGCAAACCCTACAATTGTGCACCCCTTGGGAAATCTGACTCTAAAGATGCCTTCATACAAAAGTTTCCAGAAGATTGGCCCCGAGCAAGACCACTGCGGGCAACATCTTTCCACAGTTCGCGATACAATTTCCTCGGAATTTCCACTTGTGCCAACCTTCCTGAAAAATAGCTTTTAACCAGTGACATCAAGTTCGCCGGACAACCCCTACGTTCCAACTCACAAATGATAGCTGGCCACCAGGTGGTGTCGAACGCCCCCGAGATGTCCAGAGATACAACGACACAATGCTAATTGGCCTTTCTGGCTTCCTTGATCTGCCCTACTACAAATTTTAATGCATCGATCGTTGACTTTCCCTTTGCAAAACCAAACTGTCGCTTGCTAAAGCCCCCGCTTTCCCTAACCGAATGCTCTATCCTCGTAGTCATAACCCTATTCAAAGCTTTACCGATTACCGGAAGCAGACTATTGGACGATAGCTGCCCGGATTTGACGCGTCCGCCTTTTTTGGTTTAGGAATAAACTTGACGTTTTGAGTTTTCCAAGAACCTGGAAAACGCCGTTCCCCAAACAGAGCATAAACAACCCGGCAAAGACGCGCGGGGCCGACAGGCACACCTCCAGAGCTGCGTCGGAGGTAATTCCGTCGGGCCCCGGCGCTTCTTAGGGTTCATCCTCCTAAGAGCCCTTACGACCTCGTGCTTGCGAATTTCCTTATCGCTGCCTGTTCCTCTAGCCTATGCAGTTCCTCGACGTATTGTGTGGTGTAGCCCCTCGTCCTCCTTTGGATTATCCGATGGAAAGAACCTTCCTAGCAAATACTCCGCCGTGGTTTTAAAACCATCTGTGTGTTCGCCGTCTAATTTTTGTTTAATTGCCGCGTGCGATTTTTTTCTGTTTACCTCTTATTACGCGATACGCGGTTCTTCACGGTTCTTTTTCTGAGTTACGCGTGCAAAATTCTTTGAATTTATTCGATCGCGTTTCTTTTATTAGTATTTGAAACTTTTATTTCCCAAGCAGGTAAAATTTTATAATATATGTGTGTGTATATTAAGGTATTATTTTGAAAGATAGAAATAGTTGTGAGTCCATACAATTGGAAAGCTGCAGTCAAGCGGAAAGTTTAAATTTAGTAAATTTAAAGTAAATATTCGGTGTGGGAACCAGAAATCTTGCTTGTGTCCGTGTTAGTCAACAATAAGTAAGCAATAGTCAAAACGGAACTATTCTGTTAAAAGAAAAAGGGTATCTTATTGTAATTGTGCATAGGTTATCGTTAGCCTTTCTAATAGATATTGAATAGCTTAATGATATTGCGTTCAGGGAAGGAACTGTCAATCATGGACAAGAATTTGAGTGAAATAAACCCTACAAATAATTTCTTGAATATAATTAGTAAACCCATTGAAAATAATGAATCAAATGGTAATTTTAATGTTGAAATGAAGAATTTGTTAAGGCAAATAAATCTTGAAGTGGACACGAATATGAAACAAATTAACTTGGAGGTAAATCAACTTGAGATGCAAATGCATACAAATCAGGTACGCCAAGAACAAATAAAAGAACAATTGGAAGATAATTTCTGTAGTGAGCTAAACGACCGAATTGAACCTGTAGAATTTAAATGCAAAAATTTCTAAAATACATTCGAGCAGGTTGAAAGTAACTTAGATCAACAAAAACATTATATTTAATCTAATGTCAAATTTCTAAGCAATGCAGTTAGCAATTTATATAGAAACGTTGAACACTTGGAGACGGAAGTAAACAATTTATCTATTATAAAGCACGAAGCTAATTGCGGCCTTATGACGGTCAGCTCTGTGCTTAATATTTCTGAGGAAAAACCAAAATTTGATCCTAGTAAACGGTCATTACACCCTATTAAATTCTTAAATAAATTAGAAATTTATGTCGATAAATATCAAACTCCAGACAAAGCACAGTTACATACATCGGTAGATTGTTTACAAAGAGATGTACGAATATGGGCAGAATGTAAATTAGTGGGATGGCAAAATTTTAATGATTTTACAAAGTATTTTTTAGAGCATTTCTGGTCAAGATGAGCAAGAAAAAGGCGCAGCGAAATCTATTGGCCGCGAGGTTACAATAAACGATCAGATAGTATGATCTCTCATGTTTGGTAACAGGTAGATAGGGTTCAATTCTTAGAACCAAAGATACTCGAAATTCTGTTAGTAAACGCAATAACAAAGCATTTCACGTATGAGATAGAGACTACTTTAATTTCAGCATGTGTGGGAACAATGGATAAGCTTTTGAATGTAATTAAACAGCTTGAAGAACGTGGCGATTCCAGATAACAGAGTAATAATTATAGTAATAATCACGGCGAAACTAGAAATAATTTTATATAAAATCGTCAGAATGATAGCGGAAATTCATATCAAGTAAATCAAACGTTTTCAGGGCGTGGACGAGGTCAAATTAATGTTAATAACCGTGGGGGGTACAGAAAAGCGAGAGGTGGATTTCAGCCAAGGGCTACGAAACAACTCACTAATTCCCATCGCGAAGATACGGTGTCGGAACTATTAACCCCGCGGCAGGCGCTCCTACTGTCCAACTATCGGGACCTCCGAAGCAATTAAATCACATTAATATTGTCAAGTTATTTTCAACAAATTAAAAGTAAATATAAACAATACGGAATGCGAACCAGCGACACACAGTAATTACTTACCTCAAATTAGGGCCAAATTGGAAGATACTGAACAAAAAAATTCTATTGGATACCGGTAGCGCTGTTAGTATTATTTCGGGTGAGGTTTTTGAATTATTGCAAGTAAGAAATAAAAATATATTAATATTGCCCACAGTAGAACTTTCGATTCAAGGCGTTACGGGAAAATTACTAAAATAAAAAAACAAGTATTAGTAGAAACGGAATTGGGAGATTTAAATCAACAAATTCCATTCTTAGTAGCGGAATAGTTAAATATTGGGTGTATTGTAGGAGCAGACTGGATGGCATCTAAGCGTGCTGAAATCGATTTTAGAAAAAATATACTGAAATTTGTGCACGAAAAAAACACTCATTAATTTTTTTTTTAAAAGACGATCCAACAAAATCAGCAGAGTTGCAAGTACATAATGAATTAGGCGTCGGAAAGAAATAAAACGGACAACCTTGATGCGGCGTTATTAAATGTGTTAACTGATTTAAAAAATACGACTCATGAAAGAAACTATGAAGAAAATTTAGAAGAATGTCATACCAATTTTCATTGTGAGCAGTGCTCAGCGGTTTTACCGTTTCGTGAAGTATTTTCGAAACACACGCTACGGCATTCAGGATTTACAACAACTGTTAGTACATTGCAAACGACATCACGAGCGAAGATTTAAAAATAAGCTACTAAGTGAACATCGTCATGTTTTTTTTTGCGGACAAACCACAATTATGTAAAACCTTTGTTTGTAAATTCAATACGAATGATCAAACTCCATTTGTGCAAAGATCAATCCAATACCGTATTCCAAACGCGCGGCCGTCGAAAAAGAAATACATCGTATGTTAGAGTGGGAGGTAATTTAACGTTCCGATTCTCCTTTTTCAAATCCTATAGTTGTAACAAAAAAATGGAAATATTCGAATCTGCTTAGATGCACGACGTTTAAACAAAATAATTGTACCAGATCGTGAGTCACCGCCAATAATTGAGGAATTGCTTCAAAAATTTAACGGGGTACAGTATTTATCGTCTATCGACTTAAGTTGTGATGGAAACTACAACTAGATAACGAATGTCAAAAATATACGGCATTCCTGGTAAACGGTAGGAGCTACTGATTTAAAGTGCTACCATTTGGCTTAATCATTTCAGTAGCCGCATTTAATAAATGCCTCGGGCAAGTATTTGTTACATACCAACCGGCATGTATCACGTTAGATTTAATTTGTAAATAAATTGCCGCGTATTTTTAAATGAATTTTTTTTTAAATTCAATTTCCGTCATCCCTGACAGCCGCCTCTGCGCAAAAGGACACGGAGTGCGCGCGTATGTTAAAAGACGTCATTAAGTTACGAGCCCTCGACGAGGCAGCATCTATCTGTGTCGTGTGTTTTTTCTTTTTAGGGATATAGGTTGTAACCTTTATATATTCTTTTTTTTTGTTAACGAGAATTTCCGATAATTAGGAAAGGAGCCCACGGCAAGTTAAGATGGAAGGTGGCTCTATGTTGAAGAAATCTCAAAGGTAAAGCGGCTAGTCGAACTATATGCTCTGGGTAGAGAATGAGCTGTGGGTCGGGGTGTAATTGCGACCACTAGTAATAAGAATAAGGCGCCACCGTATTTTTTTATACTGGGGAGACCTAATACAAGTCCCTTGTACAAGGCTAATGCGGAAACCTTTCTCCTATAACCGCTATATAATTTTAAAGACCTCCTAATCTTTGAAGTATCTTACCTTATGGCTCGACTTTGACCTTAGCAATCCTCCATTGCACCTGTGAACAAATTAAACAAAGAAAAGCACTGTTTGTGCATTCAAACTCAAAAATAATTAAATACAATCAGAATCGACTTTCATTCCTCTTAAATAAAAATAGTCTTTAGTCCGAAAATAAGAATCTATTCTTTTGGTATCCAATAAAGTAATTTTCTACAAAAAATATGTCTTCCTTTATAAGTTAATTTAAATTAGAAAGAGTTAATTACAATGGTACTGAATATATCCGTACCAATTACTATTTAGTGAGGTTTATATAACAAATTGACAAAGCATAAATTGCTTATATATAGCAAAAAGTTAATTACGGTAGATCTACCTTAATTTCACAGTAGATAATTACAGATAAGTATTCATAAAATATCAAATGTAAAAATTTAATTTCTAAAGGTTCAAAGTTATAAGAATTTACTTTATCTCATTAGTAGTGACATCTTCTGATGTTTCATTGAGTTAATAAAAGAATTATGTAGGAACAAATTACAGATTCATATCGTATAACTACGAAAAATATAATTGAGGTCTGTCCTTGACCTGTTCAAAGTTAACACAAGTCGATAAAGTAAAATTTATCTCGTTACTACGTCGATAGTTCAAACAACATACGAACATAATTTTTTGTACCTACCAGAACTCCAATTTGCACCAAAATACCAAAATACCTGCTTCGGGCTTACGTCACCATTAACTACGGAAACTTCCATTTTAAACAAATAAGTGTGCTGCATTCTGAAAACACATCACTTGGCCTCCGTTATCTGCGTTTCAATTTACAGATGTTCCAGGAGTGATTCACACCACAAGAAAGCAAATGTTGTTTGTAATTAACTTGAATAAATTATATATGTGATTCCATATTATACAAGAATAGGATTGTTTTCCTCAATTTCGCATGAATACCATTCAGAAAAGTTGCTTATTTATAATTTACGTTGCAATATATTTTAAATTAAATTATTCCCAAAGTTACATGTTCCTAACGGTCTTTTAACAAAAACTTCATCGTTCTCCACGACTGGTTTCAACAAAAAAATGGACCATCCAAAACAATTTTTGAAGATGGCTTACACTTGCAATCTTCCATCGTGCACGCTTCCAACAACAAAAATCAATGAAGGACATCGTTCCTAAGAACAATTTTCGACCTGCTTTAACCCCAGCTGTGTTAGAAGTGCGGGCCGAGCTTGTCGCTGCCTGGTAACAGCGTTACCTTGCGGTTCCTGAGTAGAGGGGGCTTTAGGAAGGATACCAAACAAGAGCTTATATATTGTCACCGTAGAATTTAACTTTTAACATGAACTAAATACTAGTTCTTTATTGGACAATAGATGTTATTAAATTAAGTAGATTGGATAACATTATAATGTATTATATTATTTAATATTTAATAAAAGGATTGATTATACGGATATATATTAGGTGGAAAATAAAATTGCTACACTGCCTCTTTCTAAGAGAAAAAATTCTGGAATAAATGCGAAGAATTTTTTTTGAATTTATTTTACATACTCACAACTTATTATTATTAATTTTACAAACTAAAACAAAAATTACCACTTAAGATACAACATAATTGAAAATGAGTGACGAGTAACTACGCGTACTATACGCCACAAGGGGACAAATTCGGGAAGTCTTAATCGGTAGGGTGTCATTATCGTTTAATCATATTCGGGGTTATTATATCACTCATTTATACTCGAAACTTAAACAACAAAATATATAATACTGCCGTATTATGATTCTTTAATAAAAATATCAAATTATCATGACAAACATATTTTTACTTTATTAACCTTAATTTACATATTTACAAAAGAAGAAAAGGACTCTCACTATCTTTGAGATCCACTCCAAACATAACTTCAAAACAGCAAACATGTCTTGAAATCACTAACGTTCAACAATCTACCGCATGTATATGCAACCAAAATGTAGAAACATCTCTATCTCTGAAGAGACAAGTAAAACGCCACCACGTCTTACTCCTCAAAAATCTCACTCACGCATGAATGAACAAAATAGAACATTGCTATCTCACGCAATATTCATACTAAACATAGAACATTGTCAGCTTACACAATATTCATACTAAACATAACTATCATAGTTACTAACAATATTGACCTCCAACCAATATTTAATATGGACTCAAACTACTTGATTCCCAATATAATTATCAAACACTTTAATCATAAATCCAAAAGAGAATAATAACCAAATATATACAACTTTATTTATCAAACACTTTAATCATAAGAATACCTATATATTCCTTTATAACCTTGAACTAGAGAATCATACGACAAATGAAATCATTTGACAAACGGAAACATGTAACTTTTTATCTTGACTCAAATGAATAACTTGCAACTAACAATATCAGCACAGTCTAGTATCAACCTTACTGCACTACAAAAATTCTTTTTATACTTCTTATCCAACGTCTAAATTTTAGACTACCAAACAGTATTCCAATACAATAATTAAATCCTTTACTAAAAGATAAGACAGAAATAATTCCTACTATCAACCATTAAATATATCAACAACACTAATTAATGTTCAGAACGTTTTCTTTTTCAATATTACCACTGAACTCTGAATAAGGTTTTAAGTCCTTAACATGCCATCTGCCTGCCCTTGAACCATTTTCATTAATCAATTCATAAATTAAATTCGAAACCTTCTTTTTAACAATACTCAAAACATATTTTGGCGCAAGCTTAGCTGTGAACTTATCACTTGCTTTCGAAAGAACTTTATTTGACCTCCAAACTTTGTCACCTACTTCGAAAGAAATGTTACGTCTCCTTAAATTATATGAATTACTAGACTGCATGTAAGCTAAATGTAACCTTTTCTGTACGTCTATAAAAATATCAAATAGTCCTTGATGATCTGACACATACGAAGGTCTATCACTAGAAATAAAATCAATATCAACTGAGGGTTCCACATCAAGACCATAAAATCTTCCAGACACAGGAACATGTCTACCAAAAACTAAGAAATTTGGCGAATAACCAGTGGCATGATGTTTTGCAGAATTAATCGCATACTGAATTTGGGGTAACTCTATGTCCCAAGTATCATGTTCTTTAATATACGAACGTATAGCTGTTCCGACTGTTCTATTTATCCTCTCTACAAAATTACATTGGGAGAGTAAACTGCATTAAACCAAATTTTTGAACGTCATATTTTTACATACTGCCTTGAAATTTCTACCACTAAATTGTGAGCCATTGTCACAAATAATATATTTGGGAACGCCATAAACTAAAAAACTTTTCCTCCAATACACGTTCTATTATATGCGCTTTTGCACTACGTAACGGAAACATTAACGTGAATTTTGAGAACCAATCACCAATAACTAATAACCATTTGTGTCCAACCTTGGACCGTGGAAATGGGCCCATAAGGTCTATAGCGATAATCTGAAAGGGAACTTCACTTCTTTTCCTTTCCCATTAAACCAAGGGGTCCTCTATTCGATGCCTTCTGTGCACCACACGTTAAACAATTTTACAAAATTTCAACACATCAATACGCATTTTGGCCAATAAAAACTCTCTTGTATGCGTGCCAATGTTTTAAAAACCAAAATGACCGGCCACTGAAGGGTCATGATTTATCCGAATAACCTCTTCCTTCTGTGATCTAGGGACTAAATATTTCCATTCCTTACATTCGACGAGAGTGGTAAATTTGATGAAAGAAATTTAAATACATAATTATCTTCTACCTTCCATTGTGGGTAATCATCAGGTGAAGCTAAAATTTTCTCTCGAAGAGACACATACCAAGGATCCACATTATCTAACTTGATCTCAACTAAATTATCAACATGATTTCAAACATTAAACCAATGAACTTCAAACTTTAAGAACACCTTCTCTTTTAAATTCGCAGACAATGACAATTTTAAACATAATAAATTTATAATTTAGATTACTCTCAACCTTCCATCTAGGATAACAATAAATCAATGTTCTAGTACACTCTTACACTACTCATAATCAAACTGTCAAGATAGACAAAAGTACTTCACAACGCATAAACTTGCTAGGGTGACAAACTCCTCTGTGAGTCTCACCTAGACTTATAAACAAAAAATTATAACCTCATCACCAATCTCAAAAATAGTGATGCCAAAATCGCTAGAGTGACAACTTACCTCGAGTCTCGTTTAGACTAATGTAATGCTGAGCGACCGACTTTTCCTAAGTCTCGTCTAGACTGACATACTGCTAATCCGACCAACCACGACGACAAGTTTCACTTAGACTTACAACCAATTAACATACTGCGTTGCAATGCGGATATAAATAAATCAAAAATTGCTATCAAAATAAATTATATCAAAACAAAACGTGCCTATGCACAAGAGCAATCTTGAAACGGTTTACCGACAGTAAAAACCAGTGTACCAAATTATAAACATCTATCATCTCTACTATAAAAAATTTATCAAACAACTATTGTAGCTAATACAAATGGAAGAAAAACCTAAATACAAATCACTATTATCAACTACACTGTGAATTATTATTCACTGAAATACTACAAGCTGCGACTAAAAGAACAATAATATTCCTATCGAACAATTTTACCATGTAAGAAAGCTTCTTCTCTTTCTTACACAACTTTATTAATGTTGACATACTATTAATTTCCGTTAAAGCTAATTGACAAATAAAATCAGGTAATGTTGTTTCTTTGGCTAATAATCGGCCTAACATTTTCCTCTTATCCTGCATCGGTCTGCTGCTAACACTTCACGAATTTTCAATTCATAATCCAACTTATCTTTATGCAAATAAACTACTTGATACGTCTCAGCCATCATGGGATAGACTAACTAACTAATTACAAATTAAACTCAATTAAACAATAACATCAATAGACTAAACCAATCTGAGGGTAAATGAGTTACGAATCACAAGTGTAAACAACCAAAGTCAATCGAAGCCTATACTTTATGTGTTTATACAATTGGTACAGCAATCGAGGCCTACACGCTGGGCGCTATTTGTAACCTTTAAGTATTCTTTTTTAGTTAACGAGAATTTCCGATAATTAGAAAAGGAGCCCACGGCAAGTTAAGATGGAAGGTGGCTCTATGTTGAAGAAATCTCAAAGGTAAAGCGGCTAGTCGAACTATATGCTCTGGGTAGAGAATGAGCTGTGGGTCGGGGTGTAATTGCGACCACTAGTAATAAGAATAAGGCGCCACCGTATTTTTTTATACTGGGGAGACCTAATACAAGTCCCTTGTACAAGGCTAATGCGGAAACCTTTCTCCTATAACCGCTATATAATTTTAAAGACCTCCTAATCTTTGAAGTATCTTACCTTATGGCTCGACTTTGACCTTAGCAATCCTCCATTGCACCTGTGAACAAATTAAACAAAGAAAAGCACTGTTTGTGCATTCAAACTCAAAAATAATTAAATACAATCAGAATCGACTTTCATTCCTCTTAAATAAAAATAGTCTTTAGTCCGAAAATAAGAATCTATTCTTTTGGTATCCAATAAAGTAATTTTCTACAAAAAATATGTCTTCCTTTATAAGTTAATTTAAATTAGAAAGAGTTAATTACAATGGTACTGAATATATCCGTACCAATTACTATTTAGTGAGGTTTATATAACAAATTGACAAAGCATAAATTGCTTATATATAGCAAAAAGTTAATTACGGTAGATCTACCTTAATTTCACAGTAGATAATTACAGATAAGTATTCATAAAATATCAAATGTAAAAATTTAATTTCTAAAGGTTCAAAGTTATAAGAATTTACTTTATCTCATTAGTAGTGACATCTTCTGATGTTTCATTGAGTTAATAAAAGAATTATGTAGGAACAAATTACAGATTCATATCGTATAACTACGAAAAATATAATTGAGGTCTGTCCTTGACCTGTTCAAAGTTAACACAAGTCGATAAAGTAAAATTTATCTCGTTACTACGTCGATAGTTCAAACAACATACGAACATAATTTTTTGTACCTACCAGAACTCCAATTTGCACCAAAATACCAAAATACCTGCTTCGGGCTTACGTCACCATTAACTACGGAAACTTCCATTTTAAACAAATAAGTGTGCTGCATTCTGAAAAACACATCACTTGGCCTCCGTTATCTGCGTTTCAATTTACAGATGTTCCAGGAGTGATTCACACCACAAGAAAGCAAATGTTGTTTGTAATTAACTTGAATAAATTATATATGTGATTCCATATTATACAAGAATAGGATTGTTTTCCTCAATTTCGCATGAATACCATTCAGAAAAGTTGCTTATTTATAATTTACGTTGCAATATATTTTAAATTAAATTATTCCCAAAGTTACATGTTCCTAACGGTCTTTTAACAAAAACTTCATCGTTCTCCACGACTGGTTTCAACAAAAATGGACCATCCAAAACAATTTTTGAAGATGGCTTACACTTGCAATCTTCCATCGTGCACGCTTCCAACAACAAAAATCAATGAAGGACATCGTTCCTAAGAACAATTTTCGACCTGCTTTAACCCCAGCTGTGTTAGAAGTGCGGGCCGAGCTTGTCGCTGCCTGGTAACAGCGTTACCTTGCGGTTCCTGAGTAGAGGGGGCTTTAGGAAGGATACCAAACAAGAGCTTATATATTGTCACCGTAGAATTTAACTTTTAACATGAACTAAATACTAGTTCTTTATTGGACAATAGATGTTATTAAATTAAGTAGATTGGATAACATTATAATGTATTATATTATTTAATATTTAATAAAAGGATTGATTATACGGATATATATTAGGTGGAAAATAAAATTGCTACAAGGTTCCTTCTATTTTTCGCCTTTGTGTATCTGTTACCTAATTCCTGTAATTCTCCTACGAGTACAGAAGTCACAGGAAGGACGGATGTAATTTGATTCAACATGGCGTGAACTAAACCCAACCTGCAAAACATCGTGGGGCCCTGAGACGAGGCGTCGCCGTGGATCAATGTAGTAAGCGTAAGACTACGGATCTCAAGGTCCCGGGTTCAAATCCCGACACGGCCGACTGCTTGAAAAATGGCAGGTGAGCATTTTTCACAAATATTACGCCCTCGTTCGGATGAGAGGTTAAATGGAGGTCCCGTGTGTGAATGTTGTCACGCACTTTAAAGATCCCTACCTTGCCTGGAACGGCAAGGGTTCGGCAAGATTCTAAATTTCCAGGCAACAAAAAACTCGCCTCCTGGCCAATGTAGTATCTTCGGGTGGAGCATTGGAAATGTAAATGAACGGCCCTGAGACGAATTTCCGAGATGCTGCCATGTAAGTAACTTGTTATAATTTAAATTGTGCTTGCAACTTGACTTAAAACGCGGTTACATCACTTTTAAAGCGTGGTCGGTATAAGTTACAATATGGCGGGAATTATACCGCGTAAAACTATAACCATTGCGCAATAGTATAAAATATTTGGACCCGAAGTCCAGGAATTCGTCACTATTTATGTCGATAATATTTTAATCGCATCCAGAACGTTCGCAGAACACAAGCATCAATTGAATCTAGTACTAAAAAGGCTTGAGGACGCAGAAATTATGGTTAAATTAAGTAAGTCAGAATTTCTGAGAAGTCAAATTAAATTCTTATGGCATATTATAACACCCTCGGGAATACAAGTAGACCCCGACAAAATTGAAACAATTCAGAAATTTACACAACCAAACAATAAAAAAGAATTTCAATCATTCTTTGAATTTTGCAATTTTTATCGCCGATTTACGGGCAACCATTCCGAACACGCAAATACTTTGACACCTTTGTTAGAAAATAATACAAAATGGCAATGGGAAGCGCAACATAGCGAAGCTTTTAACAAGATTAGAGAAAATTTTATAAATAACGTTGTATTGGTTCACCCTGATTTTTCTAAACCCTTCTGTATTTCTACAGATGCGTCAAACGCAAGCGTTGGGCGCACATCTTTTCTAGAAACAAAACAGACAGGTTAAAATGATAGCGTTTGCGAGTCGAACATTATTAAACACAGAAAAGGCATACATGGTTACAGAGTTAGAATTATTGGCAATAGTTTTTGCGAGCAAAAAATTCCGAAATTATATATTGGACTATCTTACAAATATCTTTACATACCACCGTGCATTGGAATTCCTTTTCGCATGTAAGGCGTTAAGTTCCCGGCTGATGCGTTGGTGGATGTACTTGCAAGAGTTTCAATTACAAAAAAATATTGCAAAGGGTCAGAAAATCAAATAGCAGACTTTTTGTCGAGATACAGTTACAAAGGATACGCTTAGAACAAACCACTCATTGTTGCACAATTAAATAAGCCACCACCAAATAAATTAAAAAGTCTCTTAAAGAATTTGAAAAAGGATCAAGACGAAGATACGAATATAAATTGAAATACTAAATAATTCGCACGAAAAGGCCAAAGAGCTCAAAAGAAATTATGTAATCAATGAAGACTTGCTATTTAGAAAGAGCAAGCAAGGAGAAAAATGGTGGCTAATTTGCATCCCTAAAAACTTGTACCTGAGGTAATCTGGAAATACCATCAAATGAATGGGCATTTTGGTAGCAAAATGTCAGCAGCGCTTAAATAATTTTATTTTTTCTGTTTTGTCAAGCCACCTTATGTAGCGACAGAGAAACATCTAAGCTTTTACTATGTTAGACTTAAGGGATACCTAGGCAAACATATTTCTAACAAAAGTCGTGCAGAAGATGTTGATTTATCCGTATTAACACAAACTGACTTTTGTATACTCTGAACTCTAACTTCAGCGGTTTTTAGAGACTATCAGGGGAGTCGTTAAATGAATACGAATGGGTCAGGTGCCACTGTACTTATGCAATATATAAGAACAAGGAATATCGCCAAGAAAAATACAGGAACCTCAACGAATATATTCTGTTATTAGAATACAAGTTTTTATATTCATAGATGGTACAAACGTTCATCCTGAAATACAATAAAATACATAAAAATGCATTGGAGACAGCAGTTTGCGTCTCAAAATAATAAAATTAATAAATCAGACAAGTTATATGTACTTATAGAATTTGCTACTGGCCATTGGTACATGGACACTAGGCTTATTAAATTTATACACCCTTGGTTCATATAAGATTTATAGAATCCAAAAATATGTATGAGGTAGAATAAATACTACTTCTTAAGTATCTCTTAAAGTGTGATTAACCAAGACATATTTTAACTAAAAATAATTTTTTTTCAAACTAACAGGAATTTACAATAAATGCTGTAAGTGTTTAGTTACCCATTACTATTTCTGTAATAAACTTGATTATAGCAGAGCCTTTAACGTAAATAGGTTTTATATATTTCATTATCAAAATTATTAGCTTTTGTCATTTTTCCAGTACTGATCAAACGACGTACATTTTTATTAAATTACTTATGTGACAGGATCTTTAAATTAGTAATTTTAAGCCTTGTTACTAAAGTATCATGTATAAGAAACTACTAAACTGTATAATAAATAATCAACGTGAATAAGCAAATTCTAGTAACGAAATTCATTTAGTATGATTCACAATCTAAGTTCTTGAACAGATCGTTTTGGTAAACAATCCTATATAGCAAGAGTTTAATTTAGTGTACAGTTCAAAAATCTAAGCTTTTAAATATAATTATTAAGATATTAATTTCAAATAGTATTTTGATTTGGTATGTTTAAATTATGGCTATGCGTGATTCATAAGAGATCTAAAGTTATCAAATAGAGCGATACCTACAGACGACCCTGTAAAGGAGAACTCATTTTATTCATCAAATAGTCGTGGCAGATTATTCAATAATAGTTTTAAACAATTGTAAAACCTAAAGTAAAAAGATTAACGGGGTAATGATAAAGAAGTATAATACACATTAATCTGCCTATCGAGATGGATTATTTCATATTCTGTTACATAATTTTTTTAAAAAGTTATACGCAAAAAACTCTTTATTTATCTATCTAAACTCAAATGATGATACTTTATTATATTCTAATATTTAATTACATGGTTCATTGCTATTAAAATTGAATACCTATTAAGATGCCATAAGGTTAATTTCATATCTTGGTTGATCCTGCCCTCTCAGGGCACGTCTAGTAGTCAGCGTTAACCAAGTGGTTTCTGCTGTCTTGTCTGTATCATTTGTCGTGCGCGTGTTCTAGGTGTCTATTTTTCCACCTCGTGGTCTGGAACTCGTGCTGTGTTCTAGTTGTTTTTTTATTTAGCCAACTAGTTGCGGTCTGGAGTGCTTGTCTGATGTTATGTCACACATCTAGTAGTCGGCGTGGTCGTTTTTTAATGGTTTGTCGTGTGCCTTGTAGTGGTGCGACGTCTCGTATGGAAGGATGTGGTGAGTCGTCTATTGTTTGGTATGTTTTTGTAGCGTTTGTTCTACAGTATTCGTATACTGTGGGAATCTTTAGATCGTTGCGTATCGTATCATTTCTGACGAACCACCGTGCGCCGGTAATCAGTCGAAGGATGATGTTCTGAAGTGCCTCTAGGCGTCGTAAGTTTGTGTTTGAAAGGTATGTCAGCCATGCCTGTGATCCGTAGGTGATGATCGGTCTTATGTGGGTTTTGTAGATTCTGGTCCGTGTTTCTGTTGGTAGTTTGTTGTTAAATGTCAGCATCAGATGTAGGTAGCCTTTGGTTTGTCTTGCTGTTTTAAGCGTCTCGTCTAAGGGTTTGTGGAAGCAGAGGTTTCTGTCGATCGTCACTCCGAGGTATCGGGTAGGGCGTCCAGTTGGCGTTGTAATCTTTGAGTCGCTAGTCTGGGGTGGCGTGCTGTTGTAATGAATAAAGTGTCGTCGGCGTATAGTCTGCATTTGACGTTGTCGTTGCATGGAATGTCTTGTATGTAGGCGTTGAACAGTGCTGCTGAGAGACATCCGCCTTGCAGAACTCCAGCCGTGATAGGTATTTCGTGCGATAGCTGTCCGTCTACTCGTACTTGTAGTTTTCGGTCTGTAAGGTAGCTGTCAAGTAGCTGTATGTATTGTAGTGGTACTTGGTGTGTAGTCGCTAGTTTGTACAGGAGTCCTCTGTGCCAAACCTTGTCAAATGCGTTCTGTATGTCCAGAGAAACTGCTGTCGTGACGTGAGTTTTGTTGTAGTTCTCTGCGATGTGGTCTATGACGTGTATTACTTGTAGTGTCGTCGAGTGATCTTCTCTGAAGCCGAATTGTTCTTGTCGGTCTCGTAGGTAATGTTTCAGTTTCTGTAGTAGCAGTCGTTCGAATATTTTGGATAACGCACTGAGGAGCGATATCGGTCGGTAGTGTAACGGGTGTGTCCTTGTTTTTCCTGTCTTGTGAATCATAACTGTGATTGCAGTCTTCCATGTTGTGGGATAATGTCGTTGTAGAAGTATTCCGTTGAACAGTCTCGTGATGTATGCTAGCGTGCGTTTCGTGATGTTCTTGAGTGCTTGGTTTGTGATGTTGTCTTTTCCGGGTGCTTTTTTGTTTCTATTGATGAGGATGGTTTGTTTCGTGTCTTTCGGTGTTATAAGTGGTATATGGTCTTCTGGGTTCATTTGTAGTATTTCGTCCATGGTTTCGTTAACTTGTGTTTCGTGTTGCTGGTGTGTTATCGGGTTCGGTGAGAATGTTTCTTGTAGTGTCGTGGCGAATATGTTTGCCTTTTCCGGGCGTTGTAAATTTTTCCGTCTGGTCCGTCTAGTGGTGCGTTGGATAGTCGATGTCTTCTTATAAGTCCTCTGTTGAGCCGGTGTAAGTTCCCTCAATCTCGAGAACATTGTTAATGTGTTCCGTCCACTGTTGCGTGTTGTGTTCGTCTAGTAGGGTTTTCAGTGAAGCTTGTGTTGCGTTCAGTTGGGTTTTGATGGCTGGGTCCCTCGTTATCCGCCATCTCCGGACTCTAACTTCCTTTTTTGCTTGATGATGTCACGTAGGTAGTCAGGAAGTCGTGGTCTGTTGGTGTTCCGGATTCTTGTCGTAGTGCTGTGATTTAGTGCTTCTTGTAGCGTATTGGTGATGTGTTCTGTGGCTGCGTCGATTTGTTCGTGTGTGTCGACGGTCGGGTTTCCAGAAGTTATTTTGTGCTGTAGGTATTCGTTGAATTTCGTCCAGTTTGTTGGTGTGACGGTGTTATTCGTCTTTCGAGTATGTGGCGTTGTGTGAATCGTAGTTAGTATCGGTAGATGGTCGGAGCTTAAGTCTTGTATCACTTCTGTCGTGAAGTTGTACGGCATGTTTTTCACTATCGTTATGTCTAGTACGTCGGGTTGATGGTCTGGTTTCAGAGGTATTCTTGTCGGTGTGTCTGGTCCGGTGATGTCGAAGTCTTTACCCAGTGAGTGAGTGAAGAGCGTCAGTCCGTCGCGATTGTTGATTCTGGAACCCCATGTGGTGTGTTTGGCGTTTAAGTCACCCATGATTATCGTAGCGGTGTCTCCGAGCGTCAAGTTGTCGATGTCTTGCGTAGATAGTATTCTCGTTGAGCTTCGGTATACGGAGATGAGTCTGAGTAGTTGTCCGTCTGCGTATATTTCCACGCTTGCAGCATCTAGCTGCGTTTGTGGAAGGTCTAGTACGTGTTGCGTGATTTGTCTGTGAATAAGTACGGCGACACCTCCACTTGTTATTTGTCCTGGTTCGATGATCCTGTCTTTCCTGTGAGTTGTGTAATTTGCGATATTGAGTACGTGGTTGTGGTTTAGTTTCGTCTTACCGAGTAGTGCGATGTCGATGTCGAATTCGGTCAGGAAGTGTCGTAGTTCAGTTAGTCTGCGTTTAATTTCATTGGCGTTCCAAGATAGTATTCGCAGTTGTCGTCGTGTTCGGTGATTATCCATTAAGGATCGTGAAAATGTCGTACAGTGCATTCAGTAGAAGCGGCATAACGGGTTCCCCAGTCATGTCGATCGAGATGAGTCGTTGCGTCCACTGTAGTGCTTTGTTCAGTAGTGTTTTGGTTTTTCCGTCCTGGTCGGAGTTCGTTTGTGGCGTGACTGCTTCAGGTGCTGGAGCAACTGAAACAGTCCTTTCGGTGGTGTGAACTTCTGTTGTAGGCGTTGCGGTGGTAGTCGGTGTCGTTGTTTTTGTCGACTTGGTCTTCGTGGAACGTCTGCGTCTTCGTTTCACTCGTTTCTCGGGGGCGCTGTCCATACTGACGTCGGAGGAGCTGTCGGTGTCTGCTGTACGGTGTGTGGTAGATGTCGTTGCCGTAACCGCTTCAGTCGGTTTTGTCGGTGCTTCCTGTGGGGTCTTGCGTGATTGTGTTTTCTAATTACGGTCGACTCTCGTCCAGCCTTCCTCTTCGTCTGAGTCGGAGCTGTCGGATGTATTCTGTGCGAGTATCGGTACCGGTGGTTGGCGCGTCTTCTTTTTCTTGTCGAGTATTTCTTTGCAGGCGGGACAGTTTTTGTAATTAGCGGGATGTGGTCCTCTGCAGTTAGCGCATGTCGGTGTCGTTTCTCGTTTTTTCGTGCATTCGGAGGCGTAGTGTTCTTTGCTGCAATTGATGCAGCGAGGTCGGTATCCACAGTTCAAACTGGAGTGTCCGTATCGTTGGCAAGCAAAACATTGTGGAATCTCCACCCTCGATTGGAAGGCAGCAACTCTAACACCGTGGCAGTATAGAAGTCGTGAATGTCGTAAATCGTCTGTGATGTCGCTTCATTTTTTAAAATAACCAGGAACGTGTTGCTGTATTATTTTTCCTTGGATTGTAGTCTCGTAACGTGCTCAATATTAAATTTCCTGTCCAGCAGTTCGTTTGTGACGTCTTCAGCTGTGATGTTCGCGGCTAGTCCTTGTATTACAACCTTAAGTTGTCGTTCGGTCTTCAGTCCGTAGGTATGAAATTCGATGGCGTGTTTTTTCAAATAATCTTGTGTAAATCGGAATTCGTCTGCGTCGGCTGCGTGGATTCGTGCACCAAGTCCAGTTGCTCGTATGTTCAGGTCGCGTTTTGTGATCCGTTTCATTTCCTTGGCGTGCTTGATAAAGTCGGGAAATGTTGCAATAAAAATGGGCCGGATTCTGTTACTTGTCGTTGGCGTCTTGTTTGTAGCGTTTGCGGTCGTTGGTCTTGATGTTGAAGTGCTCGTAGTTGGTGCGCTGGAGGTTGCAGTAGCGTAGGAAATGGTTGTCTTCGTCGGCTCAACGGATGGTACGTCGAGCACGATTGTGTATTGCTTGTCCATCGGTTTGTCAGCTGTCTTTCGGGTTCGTTTCGTCTCGGTCTCGTTGTCGGATTGTTGTTCGCGTTGTCGACGTATTTTAATTGTTTCGGCGTTCATGTCGCTGTCTGTGAATGTCACCGAAGCACGCTTCGGATTTGTCCCGTCCATCGCCCTGAGAAGAGCAATGTTTAATTCTTATAAGGTTAATTCTTATTTAATGTACTAAAAAGCACAGTAAACTTAGCCTAAGCTAAGCTGCAGGTGCGGAGAGCTTCGAAGAACGATGCGATGCGGTGTCTTCTCACGCCAAAGCACAACTCACAATTACTTAATTTCATATTAAATTGCTCATATATAAGTACGTATAGTCGAGAGCGGTCATGTGATTCGCTGCAATACATTATGAGAAATCTCCAATAAAATTTCTGTCTTTGTCTATGTATGTAATTATTCCACACCAAAATAAGATGGATAGAAAAAGTACGTCTGCTGAATATAGCATAGAGAAATGTAAAGACGTTTGTCTGAATATGTCTAATATTTATATAACACACATTTGACCTTAAACTGTCACTTTACATTATAGATTATTCTTGTTTTATTATTGTTTATTTGTACGGTTTTCCATTAATTTATTGTAAATATAAACAGTTTTTTAAAACTATAGAATCTGTGAACCGCATTAAGAGATAAATAACCATCTCATCTGTCAACAATAACTACATAAATTAATCTAGAATGATAGAAATACGTTTGCTGTGTATAAATTCAAACCACTCAACGTGATAATTCATAAGCCAGCTTAACCGGTCCCTACTATACCAAAATATCTTATTCGATGTTCGTATCTATGATTAAGATACCCTAAAAATCGCTTCGAAGAAAGTCAAACGTTTATTGGGGCAAGCGAGGCAGTCATTCACACACGAGCCAAAAATGCACAAGCATGGCTCCGCACTAGCTGTCTGAGGAAAGCAGATAGTATTCAAATAATAATTGTGGACGTAAGTTAATATATTTTGTAAAGCTTGTTAACAATTTAAGATTATTTAGTCACATTTAATTATGCATATTTATCTAAGTACTTCTAAATGTACCTTTTCACTATCTTTAGCGGAATATATTGCCTGATGTATTAAGCCATATAAAGTAACAAATTATAATATACTGCTGCAAAACTCTACTTTTCAGTAGTTCTGATATTTAAATTTCAAAATGCATTAAATTGTTGGATTGGGTAAAAGTAGTAAAAATTGATTTTACTAAAATGCTACATTTGCATCATTTATGACAGTAAATTTAATGTCGTAAAATAGGGTGTAGGAAATGTAGCTATTTGGCCTTACTGGTTTAGAACAATTAATACCACACCTTTAGTCTTTTACCATTTGGCACGCCACATAAGTTAGGGAAATGAAATACCTCTTATCAATTTCTCTATTCAAAATTGAAAAAGACAGTTAACACGAATATACATTTTTGTGGTTAGGTTGGGTTTCCTAATATGAGCTTCAATTGCTGCTTGCTTATTTCTTATATATGGGGAAATAAATATAAAAAGAAATTAGTATTCATTTAAGTTGAAGTCTCACAACTTTTACCAACAGCTGTTGTTTATTAATAAAACAACTTAAAAATGGCAGGATAGCAGCTGAATGTACAATTTGCAATGCCTTATTTAAAAAACACTAGTATTTCTCACCTTCGTGTACATAGATGAGTAATTTGTATAGTTTGAAAGGCATGATTGATTTCAGCCTTGCATTTTATCAAAAATATATGTTCCCAATTTACTTATTTAAGAAATTAATTTCAGAAAACTATGTGTTATTGTTTTATCAACAATTATTTAAGGTTACGTCGCAAATGTAACGAATCAGGTTATGTAGTAAATTCAATTTACAAAGTAGTAAATTGTGTCGCAAATGTGGTATTTACTACGGTCCCAACCCTAGCATTAATTCACAAACTTAGATAATTCTTTTCAACTTCCTTTAGTATGTGGCGCACTCTTACGATTAGAACTAGTATCTAAAAATATTGATTTTATACCAATAATATGAACGAATTTTGTTGACGCGCTTAGTTAATGATAACGATTACCAGCTATTTATTACTTTGACATTAAGCTATTTTTGTCAGGAAATAAATAATTATTGGAGACGGTACTTTTAGTATTCATAAGTAATATTTTTAATATCAATCCGTTGTGAACACATTCAGCTTTGAAATATAGAAAACTACAGTATTAGTTCTATAAACACGATTGATAAAGGTAGTCGCGGTAAGAGGCTACGCTAATCTAAAGCTAAGGGGTTACTAAGTCAATGTAGGGCCAAATTCATAAACATTGTGTGAGGCGCCCCCTACTTCAAGAAAGTGCATCCTCAGGTTTTCCTTGTCTAAGGTAAGTGCGCACTTATACTTTTATTTGGCATTCAGAAACACTCCTAACTTGAGGCATTGAATCTAGTGCTTTTAGTGTTGTATTATTGAAAAGGTGTGAGTGTAACCTACTAATTAGTATTCTAGCCTAACATAATTATTTGAATTTGTTGTTTTTATAATATAGTTTCATTTGGATCTTCTGTGTAGTTATTAAGTATTGTTTGTAGTTAGTTTTTATTTGGATTTATTGCTTCATAATATTGTTTAATTTCTTGATCTTTTGTGTAGTTATTAGGTATTGTATTATTATATTAAGTTAGTTGATAATTTAAACATAAGCACTACAACAAAACGTAGTATATCCAGTGCCAATAAAAAATTAATTCTCAAAGAACTTGTTGAAAAATTTCAACACAAAGTTGAAAATAAAAAAAGCGACTGTATAACTCTTGCAGAAAAAAATAAGGCCTGGATCAAGTTGACTGCAGAGTTTAATTCTATAGCCGAAAACAGCAGTGTAAGTATATAGTCACATAATATGTTGCTTCATTCTTAAAAAATTACTTTATAGCGAATCACTGAACAACGCAAATGTTGGGAAAACATGAAGGGTCGCAGAAAGAAGGAGTTTTCAGAGGAAAAGCGACAACGAATGTGTACAGGAGGTGGAAGCTATAAGCCAGATGTGGCAGATATCTATATTGACGATGTCCTTGATTGTGTCAATATTGAGTTAAATGACACAATTGACAGCGACAGTGTAATAGTATCCCAACAAAACCACAATTATCAAACTGAGGACCCAATGTTGGTGGTTGATGATATTCCTACGACCAGTTATGCTATTCCTTTGGAAAAGAATTATGAAGACACTAGTTAGTGTTGTGCACACATTAGTAAAATCTTAATTTCATTTATTTTTAGATACTCTACACATTCCTCTAACTGACCATCAATACAGTCACCCTCCGGCAAACTTAAATCAAATTGGTTAATTAATTCAATATATTATTGCACTAGTCAGTAATAATTTTATTTTAGATGAAATACCTGCAACTTCAACACCAGCCAGGTTGCCAAAAAGAAATCGCAGCTTCTTCACATCTCGAGGCACTGCAATTGAGCGTGAGTTGGAGGTTCGATTGCAGCGCAACGAATTACTTGCAGAACAGGAGACAGTACTGCACAATTTGAGGGTGAAAGAACTTTAACGAAAACTAGAAGAGCAGGAAAGAGAATTTCTGTTTAATAATGAAAGAAGGAGTTTAATGCTGAAGCAAGAAATGCTGAAAATGGAACTCTTAGAAGAGCAACTTAGAAAATTAAAAGAAAAAATTAATTAACGTTATAGTTTTGTATATAATATTCCAACAATAATTTAATTTTATACAAGTTATATTAATGGCTTAAAATATTATTTTAATCTAATTTTTATATACATACTTATATTACAATAAACATTTTTATATCTAAAAAAACACTAACAACAAATTCTCAAAATATCTTGCAATAAAAGCAGCCTTTATTATATTACCCCGCACATTATGAGGCACAGGGGGTACTGGCACAATTCTATCGCCAGAGGATTCGGAATAAATTCTTCTTTAACCATCATAGCAACATTATGTAATACTGCAGTAGCAGCTATTATACGAACAGTGGTTCGTAAGTTATAATTGATACGTTTATTTAAATAACGAAATCGTTGTTTCCACTGCCCAAATGTTCGCTCAATAACATTACGAGTTGTTATCTGAGATGTATTGTATCTCTGTTTAGCACTTGTCTGTGGAATGTGTATTGGAGTAAAAAGAAATCGTAACTATGGATATGCACTGTCGCCTAATAGCAACCCTGCAATTTGACGCTTTTCAAAACGTAGTTTCAAAGAACTGTTATTAAATATTCGGCTATCATGTACAGAACCAGGCCATCTAATAACCATGTCATAAAATTCTCCGTATGATCCTGCTACCACTTGAATATTTAACGACCTCCAACTTTTACGGTTTCTATATACTTCAGCTGTAGGTCCTCCAGGGCTCTTTATCTCAATATGTGTGCAGTCAATACAACCGACTACTCCCGGAAATCCGCCTATGGCATAAAATTGTTGTGTAATAGTTCTTAACACATTTGGAGTTGGAAACTTCACATATCTGCCTAAATTTCCTGCCAGGATTTCAGAAAATTCTTTTACTATTCGACATGCACTTGACTGATTAATGCCATGAAAATCACCACATACCGTTCATTTACATTTCCAATGCTCCACCCGAAGGTACTACATTGGCTAGGAGGCGAGTTTTTTGTTAATCACCACATACCCCTTAAAATAATAATATATTATACGTTATGTAAGTTTCCGACTGATTTGCACATACTTGATAAATTCCAGTAGCATAATATCGTAGAGCTATGCACACTTTTATAAGAGGTGGTGCTGGTAAACCTCTTAAATTAGTTAATTCTTGACCTTCGGGAAATACCAATGGTAATAATACATCGATTATGGTCTGCCTTGAAAACCGAAAGCGTTGAACTAATTCCATGTTACAATATTTTTCAAGGGGGTTCTGGAAATCTCGTATGTAGTATCTAAAATTTTACCAATGTATATTTCAGTACAAATAATTTATATAATTTGAGGTTATGTCATTGCGTGCATATTTTACACTACTTCCAATGAAATAATTTATAACTATTACCTTGGAATAGGCAAATAATTGTGTTCGTCATAAACATACTGAACAAATTCCCAAAAATCATTTTCCATTTTATAATAAATACAAGTAAGGGTCACTCAAGGGTAGTACTAAAGTACATTTCACTTTACCTAAATTTAACCTCACTTATACAGGAGAGATGGTTAGGTTAGGTTTCTGAATACCAAAAGGTGACGTGAAGCAATACTCTAGTGTAAGTGTGGCTTAAGTGTAGTCTAAGAATTTGGCCCGTAGTTTAAAATTTTTTTTACCTCAGGTATGTAGGCGTTTATAATAAATAAATTGTATGCCGTTGTCCTAAAGGAGGCAATAGAGATTGATTAGCTAAACAAAAAACTTATAAGGCATTTTACTCTTGGACCGTTTTTTAAATGCCCGACCCAGGACAACTTAAGTAAAAGTTTTAGGACTGCTGCTTTGTCATATGTTTTTTAAGGAATAACTTACGTATACAAGGCTATTCTGAAACACACGACGCACACGAAATGATTTCACAATAAGTGTTCGAAATTTCCACCGTATCTGTAAGTTTGCTGTTGGTATAATTCTCGGGTTTTCGTATTTGCAAAATACAATTCATTAAGCTAATAACGCGACAAAAAACTCCAATTACCTAGATCCAATTACAATTAACTCCCAACATTGCGTTTAAGTATTTTGCTTAAGCACGTAGTGAAACACACGAAATAAAACAGGTGCAACACACATCTAAGCCAGGTTACGAGCTATGCAGTGAAAAAATACATTCAACTGAAGGTAGGATATCGTATTCTGCATAAACGCTGAATTGAAACAAACGCCAACTACATCATAAACCAATACAGTCGACCACATCAGCATTATGGAATATTATTTTTTGTTGTGATTATTATCTAAACATGTGAATTTTAGAAAAAATTTTAAACTTTTTTCAGTAGCAGCTAAACTACGTTGAATTATTTCGTTTGGTAGCAAAAATGCACTCTCTTTCACTAATTTAAGTTTGCTGTTTGGCTTCTAAAACACGGTCTTTTAAAAATTTACTAAGCAGGAAAGACCATCAGCACGGTCTATAGAACCTATATGTGATTTATTAATTTCAAAAGACTGTTCTTTGTCGTCAAACTTACCGAACTTTGTAACCAAGTGTTTGCAAACTAAAATTCATCAAAAATTACGCTAAAATCAATGTCACATGACCATTTAAAAGGTTTAGCTGTGGTCAAATATTGAAAAGGATTGAGCAAAACAATTAGACATTAAAACTGTTATTGAAGAATTCGCGAAAGCAAACCATCAACGTCACCTCGGAATTCTGACAATAGATGTTCTTAAAATGCGTTTATTGTACAAAAAGATATATATTTACGTTACATCTTGGTTAATGACCTTTGTTGTGGGTATAATTATTTGAAGAATAATTGTTGTAATCAACAATGCAGGTGTTGAAATAAATATCTCAAAATGTAATGAAAATACTATCGTTTATGACACAATGCAACTATTTGGAACAATAGTTTACGGTTTACGCATCATTCATACAATTCAGGTAAGTAAAATTTTAATATTTTTTTGTATTCAATGGTTTGTATTTATTCACTGATTTTTTAGAACTGTGATATTAAGCTCTTAGTTTTAAATAATTGGTGTTACAAAATCCCAATACTAATTTTGCGGAGGACATGAAGATAGCGTCAAGCCACTGTCTGTTTGGTCAAAAATGCGCACCTTCTACTCTAAAAATTCTCTAAAAATCCTCTTGAAACCTATTTAAAATCTGTGCTTTCTGTGTAATATTTTTTAAAATAGATACAGTTTTTGGTCCGTCATGATAAAGTTGCTACCGCACACGCCACATTTCTTCCCGAAAAACGCCACTAGAAATAATATATATTATTATATACATACATACACACACACACACACACACACACACACACACACACACACACACACACACACACACACACATATATATATATATATATATTATATTGCAGTGGAACTTTCTAAACCAATTCTCACCCCACGAATTGGGCGTCATAAAAGTGGTGTGGTTGTCGTTAACCATCGAGATCTCCCTAAAAATCAATCAAGGCCCACGTTGGGCGCCATAAAAGTGCAGTGGAACTTACAAAAATTCTCACCCCACGGACTGGGTGTCATAAAAGTGCCGTGGAACTTTTAAAAAATCGGGATCGCCTCTGTTGGGCCGTCACAAAAATTTTCTGAAAATAAAAATAAAAAAATTTCTTACACTACCTTTTTGGAACCCCCCCTTATTTCTGCACACCCTGGCTAGCTCAGCAATCGGCTTCTTCTTGAATACCTACCATCCTAAGTACATTCCTTACTCACAAACACAGTCAAATGCAATTACCACTCCAATAATGCAACAAGACATACAACCTTTTTATTTGCACATATTAACAAGTTTCCATAAGCACGAAAATATTTACACATTGGTACATCCAGTTTGATAAAAACTGTTACCATCTCAATCCTTAAATCTTTTAAGATTTTATGATTTTTACATTTCTCAACAATTTTATTATAGACGAGTAGATGGGCCCGTCGTGCAACCCTAAATTGATTTTTAATCTGGTCTATTTTGAGCTCAGTATAACCCAGTTACTCTAAATGCTTTTAAACCTCGCATTTTTATTTAAAATAAAGCTAAAGACCCGTTTACTCCTTACAAAAACATTTTTATATCATCAATAAACATTTTTAAGTAATCAATATTAATCGTCATGTACATATACCCCTTTAAATAAATTTTTATGGTAATAAAATACACCCCCAATACGCCAAAACACTTAACACAAAAATATCAGCACAAATCTTTAAGCAGAAAGCAAGACATTAATTTTCTTTACCTGGAGTTAGCTTCGTCCCTTGCTACCTCTAGAGACGTGTATCAGAAACCTTCGTCTTTGTGTCCATATACTTCCTGACTGTGCCTGGATTCAACTGATCCCCATTCACTATCCAAATCTCTACAACCGCCTTTAACATTCTATCCAGATAATTGTCTTGTCCAAACTTAACATTCCATACTACTACACCTCACGCGTACTAGTTAAGCTGTACGATTCGCTTACCCAAGTACCATCCTATCATTCGATGGTATCGTGAACTAACAGTACCTTTCGTAACTTTAGCACCCACTTGTGCAAATTACCTTTAATACATTCCGGTACGTTACTAACAGCTTTATACACTTTAAAATAGGATGTTGATCAAATAAACAACAATTAGTACAACGTAAGAGCACGTAATAGCAATTACGTTAGAGATTTAAACGCTATATAAGATCTAAAAGCAAGAGAGCTTTAATATCTCTCCCAGAGTATTTATACGCTTTTCAATACCCCACACGCAACCTCTCTTCATCGAAAAGCTTATTTTTAAAATCAATTCTACAAATTTTGATTGTAACGTCTAAAGAATTCCGAGTTTACCGTGCTGTTACCCTGAAATTCATTTAATTACCTCAACGGATGCGAGCTTTACAAAACTGCTAGCCTTAGACCAATGGTATAGCTTTCCCCCGTCATAACGCTCCACCTCTTAGCTACCTCTCTTCGTTCCACCTATATTTCTTGTCTCTTTTAGAACCCCTCTCAAGCTACAAAAAATCGATATTGTTGTTGGCCTTCAAGTCCCCCGTGTATTTTAGACATGAGTTGTAACCAACGTTTTCTTATACGTTTTCTTGTCTGTTTTACTTTATAGATCTTTTATTTCACTTAGTCTTCAAAGCATTTGTTATTTTTAGCAACTTGTCAGACCGACCGTTGCAAACAATTTTCTAGAATCTTGTGCCAACGTTTATTCAAGTTTTATAAACTTGACATTTAACTAACAGGTGTTTCTTCGAAGCAACTTGTTCGTTAAAAATAATAATTCCGAGTTTATCCACTTCTTAGGATTTGTACAACGTATGTTTTCGTTTATTTTAATGGAGATATGCGTTTAAATTATTGATTTTCTATACTTGAAAGCTCCGTTTCTGATTCCATGCGTTTGATTCAAATTATTACAACTGATTATGCGTATCCTTGAGTTTTCATGTACCCTATAGCTTCCTTCCTTTATCCAATTTTAACATTCTAATTTAGAAATACAAAATATGTTAATAACCGTCCGTCTTCACTATCTAAAATGATTAATTTGGCGCGTAAATAAATTGTTCCTATTTCCTATATACACAGTTGTTAAAATTTTTTTATCTAGACCTATTTAACCTATAATTTCACGACATAGTTCCCTATTTCAATTCACAGAAAGCTCATCAAGTTTTCTTGAATTTAAATAAGTAGACTAATTCCTACTACCTAATCTTACATGATATTTACACACACCTTTCAACTCACCTAACTCTACCTATACCTATCTATCCAACCTATCACTCTTTATCTACCTATTCCTACCTATTTCTATCTATCTCTAATTATTTCTATCTATCTACACCTATCTTTACTTATTACTAACTATTCACACCTATCTCTACCTGTTAAATATCTATTTCTATTTATCAGTAACTCTTCATTTCCTATTTTTATTTATTTACATTTATTTTTGTCGAGCATCATCTCCTTATGTAACTCACTTCCATTCTTCTATGCCTATCTTCTATTTATTGAAGTTCCTTCTACTTATGTACAACTATTTATATTTATAATTACCTATTTCTATCACTATCTATTTATTACACTCACTATTCATACCTAATTCTATATCTACCTCTAACTATCTCCCCTTATTTATTTTATTCCTAATTCTACTTCTCTATATACACCTATCTCTATTCCTATCTATTTAAATCTAACGCTATCTATTTACCTATCCCTATATTTTTATCTATTTACACTTCTTTTTATTTAAATCTGACTGTTTTTTTGATGTTCCATGTCTTTCTTCTTACAATCTTAGTAAACTTCATCTTCATCTTTCCTCCTTCTATCTCCATACTTATCCTCCCTATTGCTTCACATAAAATAAAACTATCCTTATTATCCTGACTCTTAAATATTTCTTCTTTTGTCTCTAACCTTGTTTGTTTCTCATTCACTATTATTCCCTTTTCTGCAAACAAACCAAACGATATTACCTTAACATTTTCATCTTCTCCCTCTATAGGAAATTATTCATTTCTTCTAGATTCTTTATGTACTATATTCACCACGTAAAAATCTCCTAAATCTAACTTATCAAAATTATCATTGCCACTTATCTCCTTTATACCTACCTTTAAATCTTGTGTGTAACATAATGCTGCGTTCGCCTCTACTCCTATTAATTCAGACTTTTTATTCACTACTAATAGTACCTTTTCTAACTTTTCCTCAGTATATTTAACTGTGTCGATCTCTTCCACCTCTTCTTCATCTACCTCTATAACATTAATACATAACCCCATGTCATCCTCTGTGTCCTCATAACTTGCCTTTCAGGACAATATCCTATCCCGAATCCTAACTACCTTCCTCTCCATATCTATAACTACTCCTAACTTCATCATACAATCGACCCCAAATATCCCTTTAAATTTCAATCCAGGTACAATTATGAATTCCTGCTCACAGCTTACTGAACCTAACTCTACTTTCAAAACAACTACACTGTTTACTACAGCAAATCGCTTTTTATTTGGCGCTACCAGGTGACTTTTTTTATTGACATAATTCTGTCACATACCTTTTCTTTAATTTCGTTGACGAATTCCTCCGATACTAAACTTGCCTCAGCTTCTGAATCCAACAACGCTCCTAAATTTTTCTCAAAAATTTTGATATCAACTATAGGCAAACAAAAATTTTCTTTAATGTCTGGCTCAACTTCTTCCTCAATTTTCAAAAAATTTTTAGGATGTTTGTATTTGTAGTCAATTACGTTTAGTGGTTTGTCCTTGTCTAAAAATCCTGTCCTGGTCTGTTCTCCCTACTCGGCCCTGGTCTTGCCACTACTTCTGCATATGTCCTTGGCGTTTCTACCTTGTTAGTACTGTCATTTTCTCTATTGGTTGTCGTTTGTGTCCCCTCATATCCGGTGAACTGTTTTGTCTGGGTACCCCAGGTCTTGGTGCGGATCCTTTACCTACGCTAGTACTCCGAAAGAATGTCCGTCGTGGTTCCCAGTTTTGTCGGTTGTTAAATTAAAATTTGTCTCCCATCTTTGATAACTGTCCCTTCTATTGTCAAACCTAACCGCGTTCACGTGTCGTTCCCTAGTCTCACGAGGTCGTCCACTACTTACGTAGTCATACCTCTGCTGGTACTTTAAAAACATTTCCCTATCTACGATGTTCTGCAACGCTACGTGTTGCCAAACCTCAACCTCAAAATGTCGTGAAAGGTATTTTATAATCTGTCGGTCTGTTAACGGTGGGTTTAGTTGTTTGGCTATGCTCCCTACTTCCTACAAATTCACCCTTATATTTACCAGTTATTAAATCGTCACGTACTTGGTCTTGTCTGTGGTCGCTCCAGTAGTGTTTCAAAAATCTGTCCTCAAATTCATCGTAAGTTTCTATCTCCTGCCCTATGAGATTATATCAGGCCTCAGCATGGTCTAGGTTAAACTACTGCACACAGATAGTAAAAGATGTAGGCTGTAAGCGGTTTCAGGGAGATGCGTAGGCTAGCCCAGAATAGAAATCAATGGAGGTACGTATCCAAACAATCCCAAGATGGATAAACTAATGACGAAAAAATAGCTGTGCTTAAACATGATGATTATTATAAGTAACTACAAGAATTGGTTGGGCAATATTCTCAAATAATGTTAAGTGTGTGAAAGGATTTACTGGAAAACCATTATTTCGGCAAATGTCTAAGTGTTGAAGGATCTTGGTAGCCACAGGCTGCTTAACCCCTTTCACTGGATCTCGGTGAAATAGGGCATAAAATTAGAAAACAATAGAAGGGGAACGAGCTGTATATACATGCTGTGTGAGAATTTCAGGGAACTATGTAGGCTAGCTCAGAATATAAATAAGTGCAGGTACGTGTCCAACCAGTTTTGAGACAGAAAACCTAATGACGAAAAAATAAGCGCAGATAAATCTGATGATTAGTATAAGCAACTAGTTGTTGGCTGCGAAATATCTGCAAGTAATGTTGACTGTGCGAAAAGATATATTGGAAAATATATTAAATCGGTAAATGGCTAAGTGTTGGGGGAACTTGGCAGCCACAGGCTGCTTACCTTCCTTCACAACCACTGAAAGTCGTAGAAATAGGGTATATAATTGTAAAACAATAGAAGATGACTGAACTGCATCTAACAAGAAAGAACAGCACCTATGAGGAAAGACAACAAGCATAGAACAAGAAGAAAATTGTTGAAAGCATATGTGTGGAGCACACCACAGTATGCCTATGAAATACGGGCAGTCTGAAACGCATACAGAAAAACGGTAGCAGCCTTTTGAAATGCTGTGTTTCGGATGTATGAGGACGATAGCATAGACAGACAAAGATATTAACAAATAGGTTATAGAAATAATAGGGGAACAAGGATATCTGGGGAAAAAGATATGAGAAATAGGACAGAATACATTCTAAGGCATTTTTGGGGAATAGTATGGGATATATTACAAGCAGAGATAGAAAAAAAGAGGTAGATGTAGACCAATATCAGATAGTGATAAATGCAGGCTGTGCAAATTTCAGGGAAATCTGTAGGTTAGTTCAGAATAGGAAACAATGATGGTACGCGTTTAACCAGTTCTAGGACTGAAGACCTAATGATGATGCTTTAGTTTTTATAAAATCTTTAATTGTTTCATATATACGTAACAAATGAAGAATATCGATTTCAATGCTTAGAAGGGTTACATTACTAAGTATATTTTGAGTAAACTTTACAGCGTTTTTATTATTTTTAATCTGGGGAATGATCGTAATAAATAATTTATCTAGCATTACGAAAGTAGTTAAGCATAGTGAACAAAAATTAAATTGTTGGTTACTTTACAAACAAAACAGCCACTAATCGGTTTGCTGTGGTTGCAACTCATCAGATTGAAGGATTTGTGTCTGCAGAATAACTAACAAAGTTCTTGAATTATTAAGGAAGCATGGTGTATGAAGAACATTTCCCATCCCATTCTCTATACCCGAATGAAAGCAACTGGGTATCGGTGACTTTTTAAGTCTCTGACATAATAGTAACGCTGCCATTGCCAGACAAAATTTAATAACAATTTGAAAAAACCTACGTAATTTTTTTTTATTTTTGAATTAAATATTTCGATAAATAAGTCAGCTTTATGGTGGTTGACAGCATAAATATTCATATTTTTTGCTTTTGAGCAATCAGATTTTATAGTACAATACAATAGAGGACATGGTAGAAAGTAAAAAATATGTAGAAAGCAAATAATTTTGGGGGAGAAGAGCTGGGTGATCATTCATTTAATTTAAAGATTGATTGTCGATAGCAGAAACGCGTGAAACCAAGTAAGTTGAAAATAGTTTTACTTATAATTGGAATGTAAGCAATTTAATCGTGCTACAATTCATGTTTGTGTATAAGCTTAAAAATTTTGTGTGTACAATAGTGGGTTTTTGCAAGAGGTGTTTTTATTATTGTTACGGTAAATTGATGCCATATAAAATAGTGTAACTGTTGACAAAAGAAATGTTTTCGTTAGTTTGGTTACGTTGCCGTTATGTTTGACAGCTAAAAATTTAACGTTGTAAAAAGTGAGGTCATATTGCAGAATATACTAACAACTATGGCGATTGACACTTGTTATTGTCACTTACATGTTGGGGAAATTTAAAAACCAAATTTACGTTAATGTTAATGGTTCATCTTTATAATTATAAGCATCACAAAAGTATTATAAGGAAAAAAGTATGCATCCGCAGACACTATCATAATCTATCCCTTTCGTAACGCTTATATGAGGAAAGTACTTACTGCTTGTAAAGTTATTTTCATTATAGTGCATGTGGTAGGTCCATAATAAATAGATCGCTTCAAACCCGGCTTACTACCGAATTAGCCACAACTGTCACATGGCATAAAACTAAATGCTAAATCGATGGACGACCTGCGTAATATGATTTAAATGTGATCGACTTTTAAAGAGAATGTAGATTGGAAAAGTTTTATTGACATTAATTCGAGATTTCTTTCCAAAATATACTGCAGAATCTGAAATTGATTCAATTTTTAAAATCTTTTTACAATGGTTAAGCTATTGTTTGGAGAGAAAATCAAAAGCAGTGCATTCCTACCTTGTAGTTGAATTTCTATCAGCTTTAGTGGGTAACTAACAAAAGTAAGTATAAAAAATGAGCATTTTGGTTTTAACCTAAAATTCATCGATAAAAAGAGTTTTCAGGATTCAATTACTTTGGGCATTAAATTTGTTTTGCATATCTAGATTAGAGATTTAAATACGAGGGTTGCGAAGGTATATGCTTACGGAAAAGTGTATTATAAATTATAAAAGTGAACATGTATTGACTTAAAATCAGGCCCCCTATATTTTGCAGTTAACCTTCTTTTTTAACTTCTCGCTTGAGCAGACTTACGTGGATTCTAAACGGCACGACATTTATGCTACTGACTGACTTTTACAGCGTTTTACATTAGGGCATGTTGTATAACTTAAAATTTCAAAAATATTCAAAGACGATGAGAAACTATACGAAGATATGTTAAAAATCGATGTTGTTGGCGAACATAAAATCGACATAGAAAGTGACCTAAATGATGAACTAAGAGCTAAAGTTGAGGCGATGATAAAGACGTCCTATCTAATATAAGTGAGAAATCTTCGACTTGCAATCATAACAACATAAATTAGTTAACGGAGTGTTGTGTGTAAGATAGAAGCAAGTAATTAAATGCAATATGGATTTTAATATTCTTAATAAAACCACATATCGCAAACTTTATGTAAATTCAAAAGATCTTGTAGTGAATAAAAGGTTTGAAGTTTTGAAAGTGGAAACTGTTAAGACAAAATATGGAGAAAGAGTATTAGTGGAAACAGAAAAGTTCAAAAGTATATTGCCATTGAGATATTTTGAATACCTTCAAGCACATGGAGTGAAACATTTAAATGAAGGTGTTGGATCGAACAAACACGAATACATAACTAGTAAGGGATCGATCGGTCTAACTGTCAACATAGAATTTTCAGAATAATATGTCACTATTCTAAGAAATAATAATTATAACACATATTAAATAATATGAATTGAATTTTATAGTTTTAATAATTAGTAAATAACTTCACAAAGCGTTATTTAGGTTTCATTGTTATTTTAAAATAAAGACCTTGAAGGTTCTTAGGTATAAATTAAAATTATAGACTTGCCAATGCTTATTTAATGGTTTATAAAACCTTTCCTAGCAACTCACCACACTCAGGGCTTATTTGATCAATAGCTTAGACCAATAAAAATTTATAGTTACGCTTTCAATTTTCGTTGAATAATATATATTCGTGGTAATGAATTTATTCGTTTCTGATATTTTGAACACTTTTATATGGCGCAAAATTATTGTGCAAGCAATATTCTTATAATCTAATTTAGAAATGTTTTCTAAGCGGGCGCTGCAATGTGTTTTTGTAGACAGTTCTATACTCTGATTTTTTATATTCTTTTTTTGGGTGTGTAGATCAAAGTGAACAGGCAAAATTCATGAAAAATTTTTTTAGGTGCTCATGACCCCATGTGTATTTTTGTATGTTGGATAGGTTTTTCAGGAATGTTCTCTTCCGTTGTTTATTGTTCTAAATCTTTTTGTATAGTGTTCCTGGATGTGTGTGTGTATGAAAATGAACAAGTTAAATTTTTGAAAATGCCCTTTTGAATAGATTTTTAATCGAAATGCAAGGCTGCGACGTTTAAGTTGTGATATTATGTACCTTGGTACCATCAATAAAAAGCGGCGATAGATTGAGTAACACAAATGCTGTGGTTGTGCTTTATGCATCGAGCATTGTAAAGTTTGTTCGAGATTTTGTGGTACAATGTCGATATTAGGAAGAACAATTCTACACAAAAAAATTAATACCATAAAGTCCTTTACACTTTTAAATTTTTGCATACTTATTTGTGTTCTTTTATCTTCGCGTTTTAAATTTTGCGCAGACCTCTAATGCAAAAAGCGAAAACTAACCTTGGCTTGTAAACATGATTGAAAACTTTTTTTAACATTTTTATACATTAAGATAGAAAGAGCTGTTACGTTCACAAACCCTAAAGATAATTTTTTCTACATTCATATTTAAAACACCCTAAAATTTCTCAACAAGCTCGATTTCCTACCATTTGAAATTAGTGTTATTTAATAAAATTTCTCAAGTAATTGTTCTATAAAATTTTGCTTTATAAAACCAAACAACTGCTTAGAAAACTTTACGTTACAAAGTAGTTGCAATATTTCCTACCACCTACAGTGACTAAATTTTAATTAAAAGCTGCACGTAAATGCACAGCTTTCTTCTAAAAGATAAGGCCACTTACCACCTGCCTACTTCTGCTTACAATAGGTTTGTTGTCTATAAGTATAGTTATTCTGCAGCTGTTAAGATGTTTCAAAGTAATAAAATTGTTTTTCTTTGTCTAAAAACCTTTGTCAATTGCGTTATCTGCTTGTTGGCAAGCTGTTACAGTTTGTATTTCGGCAGCTGTTGTCTGGGAATTTTGCACACTTGATTCTTCGGCAACATCTTTGAAAGCCAAATACCTACCCCCATACATGATTCTGTCCTTATAAGATAGCACATCTAAGTCAATTGTATAAAGAATGCTGTATTTAATTAAAGTGGGTTCTGAGTTATGTGTTTTACTTTGAGGTTACTACCTTGTTTAGAGGAAATCTTGTTTAAAAAGAGAAACTTTTATAAAATACTTTTATTTACAAATTGTTGGATATTTTGATCTAACCATTTACAGTTAAAAAGAATCACACTAAATATTTTTTACAACTTAAAATCTAACTATTTATAAATGAAAACGTTTTTATTAACTCCCGTTCTTGAAGTATCTGCTGCTCCCTTGCAGCCAGGTCCTCTCTTTTTTGTTTTATTATTTCTAGTTTCAAATCTAGACAACGCAGTAGCTTCTCTCCACGCTTTTTAAATGCATTAAGCAACTCTACTGTGTCCTCTTCATAGGATTTGTCATCCTCACAGCAAACAGTCATATCAGGTCCAGGACATAACTTTTTCATAGCCAACATGTTTTTGCCGGATCTGTGAGCATAGCATAACAGATTATTGTAGGTTCCTTTTTTCTTTTGTATACTACCCGATGTTTTTGAGAGGATCAGAATGTCCCAACGATCCAACGATAGCCTCAGAATTTCCAGAATGGTTTTTTTTTATCATAATCTAATGTAAATTAAAAATTAGTAGTGCTTGCATAAATATAAATATATTCTAACGTACGTGTATGGTTCTGCTTTACTATGGCGTTGATCATTGATAAATCTAATTTCGAGTAAAGTAACTGGTTGCGGTGGAACAACAACATGAGCGGCAGACTCAGGCATTTCATTGCTCCTAAAACGCGCAAATCTATCAATATTAAAACTACATGTATAAATGTGAAAAAGCACTTACCGTGATATATCTATTACGTCACTATCAAAAAAAGCAGTAGTGTCAAGTTGAGATGAAAATCCAAAAACTTTTTTAATCAAGTCTTCGTTAGAATGAAATATAAATTGTTCTTGGACTTTCAGTCTATCGTTGGTACTGCTACTATTTTTAGTCAATGATGAGTTACTCATTTTTTAAAGTTGCTAGTAACTAATAATTATACAAGAGATCTGATTGAATAATGTTGGTAAAATCTACGTGAAGTATTTATATTAAATAAGAAACGGGTCTGATAGAACAAAAATTACAAATTTGCATCATTTTCTGAAAAAAATTGCAAATAAAATTTTTATATATTTAGCATACAATTTATTCTAATAAATAAAAAACAGTATGTAAGCAAAAATAATGGTGCTTTTAGCAAAATAACAAATTTGTTCATTGTCTGAAAAATAGCAAATATACATTTTTTATAGATAATCATGCAAGGTACCCATATTAAAAAGAAATAGTAAAACTGTCGGCAAGCTTTCGAATTTGCTTTATTTTCTGAAAAAATTGCAAATGTCTAATTTTATTGCTAACCATAAAATACATTTTCATTAAATAAGAAACAACATGTTAGCAAAACAATAGTACTGCAAGATTTCGCAATTGCTTTATGAAAAATTGCATATTTCCGTAAACAAAAGCATAAATGAAAGGTACAAGGTCGTGTCGACGCTACTGTGAAGAATAAACGTAATTATATATTTTGCTTCTATATATAGAACTCGATTTGTAAGTGTTCACGGTTGGAAATTATAAATTCTTGTTACTTTTTCTCCTGAACATTCTTTTGGAATTAAACCATTCATAGTTGAAAATCGTCTTTATTTATCTTAGGTCATGAATCAAAACGTAAATAAAGATAATTTTTAACAACTACTTCCAAAAGCAATTCGCTATGCAATTATTTTGATTGCATATGAATAAATGCTATTGCAATTCTGTATTATTTCTAAAATTTGCTTACCAATCGTACGTTTTATAACATTTTGTATACATTTTTTTTGTATACATAAAAATAAAATCTTTTACAGTTGTTTTGCAGGGTCTGTTAGAAAAACATTACAACTTTTGCATCGTTTTCTGAAAAAAAAATTGCAAATGAAAATGTTATATTGTAACAATTTTATTTTCTAACAATATTTTCACAGATATCTAACTTATTTAATTTATTAATAACCAACTTAAGTATAATAATGCTACACAATCTACGAAATAAATATTGAATATTGTTGAAAACAATATAAGCTTTCAATTTGAAAGTATTAAATTACGCGGTGACAAAAGATGGCCTTTGTTAGTGTCATCATAAGAGTTCCCTCTGTTAGATGATTGTAATATTAAGCTTGTTGTCAGGCGACAACTCACGTCATCTTATCACTTCCAACTAAGCTGTCGTTAGAGGAGGTCAATTGTTCCTTGAACTCAAGGATCATGACGCTGTTGCAGTCCATGTGTTGGAAGCACAGAAAAATTAAAAATTGTTTTCTTGAAATGGTATCGTCTCGGCGACGCGCATTTTTATGTCCACACTTGTTGGAATTAGCTCGCAATTGACGAAACGTTAAATTGTTTGAATGGCCTTTGGTTAACAGTAAGTATTACTGAATTTATAGCCTTACTAAATTGATATTTTTAGTGCAATCTAGGATAATTTGTACATCTTAGCTTTTGAAATTTAAGAAATATAACTAATTTATTTGAACAAGAAATGAAAATTTATTAGTATCTATTTGAAGTTTAACCTTGTACGAAAGTCGAATTGGCGTGCTTCAATTATTTAATGTGGACGCCGTGATGTTATGTTAAATTTTCAGTATGCAGCTAATTTGGTTGTATGGAATTGGAAATTCCTATATTCTTAGTTGCTGAAACAAGTGAATTATAAATTATCAATTATAATTCCGGGTATGGTCCATATACCTAGCAAGTATTTTTCCATCGGATTAACATCTGGTATGTAATTTGCTTTCTTATACGTCAGCTGCAGCATTGGGTATAGCAGACAAATAATTTTTTGTTTGATCACGTGGTAATGTTCAAATTCATTAGGTGAATGACAGACAAGTTATTTTTTAAATTATGCAACAGGAACCTATAAAGTTTCACATTAAAACTTTTTATTAATACTATTAATATATGGTAGATGTCATTATGAAGATAGGAAAAGTTAGATTCTATATTTAATGAAAATTGATGTGATTATTTGAAACATAATTTATTCAAATCTTAGAGAATTAAATTTTTACATTTTACATTTCACTAATTGTTAAGTGGAATATTTTGTCATAAAATGTGAGGTTAAAGTAGTGCTACTCAAACCAACAGAAGTTGTAATATAAAATTAAACATTAAAAAAAACTCATACTCATTCATTTGAGAATAAATTTTTGATAGACATTGCTAATATAAAATTATTATATTTTATCTGTGGGAAATACTGATACTATCAAGTACATATGTACATATCTTTCAATAATTTAATTTAATCAAACTTATTTAAAGAAGATGTTATTACGTTTATCGAGGCAGCCATGTTGGGCGCCAAATTTATGCTACGTTGGCTCATAGCCGTGCGTAACACAAAGAAAATCAAAGAAATGACCGGGCTCAATCGGAGATTAGAGGGGGTTGTAGAAAGCAGACCAACATATAATGTACGCGGCTGTAAGGAGTTAGTAACAATACCTGCAATAAAAAAATTAAAATAGTAAACCTGCAATAGAAAAATTTAGTCCTGCAAACCTGAAATAAAGAAAAAGCATAGCATGCTGATCGAGCATAGATTGTTCAGTACTTTGTAGAATGTAAAAAAAAACTGTTTGGATAATCTATATAATATAACAACGGTAAAAGCAATACAAAAATTTTTAGTACAAAGTGAGGTAATATTGGGAAGTAGCAGAAACGTTTCCTCACACACCAATTAAACATAAATCAGAAAAAATTTTAACAAAAAATAAATAGGTAAGCACAATTGATATGAGTCATCCAGTATTGTTGATTCTTTTTTTTTTAAATAGCATGCAAGTTTATTGTAAAAGGTATCAGAACGACAAAGATATGGCAAAACAACGGATAGATATTTAAAGTAATAACAAGTAAGAAATAGTTCAACTTACAAAAAGTCCTTCAGTAACGCTTCCTTGCAATTGAAGTGTGGGATTCACGATGTCCTGCACTAACGAAGCACTTCACCCTTGACTGTGAGGGTGTTGATGGAATTTCTTACACTTTACACTAATCACACCTACGTATTTCACTGGTGTTAGCAGCAGACATTATCATGCTGATGGAACTATGTAGCATTGATAAATTTCTTGTTAATTCTATTTCCTGAGACAATAATTTCGAAATATTTTGTAACACAAATCGAAAAAAATGGTAATAAAAATTTAGAATCACGGGCTTTCAAGGCACGATGTAATGCATTAAACTAACAGTAACGTGAGTTGTTTTATTTGCTACCTATGGTAACAAAGAAAAATCTAATGCTTTTGAATAACGAAATTTGCGCAAACAATGATCTATTTTAGATTCTTTGGGGTTAGAAAATTCAGAAACTACAGTATCAACTGTCTTTACATGTGAATGAGATACATGTTTATAAGAAGCAACCTTTTTTTTTCAGATTTTTTTTTGGAAATCTAATCTTCACGTCGACTAATGCAAACCAGCCCATCTACTAAACCTGCTACAACTGTATCATCATTTTTTTTAGAAACACTTAAGCTTAAAACTGTGTTTGGATAATCCAAAGTATGCACTACTCTGATAAAAAAAGGACCACGAAAACTAGATCGCACACACAATTCAAATATAAAAAGACAAATCAACCAAAAAAACACAATCAATAAAGCACGTGCAAACACTAAGCAAGTCCGTCAAATGCTCCGCACAACACGCGTGCAGGTCGAGTCCAACAAGTTCTACCACTTTTATTTCCAACAGAAAATCAACAAAAAACACAATTAGTAAAGCAACGCGTATCACTAAAACCGTCCGTCAATTTTCCGTAAAACACGTGCGGTCGAGTAAACACGTTCGCCTATAAAGCATACTTCCTTCAAATGGAATTAGAACTACACTTACTACAGTTAATATACAACTTTTATTTCACAAGAAAAACAACTAAAATCGTGCCGTGCTTGTTCATGGACAATTCGAAAATTGATACCGCATTAATTGTCACTATTGTCAAAGCAAAGAAGAAGCAGTATTTTCAACGTAATTAATATATAGGAACCAAGAACAAACTACCACTACTCATCATCTGTTTATTCAACTCGTTGCTATTGCAACTTCTTATCGTCTATTATCTAGGCTTGTATATCCACATAAGGAACAAAATCTATACGAACGGCAAGACAAGGACGATGCAATCCACTCATTATAATACGACGCATTCGCCTACGGAGTTAATAAATATAAAATATAGAAATAGTAGTTACAGAAATGTATTTACTAATTGGGAAAAAGCGTAAAATGTTAAGCTATAAAAATGCACGTTACAATGTCTTGTATATAACTTACTTGCTACTGAAGGAATAGATTTTTATTTGGTCAAGACTATGATTATTAATTGGAATGAATGAGGACTGATTCGAATTAATTATTAATTTTTGATATAAATGCACAAACAGTGCTATCTTTGTTTTAATCTGTTCACAGGTGTAGCAGTGCATCTATAAAGGTCAATATCGAGCCATAAGGTAAGAAAATTGTGTTTCAGTAATATATTGTATAGCGGTGATTGAGTAAAGGTTTCCGCATTCGCCTTATACAAGGAACTTAAGTAAGGTCTTCTTCGTATACAAAAATTCGGTGGCGCCATATTCTTTACATTTTTGGTCGCAGTCCAACCCCGACCCACAGCTCATGTTCTACCCAGAGCAAATAGCTTGACTAGCCGCTTAGCCTTTAGAGGTTTCCTCATCTACAAGCCATTTTTCACCGAAACTTGCCGTGGGCTCTTTACACTTACTAGAAATCCTCGTCAAACATCCTTGTGCCTTTCAGCTGGTCACATAGGAGTGAAAAATCTAATAAATAAAACCCCATAACTAAAAAGCCTATAATATATTCAGCTATGTAATCTATATTAATAAATAAAAAACAGTATGTAAGCAAAAATGATGATGTTATCAGCATGGACTGAAACTTGCTTATCAATCATACGTTTTATAACATTGTATATACATTTTGTGTATATGTATATGTATAAAATCTTTTACAGTTGTTATGCAACTCGACAATCTTAAAACCTGCAGGTACTTGAGGAAAAAATTCTACAAAATTTTTGAAACCACTTGCAGTTATCCTACAATTAACGTTAAAAGAATTTTTTTGTGTAATTTAAGTACTTGACTACACAAAAATTACACGCCACAAGCATTTTTCTTGTTCAACAAAGGCATAGAGTAAAATAAAACCTAGATTAGTTAAACATCGTTTAAAGTAATCTGATTGTGATTAGGTACACAAATTTTTAAAACCAGTATTAAAGCATACTGCAGTTATTCTAGAATTAACGTTGTGTGTCATTTAAAATAAAATCGCACACCACAGCGTTTTTCTTTTGTTGCAAGGAAGGTCTAGTCTATTGCACTTTAGAAAAAAAATTACAAATTTGCATCGTTTTCTGAAAAAAATTACAAATGAAAACTTTATATATTCAGCTATCTAATTATTCTAATGAATAAAAAATAGTATGTAATCAAAAATAATGATGCTCTCAGCAAAAATAATGATAACGATCAACATTGCATTCCTTGAGCCTTGATTTCTGCTTTACAAAATTTTCATAGAATATCCAGCTATCCATATTTTTGATTCAGTATTACGCTACAATCCCATTCAGTTTCCAATTGCATTAAAAGAAATAAAAAAATTGAGAAGCTCAACAATCTCGCAATTAACCTATATTGCATAGAAAATACTAAAATACTCCCATTTTGTTTAAGTGAAAATTTAGGTAAAATAAAACCTATTAATCTGATGTTGCGTTTCTTGTAGAAGTTGATATTCATGCCATCTTCTAAACATGCAAATCCTGATTTTGTGCAACGCATTCTATTAAATTAATTCGTTGAGCATCATCAACGACTACATGTGGCATTTTCCATAGAACTTTGTTTAAAACAATTTTTATTTTTTCATCAGGTGTAGGATTAATTATAGCAAATAGTATCAAAGCTAGAACGTAGTAAAACTAACTCATGATGGAGGTTTAAAATAATTTTTTTAAATTTCAACGAAGGCATAGAGTAAAATAAAACCTAAATTAGTTAAACGTCGTTTAAAGTAAAAGCGATGCAAGTTGCCGTTAATTAACTAACACAGTAATATTGAATAAGTTTTAGATTATTGGGAGAAATAGTTTACTTTTCAGTAAAACTGAAAAAAAATTGACTTTATATATATATATATATATATATATATATATATTGCGGTGGGACTCGGGTAAGATCCTCATCAACCAAAATATTTTCGAAAATTTTATAAAATTTTCAAATTCGACAATAAACAAATTTTCAAAAATTAACTAATTTAAAAAAATATCCTTACCCGTTTTGCTCTCTTCCTCGGTTGAACGGCCTTCTTCAAATGCTTCCGGCTAGCTAATTTGGACCTCCTTTTAGATATCTATATTCACTCTCAAATTCTATCATTCACGCATACTCCCAATAAAACCACAAAATACAACCAACATACAATCTTTTATTTATTCGTATTTACAAATGCAATTCAACATATTTTATTGTTCACGTTACACTTCAGTAACTTTTATTATGTAATGCCCTGTATTTACCTTTTTAAATCATCAAACACATAAAATGTACTCAGAGTAAATGGACTTTGAATAATACCTTCTCTAAAATTCCTTCTTTATAATTTAATTATTTATTTTAATAATCTAAGTAAACTGTGGGGTATGGTGAGCTCATAATAACCCAACTAATTCTGCATAATGTATGCCCTTCTACTTTGCATACTCTTAAAATAAAAAAAAACAAAGCCATGTACCCTTCACAAAATTTCACGTTCTGATGGATCGTTTAAAAGCTTTCTAGACACCTTCAAATTTCTAGTTGAATACCGTAATAAAGTTATTTACACATATTCTGTTCAATACGTAAATAATTCACACTACCTTGAAAAACACTCTCATACGCCACCCCAATATTTACAGTTTATAGGAATCACAATTTTAAATCGTTACCTGGAAATTTTTAGAAGATCTTCGCTCTGTGGATGATGCCATGTATTTTTCTCCCTGGTCTGCAGGTCGTTTCTCGCTATTACTAGACGAACTCCATCTAAGTTGATCCGCCAACGCCGCCTCCTCGGTGTAACCAAATTCCAAATTTCATTTCAAGTAATCTACGTTACTTAATGTCCCGACACGAGTTGATTAAAAATTATAGGTGATACCTCAAAAAATTTTAATCTCGGCACACTAACCGCGTTTTTAATTTAAGAGGCTACCACTATGCAATACAATTTAAATGATTTGATAATACTCACAACTCGTGTTAACTTTCATACGTGCTTTTGGGACGATCGAAATAATAAGGGCTTTAATAATATTCTCCTAAACTATTTATATCTTTCCAATGTAACCTCTCCTGGCCACATTTATCCGAAATCCCCTGCTCACAGCAACACATTCTCACAATTTTGCACTCAACCCCATTTTCAAATCCGCGAATTTCCGTCCTCGTTATAATATTTTAAGAAAATTACGCTACACTATCCTGGTGTCTATATCAAGTCAAACTAACATATCGTCCAATCGTAGACCTAATGACGTTTCTCAAATCCCTCCTATACTATTGTGGTCTCATGCTTATACGTTTTCTACGTCTCCTTCTAACCTGGTTTGAGTGGTAGAAAATCAATATCCTTGTTTGTGCGCTGTCTACTACACGTGGACTTTCTCATTAGCATTTCATGCTAAAACATCCGACCGTTTAAACAATCCGTAGAATAATTTGTTCGTTATCTACAAATTAAACAGAACTTGACATTTAAAAAATACGCAGGTGTTCAATTTTACACGAACGTTTTAAATACATTTCCACGATTTAGAGTTTGGCGTATTTCTACCCCACTGATATATTTGTCAGATAGCAACGCGTTTCATCTTGGTATCCTTGGGTTTTTACACGCTTTTATGCAAATTATACATCAATAATCGTTCAATTAAATTCAAATTAATTAATAAATTAATGGCATTGGTTTCTACCATTTAATTTCTTTGCAAACCTACTTAAATTTTATTAATTATTTATAAATTTCGTTAATACTTGATACCTAAAAATGAATTAATTAATATAAATTTCGCACGTAATTTCGGGTTGTTCCTTTATACAGGGTGTTTTGAAATTGCTTCGTTTATATTTATTTTTGATCTTTTAAAACCACTATAATATATATATATATATATATATATATATATATATATATATATATATAGGTAATTGCGTTTACATTAAAAGCAGTTTGTATTTTATTTTGATAACAGAGTTCATTACACGAGTCATGCATCGTCAGGAATTTTTTCATTGTCAAGGTGCTGCAATATAGCTTACAGTAAATTAAATTATACGACTTTAATTCTAGGATAAGTGACTGCATAAATGTTTTCTGTTAACGTTTCATTCCCACATAGCATGAGTGTAAATTATTAAACCCACAAAATTGACAGTTTACTTTAACCTTGGATTAGATAGATTTAATCTCAGTTTACAGAACGGTGTAAAACAATTTTCGACTTTTAATCCGAGTTCAAGTGCATATTTCGAATAGATGCTCTTATTTTTTGCGATTAAAATTAGAAATGCATCTGATCTAAAATTGCATAGAATTGGCTTCAGTACGTAGCTATGGAAATGCGAATGCTGAAGTCAATAGACTAGACTTTCGTTGACAAAGAAAACGCTGTCGTATGTAATTTTTTGTGATCAAGTACTACAAATTAGACAATAGAAATAGAAATAAAAATAGATTCAAAATAATATATATATATATATATATATATATATATATATATATATGTTATTTTGAATCTATTTAAAATCTATATCTATATAAAATCTAAGTAGGTAATTGCGTTTACATCAAAAGCAGTTTGTATTTTTTTTTTGATAACAGAGTTTATTACACGAGTCATGCATCGTCAGAAATTTTTTCATTGTCAAGGTGCTGCAATATAGTTTACAGGTAAATTAAATTACACAACGTTAATTCTAGGATAACTGCATGAATGTTTTAATACTGGTTTTAAAAATTAGGTTTTATTTTACCCTACGATTAAGGCGTAATTAATTTTTAAGGTACTAGATTTATCTCTAGTTAACTAAACGAAGTTTAGCAACATTTAACTGAAAAAATTTTTTTAAATGCTCCAATTTCAAAACTATCGAAGAATGCAGACATAACATCGGAAAGTGTAATAGACTAAAACTTCCTTGCAACAATAAAAAAACGGTTGTGGTGTGCGATTTTTATTTCAAATTACACAACGTTAATTCTAGGATAACTGCGTGAATGTTTTAATACTGGTTTAAAAAATTTGTGTACCTTATCACAACCAGAAAACGGCATTCTATTTTTGTTTTAAAAGAATGATATTAAAATCATATGATAGGTACAATGTCGCTTTTGTTAACGTTTCATCCCACATAGCATGAGTGTAAATTATTAAACCCACAAAACTGACAGTTTAATTTAACCTTGGATTAGATGGATTTATTCTCAGTTTACAGAACGGTGTAAAACAATTTTATGCATCTGATCTAAAATTGCATAGAGTTGGCTTCAGTACGTAACTATGGAAATGCAAATGCTTGCATAAACCCAACTGAAGTCAATAGACTAGACCTTCGTTGACAAAGAAAAAAACGCTTGTCGTATGTAATTTTTTTGTAATCAAGTACTACAAATTAAACAATAGAAAAATTCTATGAGATCGAGTATTCTTTAATATATATAATTAAAATGTATAAAAGTTAATTTCTTTCAGTTTTACTGAAAAAGTAAATATTTTAAATAATTTCTCGGTAAATTTAATTTTGTGGTTTTGCAATTGACCACTTTAATTTTAAATATGGTATAATAATGTGTTTAAAATCTATGGGAAACTAGTAACCAGCTAATCTTAGATTGCGTTGATCAATTATAATTGCTCTCAGGGTTTGGAGTCCCATTCATGCTCACTGAGTAGGTTTATTTATTATTCTGCGGATGTCAGCATTAATTGTTGAATACATTTATTTTATTTTTCTGCGGACGTCAGCATTAAATTTCTACATGACTGGGTTTATTAAATTTTCTGCAGATTTCATATTTCTACAATTGGTGTGTAGACAATACCTTAGCATTAAGTTCTCGCTGACATGGGTTGAATTTTCTGCTGTTCTTGTTGTTTAATATCTTTATATACTCAAGATATGTGTGTGATAATCGCTCAATCTTTATTGTTAAGTTGTAGTTGCGTTCTGTAAAACAAAACAAAAATAAAAACTTTTTTTTAAAATTGCTCTTGTCAGAAAAGAATAATGATAGTGGTTCGGTTAAAATTATTGAGTAGTTTATAGTCAATCCAAATGAAGTGCTGGAAAAATCGTTGGCTTCGTGAGCAGATCCACCAATTGCAACGTACGACCTGATGACACCAATACACAGTATGTATTCGTTGGCTTAATATAGAGATAATTTTCTTAATGCATCTATTTCATCTAATCTTTATCTGAATTCTTTTTTAGGGAACAAGAAGAACAACCAGAAACGACTGCGCGTCAACCGATAAGGTAATATTTTACCGTTTAGAGTTGGAGTGAGCTAGAACTGTTTTTTATATTTGGGATGCTTGCTCATTTGGAAAACAAAAATATAAACAACTTAAGTGAATTATAGTATGTGTATTCTAGAGTACATAACATTATATATATATATATATATATATATATATATGTATTTTATAAATTACAATAAAGAAAAATACATTGTGTTTTTCATTTCACATTACTCCCCATTTAATAACTACGACTTGTTATTCTTTAAAATGAGAGAATGAAAAATTGATGCAATCAGTCTGTCTGTCTTTGACAAATTTCTAGATATCTGTACATTGGGAAACCAGTAACCAGTAAATAACTCACAGCATAAATTTCAATAGATTTATTTATAGTTTTTGAAGTTGGAGCATTTCATAAATTTCCCCGTTAATATTTCTTGCAGATAACTGAGTTCGCGATTTAATAACTACGACTTGTTTTTCTTTAAAGCGAGAATAAAAAATTGATGCAACCAGTCTGTCTGTATTTGACAAATCAGTATATATTTCTTGCAGATAACTGTGTTCGCGATTTAATAACTACGACTTGTTATTTTTTAAAAGCGCGAATGAGAAATTGATGCAATCAGTCTGTCTGTCTTTGGTAAATTTTGAGATATCTGTACAATTTGTTAAATGTTGTAAAACCAGTAAACAATTATTGCGTTGATCAATTATAATTACTTTCAGGGTTGAGAATTCCATTCGTGCTGACTGAGTTCAATCGTTTTTTTGCAGAGATCAGCATTAAATTTCTTGCTGACTACAATAATACAGACAAGATCTTTTTATTGTTTTTTATAATTATTAAATCATTCTTTTAACAACAAGGTATTTTGTTTTGCACATTGCAGACTATTATTGCTGTGTCTACAACAATGGATGTTACATAGTAAACGATTTTTAATTTTTAACTCCGATAGCTTAGGACAACCTAGTGCAAACATATCAGTTACAACGTTTTGCATTAGGTAGATTTCCATCCATTTCTTCTTTACTAGATCCTTCACACATACTTCTTCACCGGGTTTGATAATTTGCTTCAAATAAAGCGCTATATATGATGACACTATTCCAGCCGTTGAAGATTTATCGCAAGAAATATTATAAATATTCCTTGTCACCCAGTCGTTATGTTTTATATGATCATGGCTTAAACAACTAGACTGTATTGGCAGTTTAAAAATTTGATGCCAAACAACACCTTCCAACAAGTCCAAAACCGCAATTTCTTTGCACACAAACTCGTTTTTTTTTGTATTTAAATCCCTGAATATCAATTATATACATGTTTGTATATGTAGGTATGTAAATATGCAGTAAACTTCGACTAATTAAATTAATATTAGGAGCAACCTCCTTATATAGCAGATTACCACCATCTGCGTACTTTGCTTACCTACTTTTCAACCTATCACAAAAGTGAACACACTTTGAATTGAAACCGGCCTATGTATATTTGCAGAGTGGTCGCACTTTGAATTCAAACCGGCCTTAGCATACTTTGCATCTGACCTACTTTATAACTTCTCGCTTGAGAACATTTAATGCTAATTCAAAACAGCTCCACATTTGCATGCACTACATTTTTTTTTCAACGTGGCATACGTGTGGACACGTTTTGAAGTCAATCCGGCCAATGTGTATTTGCAGCCTCTAAACAAAAGTAATAAACATAAATCAGAATCCATTTTAATTAAATACAATTGACTTAGTTGCGATATTTTGCATCTGACCTACTTTATAACTTTTCGCTAGAGAACATCTAATACGAATTCAAAAATCCACATTTTTTCTGCACGCACTTACATTTTTTTAACGTAGCATACGTGTGGACACATTTTGAAGTCACACACGTATGTTCCATTGAAAGTAATATAAGGCCGGTCTGGCTTCAAAACGTGTCCACACGTATGTTACATTGAAACTTTCAATGGAAAAACATACACGTGCACCGTTTTGAAGTCAGACCGGCCTTACATCACTACTTCGATTGTTTAATACAATTGATCTAAAAAATGGGTTTTTCACATTATAGTAGAAGAAGCAAGTAGAAAATTTACAGCATTTGTGACGCATAACGGACAGTATCATTTTTTATGAGTTCCGTTTGGGATGTGTAATTCTCCAGCAGTCTTCCAAAAGTTAATTAATTACGTGTTTAATGATTATACACGTGAAGGCATAGTGCTACCGTACATGGATGATTTGATAATCCCGGCTGTAAATGAGAAAGAGGCGGTAGAAAGATTAGCAAAGGTTTTACGCCCAAGACTATGGTCTAGTAATAAATAAAAAAAAATGTCAGTTTGTAAAGAAATCTGTCGAATTTTTAAGACATCGTATAAATGACGGAAAGATTTATTTTTCAGAGTTAAAAACTAAAGTCGTTATAAGATCTCAGCGCCTAAAAATAAGAAAGACGTTCAAAGTTTTTTTAGGTCTCAGAAGATATTTTAGGAAGTTTATTCCTTTCTATTCGATTATTGCTAAGCAACTTAGTGATTTGTTAAAAAATGACGCTGACTTTCAATTTGACGTAAAACAAAACTACGCTCTTAAAAATATAAAAAAGGTTCTTTCCGAAAAACCTGTTCTTAAAATATATAAATATGGTGCTGAAATGGAGTTGCACAAAGATGCTTCTACAAAAGACGGTTATTGTGCCATACTGCTTCAGAAATCTTATGACGACAATCTAATGCATCCTGTATATTATGCATGTAAAAAGATCTCCGATGCTGAGAAGAAATACTCCTCTTACGAATTAGAAGTGTTAGCGATAGTAGAGGCGTTGAAAAAATTACGAGTGTACCTCTTGGGACAACCATTTAAAATAGTTACCGATTGTTCAGCATTCGAGAAAACTCTGAGTAAAAAAGATTTAGTAACAAAAGTTGCCAGATGGGTATTACTTTTAGAAGAATTTAATAACAAAATTGAACACCGATTAGGAAATAGAATGCATTACATGTGATTTTCCAATGCTCCACCCGAAGGTACTACATTGGCCTGGAAGCGAGTTTTTTTTTTACCTGGAGAATTTTGAATTTTGCCAAACCCTTGCTGTTCCAAGCAAGGTAAAGATCTTTAACGTGCGTGACAACACTCACACACGGGACCTCCATTTTACCTCTCATCCGAACGAAGGTGTATTTTTGTGAAAAATGCTCGCCTAACATTTTTCAAGCGGACCGTGTCGGGATTCGAACCCGGGACCTTGGGCGTAGTAGTCACACACATACCACTACGCCACGGAGCCGCCGAAATAGAATGCAGCACGTCGATGCACCTAGTCGCTATCCAGTTATGATGATTGATGCAAAAGACGTAACGACCAGAATAAAAAAATGTCAGGATGTGACGTTGACATTAAGACTGTTAAAAATATATTGAGTGTAAATCCGTTTGACGATAAACTACTAAAAGACCATACATTGGACAAATTCGTTGATGGTGAAGAACTAATTGCAGTTCCAAAGCTAATGCAAAATGAAACTATAAAGATAGCTCACGACGAAGGACACTTTGCGGCTAGAAAAGTTGAGGAAATAATTAAGCGAAATTATTTCATTGCAAAATTAAAAGAGAAAGTAGACCGATTTGTTTTGAATTTTATACTGTGTATTGTAGTTAATAGGAAACGTGGAAAACAAGAAGGTTTTCTTCATCCTTTGAGAAAGGAAAGTTTTCTTCTTAACACATATCATGCTGATCATTTGGGACCTTTAGAGTCAACCAACAAGAACTACAAACACATATTAGCAGTTACAGATTCATTTACAAAATTTGTGTGGTTGTACTCTACGAAGTCAACGACGACTAAAGAAATTATTCAGAAGTTAGAAACGCAAAGAAAGATTTTGGTAATTCCTCCAATATTATTTGTGATAGAGGTAGCGGCTTTACTGCCCAAGAGTTTGAAGATTATTGCAAAGAGCGTAGTATAAATCAGGTTAGAATAACTACTGGTTTACCGAGATCAAATGGACAAATAAAACGAGTGAATTCATTATTCCTGTTTTAACGAAGTTATCGATTGACGACCCTGGTAAATGGTACAAGCATGTCGACGAAGTAAAACGTGTAATTAATAGTACTTATCAAAGAAGCATAAACACGACGCCATTTGAGCTTATGATCGGAGTGAAAATGAAAACAAAAGACGAACTGAAA
>JARFIW010000803.1:1652500-1745000 GCA_036346225.1 Platerodrilus igneus
ACAAAAATACAAATTGTAGTGGACTTGATAAAAAGATCACAACTTTTCTGTCAAGATTTATTTAATAATAATTCAGAAATAGAAGTCTTGCTTGAGGCTTATGAGTACAGTTTCATACTTATGCTAATAATAATAATATAATCCTATAATGATATTTCCCTGGATTTTATTCTAAATCTAGTATACACATAAAACAGATTACAGATTATAGTTGAGCATTGCACTATATTGGTTTATGAAAGGAAAATTTAGTATCTATGTTACCGTTGAAGTATAAAATCCGTTATTTCATATTGTAATCTTTTTTCTTTTTATGGCCTCCACTAGTTGGATACAAGTGAAGCTTTGTTGGTTCGCGGCTAAGTCTGGAAATTACCCCAAGGGTAAGCAATGAGAAAGGGCGTGGGGATGGTCTAAACTCTACAATAAGCTAACTTAAAAAGAAAAAGGGGGATTGAGCGCCACTGTATCTATATGGACGATAACACTAGAAATTCATTACTCCTATGAGAAGATACAGAAACTCATGGGATATAAGCACCATAAAAAACTTACAACTTACTGAACTAATGCATCTGGAAACCTCTGGAACATACTTACAACCTCTTCAATCTCGAAGACCCTGAAAGAAAAAAATACACAACAAACTTTCTATTAAAAAGACACCGTTTGTGCTTTCTAATAAAAAAACATACTAATAATTACAGGTGGATAATGTTAAGATTACCACACCAAAGATATTTGAATCAAAAATGAATACCTAGAACAAATCAGTTGTAGCATATCTGTGTTTTTTAAATTACTTCAGCATTTGTCTACTTTCATTATTCAAAGATTTATTTTCTTTAAAAAAAATTTCAGTAAAAATTAATTGTGCATGGAATAAAAAACTTGAGTCTAAAAATGAAATTTAATATAGTTTCTCTCTTTTCGTTTTCTTTCTAAATATGTTTACAAAAATGAAATAATAAAATTGGATTCTTTATACATCTGCCTTGACATAACAAGACCTTAAGTTTAATAATATTTTATAACAAGTTTCTGATACCAAATACTCAGATCTGTTTATTGGCTTACATATGTTTCACATTGAGTTTAAATTATTTCTTAAAAAAATTTGAATCACGTGCAGTTAACTTGGACAAATAACATTTCAACTTATTCAAGTATAATGAGCTTATAAAAATTTGACATCTGCAAGTAATTTTCTAGAAAACAGGAAATGGACTTTAGAATCTCATCTTTTTTAATAAGTGAATGTTCTGTATATCTTACAAAATTATTGTAATAGCATTTCGTAACAATAATCTTCCACGCTGTTTTTTATGCACAAAATTTAGTATAACTAAGCAATCCCTGATTATAATTTATGTGAGCACACTCAAGGTCTCACAAACATAACAAAAAAAGGTTTGATACCTGTTTTTAATGAAGCCGTCATCCCTAGTTATCAAACAGCGATGCACGTATTCTGAAATCTGCTTACTAAATGGTTGTAACAAAACACCAAACAACAGCTGTAGTTTCTTAACAAACGAACATTGTCCCAATCTCTTTATACGTATATCTAGTTAATGCATGTGTACTTCAAATGTATGTTACTTCATCATGCGCGTTAACAAATACCAAATACCGACTCGAACCATTTTTACTACCACAACACGCCTATTCTGAGGCCCCACTTATGTAAAGCCTGAGAACCCATTTCTGTACGATGCAGTCTGAACTACATTCTCAAATACAATGGCTGCTTTGTTCTTCGTTCCGAGCAAGCACGGCACCGCTTATCTGCGTAGCGCATCACCTCGTGACCGTATTCACGCAGGCGCTATCCTAATTTTAACGAATGAAAGGGTATAATCCGCCTGCAAGTTAGGCAACACAAACGACTAGATCCCTTTTAAATATGTTTTTTGAGCGTATATTATTATTAAATATTTCTGGGTAAAGCATTTAAGTTATTTAAACGGTCATGATTTCCTGTTCCATTATGGAATTGTGTCTTTCAGATATAACAGTATCAAATGCGAGAATTAAATACCACAGATTAAAATTGTACAGATGTGATTCTTGCAAAAATAGTACTATAGAATGTATATTCGTTACAATATAATACCTAGTTATTTCATGAAATAACTGATCGTGTCCGTTAAATTGTAAAACGCACTTATATTTCACGGTTTAACTAGTTATTTCATAGAATAACGATCTACAGGCCGTTAAGTGTAAAATAATCTATATCATATATCTCGCTTTTTAGTATAAGGTACATTTACGTTTCGTTTAATAATATGGAAAGTAGCGGAAAAGAACGTTAATTTCGGATTTAAATAAAAATAATTTTTGAAGGACGGCAAAAATACCAAAGCATAAAACAACGAGAATATTTTTATGCAATACTCTCAGAATGTCAACGACAAATACATTTACCCTCCACCTCTACTGTACTTATGAACTATTCCAGGCCATAGGGTGAGAACTTGTTTAGCGTGTCGGCCGCAGTTCATTCCGGTTAATTGAATGCATGCATGTGCCGTGCCGGCTATTGTTCGTCAAATACTGTTTCCACGTATCAGGTACTGAGATACATTAATTTTTTTAAGTTTTATAATTTAGTTATTTATTATTACGTTAATTTACTTTGCTTACGTTAAAGTGCAATTATTTTTAACCTTAGATTTTAATTTAACTTAAGACGTTAAATGTCTTAAACAACGAATTCTTTAAGTGATAACGAAAAAAAGCTGCAATGAAAGACATGTTTGATAAATAAGCGTGATGTGAAAGAGAACAGTTCTTTGCTCACCTGTGAAAAATTATTAAGTTTGATAGCTATTGTAAAGAAATCTAAAACATCAGATAAAAAAATGCCACATGATTATTCATTACTTCAACATTACGATGTCCTTGAAGTTCAAGAAGTAGAAAAATTAATAGTCCCAGTAACAGATGCAAAACCAGATGTAATGTTTTATCGCTCAAGTGATTCTTTGTTTGACATTTTGTACAAAACTCATTTATCTATTGGGCACGGTGGTAGAGACCGAATGATAAAAGAACTTAATCGTCATTACAAAAATATTACGCAAAATGATATTAAGATTTTCCAGAATTTTTGTGAATCTTGTCAACAGAAACGCAAAGCGGGCAAAAAAGGTGTTGTTATTAAACCTATGATTTTTTCACATATGAATTCAAAATGTCAGATTGACCTCATAGATTTTCAATCATAACCTGATGGAAACTATACATTTATTTTAATTTATCAAAATCACCTTACCAAGTTTGTGGTTTTAAGGCCTCTTCAGACAAAGAGAGCAGAAGAAGTTGCAGGACAGTTGCTTGATATATTCCTGTTGTTTGGAGCTCTATGTATATTACAGTCCGACAATGCAAGATAATTTTATAATAAACTCATTGATGACTTAAAACTAACATGGCCAGAGCTTAAGCTCGTGCATGGCAAACCAAGGCAGTGTTGAGAGAGCCAATCAGGACATAGAAAATCTGTTGACGACTTGGATGCAAGTCAACCACTCAACCTCGTGGAGTAACGGGTTAAAATTTATCCAGTTTATGAAGAACAGAGCGTTCCATTCTGGTATTAAAAGGTCCCCCTACGAAGCTATGTTTGGTTGCGCACCTAGAGTTGGACTGTCAACAACTGCCATTCCGAAGGAAGCATTTAATTCATTGTTTGACGAAGATGAATTACAAAATACTTTGACTGCAGTGAATGTTTCTTCTCAACCTGATAATGAGAAAGTAGTAGAACAAACAGTGTTAAATACCCCCGTTACGAAAGTATGTGTGATCTGTTCAAAGAATGCAGTGAAGATATAGTTTGTTTGAAATGTATGGAGCCTGTCTATATATCATGTTCGGAAGATTATGTTTCAGAAGACGAAGTTGAGCAGAAAATCTGCAAATTATGTTTTAATAAACTTAATGTTCAAAGAGAAAGAGAAAAGTCTAAAAAATGTTTAGAAATTCAAGCTTAAAAGATTAAATTAATGTCGGATAAATCTCATTCTGAAACCTCTGTGGGGTTTGCCGTCCGTATCCTAGTACCTGAAGTTGACAGAGGAAAAGGTGATGCCAAATCTATTTTAGCTATCATAATAAAAATAACCGAAGAAGGATTTTTCCAATTGGGCACAAGAAACGGCCGCATAAAACAATTATATTCCGGATCCCAGTTCAGTGTTGCGAACAAAAATTAATTAAAATCGAAGAAGTACCGGATGTAGAAATATCGCTCCGGTCGGTTGCTACAGCTCAAAGTTTAGGTACTGGTCAGAGATTTAAAAAATGTTCGTGTAAAACGCAATGTGTCAACAAAAAATGTATTTGTTTTAGAAATAATGTTCTTTGCAATTCCAAGTGCCATTTTAGTAATCCTTGTTGTAATAAATGATTTTACAATACGTTCCCATAAATACCATTTATACGCTGCATAATTTAGATAAATGGCTTCTTTTTCATTTTAACTATCTATAGTTAGTTTATTTATAGAAGACGTACTTATTTCATTTTAGATAAATTGTTTATATTTCACTTTAACTGTGTATCATTAGTTAATTTATAGAATTTCTAGTTATTTCATAGAATAACTAGTTAAAGTGTGAAATTATTAACTTATTACACACGATCAGTTATTTCATAAAATAACTAGGTATTCTATGAAATAACTGCATTATATAATTTAACGGTAACATCTACAATAAATGCTTTGTTTAAACATCATGAGACTCTTGCTGCTTTACTATCTATCGAACGACTAAAGGTTAGAAAAACAGTACTAGTAATTGATATAGTGTAAATATAGACTTAGAGAAAACAAAGATTAGGTTGGTACATTACACCTTCCTTCTAAAATTGAAGATACGATAGTTATATTTTATCTTTTAGCTTCGTTAACCTAGAAGTGCGTCTAAGTGGTATTTCTGAGCTATCGCTAGTTGTGATTTCACTTGAAGTTTTTCCTAATTTTAATGATTTAGGTTTCATAGTGCTACATAAATTTAAAGTTACACAATTTGATATGTTTGCACAGCCTACTTTATCACATATATTTACTCTTTTCCCTATTGTACATTTAAAAAACTTATAAACTATTAATAATACAGCAAGAATGCATATAATTATCAATACATAAGAATACGTAGAAAAATGTTTTTTTATCGCATCGTGTTTTAACATTTCATCACTTAGTTTCGAGATATGATCTAGACTGTAGCTGGCTAATTTTAATTCATCTGTATCTAATTGTGTCGAACGTAACTGAGTGAATGTTATTTCATCCAATAAATTCATAAAGTGTTTTATACAGCAATCATCATTTATTATATCAACATTTGGTATAAGAGACACATAGGTGCTTTTTAAGTCATATCCGCGAGATACTAATATTGTGGAACCTGTATAAGCTTTACAAAATGTTGACAATGTTAATAAACCTGTTTTCTATAACTGAATGTTAAAAGGAGTAGAATTTTGACAAACCAGTGTTAAATCAGTGGGTTTAGGTAAAACAAATAACCATTTATTACCTTTTTCTGACTTGTTCCAGATTTCTGATTTTATAGATGAAATACGGGTATCGCATAATTTTGAAATTATATGTTGACAACAGAATAAACAAATAGAATAAATTGGTTGAGTCAAGGTACAAATAAAAGAATTATCTGAACATTTTTTGCAATTATCTAAGGTTTTTAATGGCATATATTGAAGTTTATCTTGGGAAATAGCTAAATAATTTACACTTGGTAAAATGAACATGTATTTATAATTCTCGCTTTGAATAGGTAAAGGTATTAATAAGGTATAAACTAAAAGTCTGTTCTTTAACTAAAGGAATATTTATGATGAAAACTAAGTTGTTTTGACTATAATAAACTTGTAAGGAAACAACATTAAATAACTGGTGAATTTCATCGGGATTTATTCCAGAGGGGTATTTAGTTCCAGAGGGTAAGCTGGATAAGGTTTTTCTTAATTTGATTGCAAGTTGATGCGGAGTTATTATTCTTGGGTGTAGAACATTTGATTTTGCAAAAAGTGTGGCATTAATGAGATCACTAAATTCTTTGTCTACTTCTGAGGTCATTAAGTTTAACATTTCGAAATGTTCTTCGTATTTTTGTTTTATTTTTATATCGAGTAGGGAGTTCCTAGTTTCCTTGGAGAATTTCTGAAATATGATGAAGTTTTTGTTATATATTTTTTCATTTGCATGTAAACTTGTAATAGAATTATTAAAATTTGAAATAGTAGTTTTAACGATTTGAATTTGTTTCTTTACTAGGGTTAAAACTTCCTTTTCATTTTTATTAAGTTTTTCTATTGCCTCATCGTAGTAAGCTGCATCATCTTCAGTCAATGTACCAATTACGGTTTAAAAACGAATCCTACTGCATTAAACTATGCTCTTTTAGGTTTATTATGTCCTATTAGTTCTTTAAATGCTAATTCGTTTGATTGTAGTTTTGAAACTAGACGAATTAAAATTTTGATCTGGACTCTACACAGAGGTTAATTAGAATATAATTTGTCTTCGCATAGTACTGTAGATTTATCTAAAGTATTTTGAATCAAAAATAAATTTTGATCAAAATTTGAAATATTTAAGTATGTAATGAGTTTCCACGAGTGTTCGGAAGGTTTAATATCTGCAATATGTTCGTAATAAATTCCCGGAGATTTTTGAAAGTTTGTTATATGGTATTCTGTGGCGGATGCAATGGGAATCAGCCTAAAACAAAAACACGTTTTAATCTTTTAGTATGGACAATAGTGAACTTATTATTTCTTGTCTTTAATTTACAATTTACAGGGGATAGGATTTCTACAACTTCATAGAGACCTAAATAATTGGGGGAAAGCTTTTACTTTTACCGATTTTGCTTTGTTCGTTTAAGAGATATACTCTTTCACCTATAGAGTAGTTTGTTTGTTTTATTTTGCTGCCATAACGTTCTTTATTTTTTTCTTTGGATTGAATAATATTTTCACGAGCTAATTTGCGGGACTTTTGAAATTTCTGTCTTAATTCGTCGACATAATTGTCATAAGTATAGCGGAATTCAGGTGTTTTCGTGATACTTAACGGAAGTGATGGTTTCGTATCAAATACTAACTCGTAAGGACTAAATTTCTTTGTAGAATGCATGGATGTATTATAGGAAAACATTGCAAAATCTAACCATTCATCCCAATCAGTTTGCTTAGCGTTCACATAATGTTTAAGATAATCTGCTAATGTTTCCTGACTACGTTCAAGAGCACCATTTGTTTGAGGTCTATATGCGGAACTATAAAAATTTTTTAGTTTGAATAATTTAAATATTTCATTAAGGAGTTTAGACATAAAATCTTGTCCTTGATCCGTTAATATTGAACTCGGAGTACCGAATTTACAAATAAATTGTCCAACGAAAGTTTTCGCTATTGTTACAGCTTCATGATTTGGCAAAGCATAAGTTTGAGAGTATTTAGTAAGGAGGGTAAGTATGGATTTGTTGCCGGATTCTGTTAATACTAGAGGACCTACTATATCAAGAAAAACTTTTTCAAAAGCTTTTTACCGAAGTAGTCGTAATTTCCATGAGATTTTTATTCTTTTTTCTAACTAATTTATTCTTTTGACATGATTCGCAAAACTTAATAAAATTTTTTATATCATTTTTTATGTTTAACCAATGATAATTTTGCTTTATTCTCTGATATGTTCTATAAAATCCTGAATGACCGGATGAGGGATTTGAGTGATTTTTCAATTAGTATTTGTTTAATATGTTCAGTCGTAGGGTTTATGGTAATGTTATGAAATATTTTAACATTGATCCCAGAATTATTAAATATGTATCTTATCATTGACTTAACTTTATGCCATTTTAAAAGATCTCTACCACAACCTAAGGTAGGCATATTTATAGATTTCTGATTATTTTGGATAAGATGGGTTTTGAGTTTCAGGAGAGGTTGAAATAAATCTTCATAAGTTGGTTTATCCCAATAATTTAATTTTGTCATTAGATAATAAATGAAATATTCGCCTTTCTTAATTATACCAATGTTGTACAATTTTAAATTTTGCCATCGTAATTGTTCTATGTGATTAAATCTATTTCTAAATTCAAGAGCAATTCCTGTCGACATTTCTAAATCGCTAGATATACAATGGGCTAAATTATTTTTAGAAGAAAATAGAGATTCATTAAATTCACTTAGCTTGTTATTTAATATCACACTAGAATTTAGTTTTCTTAAGAAGTCTTTTATAGCTGGGATTTGAATTTTCGATATAACGTTCAAGGTTAATATCAGATTGAATACACCTACTTAAAGCATCTGCATTTGCATTTAACTTTCCTGGTTTATACACAATTTCGTATTCGTATTCTTCTAAGGCCAATCTCCATCTAATTAAACGTGATCCCGGATCTTTTACATTAAATAGCCAAGTAAGAGGACGGTGATCCGTGTAAACCTTAAATTTTTTCCATATAGGTAAACACGAAAATGTTTTACAGACCAAACTATAGCTAATAGTTCTCTCTCGGTGGTGCTATAATTCGATTCGGCATGATTCAAAATTAGGCTAGCATATGCAATAGGTAGATCTTGGGGAACTATTCCTTGTGATAGAATTGCGCCGATAGCGAAATTGCTAGCATCAGTCGTTAAGTTGAATTCTTGTGAAAAATCGGGAAATTGTAGAACAGGCTCTGAAGTTAGTCTGTTTTTAAACTTTCGAAAGCATTTTGTTAAAGACTAGTCTAATCGAAATTTGAATCCTTTTCTTATAAGTTTTGTGAAGGGTTGTGTCTTTTTACTGAAGCTATCAATAAATCGCGTATAACAGCCTGCGAGACCTAAAAATGATTTGACTTCCTTAGTATTTTTTGAAATAGGGATGTTTATAATAGCTTGTACTTTACTAGGAACGGGTTTTACTCCTGATTCCGTAATAAGATGCCCTAAATATACTACTTCGCCTCCTAGGAATTCGCATTTGTCTGGTTGCAATTTCAAATTATGTTGTGCTAACCGGTTAAATACTTCTGCTAATTTACGATTGTGATTTTCAAGATTATTAGCATAAATAACCAAATCGTCTAGATACACGAAACATCTAGTGCCCTGGAGACCTGTCAACACATTGTCCATCATTCTTTGGAAGCTTGAAGGCCCATTTCGTATTTCAAACGGCATACGATGAAATTCGTAGTGTCCCGAAGGAACTGAGAAGGCAGTTTTGCAAGTATCATTTTGATCCATCTTAACTTGAAAAAATCCTGACACTAGATTCAGAATTGTGAAGTATTCGCGTGTCCTAGTTGATCCAAAATATCTGAGATATTGGGTAGAGGGTAATTATCTCCTATGGTGATATTGTTTAACTTCCTATAATCGATTACTACACGCCATTTTTTATTGCCTGCAGCATCAATCTTTTTTGGCACTACCCAAACCGGACTATTCCAAGGTGAATTAGGAGTAATAATTTTTTGTTCTAGCATTAATTTTATTTGTTTATCTACTTCACCTTTATGGATTTTGGGGATATCTATAGGTTTTTACGTTTATTGGAATATCAGTGATTGTCGGTATCTTATGCGTTGTTATGTCCGTATAAGGCAATACGTCATTTTCTAAAAAGAATTTGTTATTAAATTCGTGACAAATTTTAATTAAGGAATTGTATTCTTCTTGATTTAGGTGAGCAGTCCGCAGAGGCAGTGTCAGTTTTTCTAATCTATTAGAATTTGAATTTATGGAATGCGTTGAGTGTGAGTCAATGACAGACATACTAGTATTTGGATACTCTTCTAACTGAACTTGAACTTTATTTATTTCTACGGAATATTTGGTGGTATTTAAAATAAAGGTACTAACTTTGGAATTTTCATTTACTGTCACCATGCTCGGACACAAGTACACGCCTTCCAAAATTTCGAGTTGCCTTGTTAAACCTTCGTTAATTTCTGGATTTAGAACATCGACTATACCATTGTTTCTGACGGTGCTTTAAGAATATAATTTTCTTTTGCTTCGTTAATGCGAGTTTCTGAAGTTTCTGCAATTTCAGCTCTATAGGCATTGGTTGTAATATCTGTTCTAATGTGGTATAAAGAAATAGGAAAATTGTTTATAATTAATTAGTCATTTTCGTAGTCAATTCGCGACTTGGTATTCTTTAAAAAATCGTAACCGAGAATGCCATCAAATTTAATCGGTAAATCGTTTTTTACACAATGAAATACATGATTATAAATTTGATTGTTAACATTTATATTGATATGACAATATCCTAATGTTTCTGTAGGATTTTCTAGATTGTCAATATTTTTTGGAAATATTTTCTTACCTACGTAACAAAGGGTTTCTGGGTTTAAATGTTCACTTTTATTAATGAAATGTCTGCACCTGTATCTAATAAAAGAGAATTATAAGACTAATTTTTTCGTGAAGGTTGATGTTTAGGAATGTAGTAACACCCTTATGTGTTCAAGGAAGAATTTGACCTGAATTGGCTGTGAAGTTCCTGATTCGGCCTCGGTCTGGGAACTCTAAGAGTTTAAAGAATATTCTTCTACTAATGGTTTTGGATTAGAATTTGAAGTCGAATTTGTATTATAAGTGTCTATGCAATTAATTTTTTGGGAATTTCAAATGCTTAATGAATGTTGTCTCTTCTGATTATTAAATGCCCTTTTTCGACATTGATCTATCAGATACTCCGGATTTTTGCAATAACGACAAAATTTTGGGGAAGAAACGTTCAAAGGTTGTTGTGGTTTATTCCAGTTACTTTGATTCGAGTTGGAATTATTTGTAGCGTTAGGACGATTACTATTCGGGTTTTGCTTCCTAATGTGATTTTCTTGTTTAGGTATTTTATTATTTTTTTTGTTTCTAAAATGACAGTTGTTAGTGTTGTGGTTGGTTTTATTGCAAAAGCTACAAAATTTTGAAGTGGCGCTATTAAGATTCTGGTAGCGGAAGATTTCGTTTTTAGATTTAATTTCTTGCTCTTCTATTAAGACAATATTTATAGCTTTCTCTAAAGAGTCTGGTTTATTTGCTTTGACTATTAAAGCAATGTCTTTATTCAGACCCGTAATAAAAACATTTAGTGCTTGGTTTTTTAGTAATTCGACGCATGCTTGCCTAGCATCAGGCGAGTAAGTGTCATTAACAGAATTTATCAATTTAATGTAACAATTTTCAATCCTATTTGAATAAGATAGTACGGTTTCGTTTGAATTTTGTTTACACGAACTCAGTTCTAATTGCCATTGACTTATAGTTTCCCTTTCGGCATAAATATCTAATAAATGTTTCTTTAAATCGGCCCAAGGGTTGAAGTTCTTATTTCGAATTAGAGCCCTAGCGTTATCTGTGATTTTAGTTTCAATAATAGCAAATAGTAGAGGTTTTGAGGTCTCATTAATTAGAGAATAAGCTTTATCACAATTATCAATAAATTCGTTTAATTTGAATTAATTTCCATCAAATTTTATCAACATTTTCTCAACTAGTTCGATCGGTATAAACGACATTCTTGATTCTAAAGATTCAATGTTTTTTAAATCTGGATGCAGAGATTGATTTTCTTTAGACATTAGAATTAGAATTAATTTCTTTACTTACAGTAATAATAAAATCTGCACGTTTTTCAACAGTTGTATGACGGATGATTTGATTCTTGAATTGAATGAAGCCTTAGAGTTGGAATCTTTTTCTTCGTTCTTGCTATTCGGCTATGAGAGTGTTTGTGACTTCTAGATGACTCACGTCGCTGAATGCTGCAGCTTATGGATAGATTTTTCTCCATGATTTCGTCACTCGTTCCCACCATTCTTCGCGCAGTGGAGTTTTGTCACGTTGATCGCTTTTTATACCATCCCACTTCTGACACCAAATTTTTGTAATGGACTTGATAAAAAGATCACAACTTTTCTGTCAAGATTTATTTAATAATAATTCAAAAATAGAAGTCTTGCTTGATGCTTATGAGTACAGTTTCATACTTATACTAATAATCTAATAATAGTAATAATATTCTTTAATGATATTTCCCTGGTTTTTATTCTAAATCTAGTATTTACATAAAACAGATTACAGATTATAGTTGAGCATTGCACTATATTGGTTCATGAAAGAAAAATTTAGTATCTACAATAAATGGTTTGTTTAAACATCATAGGAATCTTGCTTTACTATCTATCGAACGACTAAAGGTTAGAAAAACAGTACTACTAATTGATATGGTGTAAATATAAACTTAGAGAAAACAAAGATTAGGTTGGTACATTACAAAATTTAGAGAATATAGAACGGCTATTGTATTTAAGAAAGCATTTAAAAGATGAACCATTACGACTAATATCTGCATTACCGGTCGAAAATAATTAATACAATGTTGCTTTACATATTTTACAAAAGAGGTATGTTGACGACTACTTCATCATTGATTGCCATATTAATGAACTCATGCAATTATCAATTTCTAACTGTAATGATTCTGTATTATTGAGAGAATTTGTGTCTAAAATAAGGTAAACGGTTGCTTACTTACGAAATTTTGGTGAACCAATATGGGATGCTATGGTTGTGCATATCTTATATTAGGAAAGTTAGATATTTTTTGCAATCGTGCCTTCAAAGTAAACGAAAACCTAATACTAAAGCTAATTTAAACGCGGTGCTAAAGTTTTTAAACAAGCGGGCATTGAATGCGAAGCTAAGCAAACCTTGCGGAGTAGAAATGACCAATAACAAAGCGCCATTCAAAAATAATAATGTTAAAACGGATTCTAACGCGAATACGATTTCAGTCAATGCTGTTAAGGTGCCCAAACAGCGGTTAGAAACGAATGCAAACGATCAATTTGGTTCTAATGCAAGTAGTCGCAAATTTTGCAAAAAGGGAATGCATCAGCTTTTTAGGTGCAATATATTTAAAGATGCTGCACTACAAAGGAGAGAACAATTTGTTTCTGAAAATAAAATATGCTCTATTTGTTTAAATTTACACGAAGAAAAACAATGTTCAGTAAACATTACATAAATTGTCTGTCACACGAAACACCATAATACATTTTTGCATAGGGATGTTCAAGGTCAAGTAACCGAAAATTTACCGGTCGCTCAAGGTGTGGCAGCTCCGTGGTGTAGTTGTATGCGTGTGACTACTATGCACAAGGTCGCGGGTTCAAATCCCGACACGGTCCGCTTGAGAAATGTTAGGCGAGCATTTTTCACAAAAATACGTCTTCGTTTAGATAAGAGGTAAAATGGAGATCTGTGTGTGAGTGTTGTCACGCACGTTAAAGATCCCTACCTTGCTTGTAACAGCAAGGGTTCGGCAAAATTCAAAATTTCCAAGTTAAAAAAACTCGCTTCCTGGTCAATGTAGTACCTTTGGGTGGAGAATTGGAAAATCAAATGTAGGGGGTCGCTCAAGGTGTAGCTGAAATTTGTGCTGACTTTTCTGAATTTGTGTTAATAAAAAATGTGGAGGGCGAACTGGTGCCTGCTCGAGCTTTATTAGACTCGGACACAGACAAGTTTCATTACTGCTAATTTAAGTAATAAACTGGGATTAGGTTCAAATATTTCCAAACGACCTATTCAGATTTCTGGCATTTCTAGCAAGTCCAGAGCATGTTCTAAGTGGTTTAAATTAAATATTCGTTGGAGGTCCGGTAATTATAAATTTTCACAAAACTTAGGTGTTATGCAAAATATTACAGTTGATTTGCCGCAGGTAAATTATAATTTGAATAATTTTAAAATACATAGAGGTTTACCGCTGGCAGATGAACAATTTTACGATTCCGCCGGGGTAAATATGCTTCTTGGAGAAGACGTTTTCTTTTCGATTCTACTACCACAAAAGATTAACTTGGGTATAGTCAACCGTTTTTACAGAATTCTTATTTTGAATACTTTGCGAGTGGAACAATAAACGAGAAACCTAAAATAACAATTGAGGTACAATTACATTTTGTGTCGTTGCACGGCACATGTTTTATTGAACCTGGGGTGAAAATGGAAGACCTCATAGATAAATTTTGGGATTGTGGAAAAGTAAGTGAAATAATACCGAAAAAGTTCTGTCGGAGCATGTGTTGGCTGAGCATGTTTCTCAATCATTTTTAAAAGAATTGAGGGTAGGTTCCAGGTCCAATTACCTTGAAAGATCGATCAAGAATCTTTTTAGCTGGGCGATTCAGCTCAAATGGCTATTAAGCGGGTTAAAAATTTAGAACGGCGTTTTGCATTAAACGAATCGTTGTTTCTAGAATATTCAAAGTTTATTAATGAGTTGTTAAGTCAATGATTTACAGAAGTGGTTAGTGGAGACACATTTGCGTTACATAAAGAAAGGCTATTTTGTACCACATCATTGCGTCATTCGGGAAGACAAGGTTACTACCAAATTAAGGGTAGTCATGGATGGTAGTGCAAAAACAAAAACCGGTGTTTCGTTAAATAATATTTTAAAAAACGGGGCTACTTGCCAACCGGAATTATTGGATATTTTGCTCTTATTTCGAAGTTTAAATATATTTGCATCGCAGATATTAAGCAATGTAATTGCGATCGAGCCTGAGCAAAAAAACCTTTAAATTTCTTTTGGAAAGACCCTACTACCAATCAAATTCACATAATGCAATTAAATCAATTACTTTTTGGGCTTAAATCAAGTTCACATTTGGAAATTCGAAGTTTATTTCAGTTAGCGATTGAAGGAGAAAATGAATTTCCACTTGTGTTGCGTATTTTGCAAAATAATACCTATATTGATGATTGTCTTTTTGATTCGAATAAAAAAAGAGGAATTAATGCAAGCGCAAGCGGAGCTTACACAACTGTTGCATTCGATTGAGTTTGAATTACTTAAATGGTGTTCAAACGATACAACTACTTTAGCGAACATTTCTTAGGAGTTGACATTTTGAAAAAATTGATATTTTTAATGAAAAGGAGAAAATTTTGAAAACCCTATTGCTACTGCTATTTTTATTGCTACTGCTCCTTTGGTGTGCAATAAGCGCACAATGTTCGGATTCATTGGAAGGTTGTTTAATCTATTTGGGTTCATAGCACCTGTTTTTAAGACTGCAAAATCGTTAATCCAAAAAATATGGAATTTAAATCGGTTGTGATGAGGGCGTACCTAGTGACATAAAAAAGGAATGGGAAATTTTTCCGAAGAATCGGTAAACATGCCGGTCATAGAAATAAAAAGAAAGATTTAAGAATGTCAGAGACCAGTTCGATCTAATTAATTGGGTTTTGCGATGCATCTCAGGTAGCGCGTGGGGCATGTATTTATTCACGGATAGTCCAGGCCGATAGTAGTGTAAATTGAATTTATTGAGTGCTAAATATAAAATTAATAACTGAAAAAATGAGCTAAGTATGCCACGTTTAGAATTAAATGGAGCGATAATATTAGCCAAACTTAGCAGTAGAGTATTTAGTGACGAATCACCGCCACATTTGCTCCAGCATCCACATTTGCTCACTCATCTGGACCAAATTTACATGTAAATTCGCACTATAAAGTCTTATTTTTTAAGAACCTCCTCCTGCTCTCTCCCTGTGGAACTCCTTGTGGAATTTTTTACCCCAACCATTTTGATTACGTCACACCCGCATTCTTTCCACCCGCGAGATAAATCTTTCTCCACATTTCCACCCACGAGATAAACCTATCTTGTTTGGTATCAATTAATATTAGAATTTTTTCAGCTACACGAATCTCTAAGAATTTTTCAGATATCATCACCCCCAAGGGAGCTACCCTCATTTTAAGATTTCTTACCTGTAGCGACTTTTGAGCGTTCTTATAAATTTTTTTAGTCATGCGATACATCTTGTTAGTCTAAAATTTTACACAGAATTCAAATCTGTAAACAGATTTGAAATCGGACCACGCCCTGCAAAGTTATACCCCTTTAAAGTCCTGATCTTATAAATTTTGCTCTTTGCTCTATAAGCAAACCTAACAAATAGTTTTCTTCGTCTAGCCATTGCATCTTTCGAGATAAACCTATCTTGTTTGGTATTAATTAACATTAGATTTTTCTCAGCTACCCGAATCTCTAGGAATTTTTTAGATTGCGCCATCCCCAAGGGAGCTACCCCAATTTTAAGATTTCTTACCTGTAGCGACTTTTGAGCGTTCTTATAAAATTTTTTTAGTTATGCGATACATCTTCTTAGTCTAAAATTTTACGCACATCCCGAATCTGTAAACAGATTTGAAATCGGACCACGCCCTGCAAAGTTACACATATACCCTCTGCGAGATAAATCTTTCTCCACATTTCCACCCACGAGATAAACCTACCTTGCTTGGTATCAATCAATATTAGAATTTTCTCAGCTACCCAAATCTCTTTAAATTTTTTAGATAGCTCTATCTCCCAGAGAGCTATCCCCATTTTAAGATTATTTTTTTTTTGCTGGTAGCGATTTCTGACGGTCCTTATAAATTTTTTATACATGCAATACATCTTGTTAGTCTAGAATTTTATGTAGAATCCAAATCTGTAAACAGATTTAAAATAGGGCCACCCCTTACCATTTTACACACACCCTCTAAATTATAAATTTCCTGCGGCTCATACCTAAAAAAAAATCTAAAAACAATTCTTAAAACTTTTTATTACAAACAATTTTTACTAATACAGTTTAAATTTGTAAACCACATTTCTAAATACATATTTACAATTTTTTATTCTTAACCTAGAGCTCATATCGGCTTATACTTATTAATATTTATTTCTAAATAGAGCACCTTTTCCAAAGACCAACCGGACCCGCATGTTTCAAATTCCTCTGATTTTGTTCTTACGGTTTCGCTTAAGACCTCGTACATATTTTCCAGATTACTAGAAGACGTTATAACCACATTTTTGTGTTAAAGGATTTCACATCGGTAGCCTCTTCCCCATTTTGATGTAAACGCCGTAGAGTTCGCAATAGACTTTTACTGCTGTATGTTGTATTCTTTTTTCATTTATTAATCGAATAAATCGCTCTTTCTGCTTCCAAAGAAACTCGGGCACCCCATTGTCGACACTGGCGTTCTTTATGCGATAGCTAGCCATACGGTTGTTAAACGCACTGCTAACCATTTCTACACCATCGTCGCTAGTAGCGGTAACTGATGCATTTTTATGTCTGTTGCTCCTTAAATGTGCGGCATACGTAGTTTTTTCCATTTCGAAATCGCATACTTTACACATAATTCGTGGTTGTTTCGTACAAGACCTTTTAACAGCTGGCGGAGCTGAACGTTTACGACTTAATGACATGCCGTGCTGTTTTTCCTTGTGTCGCTGTAAGTTGCCCATTCTCGTAAAAGCGAAACCGCAAGTCCCACAGTTTAAGTACTTTGCTGCAGACGGATGTATAAGCTTAACCTTGGACGATGTTACACCACAACATTTGTTCTGATGCCGTTTGGGAGCATCCCTTCTGGTAAAGTAGACGTGACACGGCTCGCATTTAAAAACGTTTGCAGGTACCATTTTAGTACAAAACAAAATCCGCACTATAAGACTTGACTTGTAAGCAAACTAACTTATAACTAAAGAGTTTACTCTCGCGCACCGGCTTTATGTACCCTATAGAATGCAAACCGAAGGTTTCCGAAGACACCCGAACGAAGTTGAGGATTCAGCGGGGACTAAATGAGATCATAATCCTTGCTGCTCGTCCAATACATTTAGCGCCAATGCATGCACCTGGGTCGCATCGTCGATGGTGCGAATGCCGTTAGTAGAAACATCGGAAACGTTTTCCATGTTATACGGATCGCGTGCATATTAAAAATCCAAAAGGGTGATATAACACGCACACAAATTGTCTGCAAGTCGTGCTGTAGAAGATGCAGTGCTACTATAACCAAAAACTTAATAAAAACACTTTAAACCATTACTAAGGAAATACCAACTTGTTGTCTACAGGATACTTACTAATAAAGCAATTTAATTTTAAATAACTTCTACGTCATATTTTAGGAAATGGTGGGCTTGAATATTTTCTAAATGAATCACCGAGCGAAAGTATATGCTTAGCAGTATTAAAATTAACCATTAATTTCCCATTTTTACGACCATGGTTAATTATAGATTAAAATTTAATTTGTACACGTTTGAGCTTCTCGTAAACTAACATATTTTATAGCAACAATGCGCTGTATAATACATGCATACCCCTTCGCCGCGCGGGCAGTTTATGGTAGCGACGTGTCACCAAAACGTTTTATTATTAACATTGTACATCTGCGACAACCCTGGTTGCTGTGCGTCCCCTATTTTTAACGTGTTTTTTGTAACTGCTCACCACTCTAATTAATAGGTTAGAGAAGCAGTATGAATTTAGGCGTACTCCGTGATTTTGTTACTAAGGGAACATTCGCGCTCTTTTATTATTTCTGTAGCCAACCTGTATTTGTTGTTTATTATTTATTTGCAATTAGGTCCTTTCCCATTGTGAGCAATATACGTAATTTGTCATTCGTAATTTATTTGTTATTATCTCTAAAGATATGGTGAACAACGAGCCTATACATTTTACACACACATATTTTCTTAATTAATTACAGCTAATCGTGAAAAGCACCTCCACTGTTGCATCTTTATGATTTTCACATTGGTAACGGCAGTCGATCACGAACACGGGTGAATCCTTGAACTTGCCATAAGTCCATTAAACATTTATTCGAAATCTTGTCCGAATAGCATTTTTTCGTGAAGGTTGCGCAAGAGAGGTATGCAGGTAAGTATTTATTTTGTTCAAAATCTAAGTTTATCCCACCTTGACGGAAGGTCTGTTGGTTCAAAAACATTTAAACATTTGTTATGCAAGCGTTCGTAGAGCTTGAAGCATTTTCTTGTTTATTATTATACTTCTCATTTTGTAGTGCTTATACTATCTATCGATCTTTTTCTGTTTTGTTCGAAACCTTAATTCTCCATTCATGTCATTCTGAGGGAGTAGCGAAGGTACTTCATGTAGTTCCCATTTTCTGAATGCTATCATTATAGAGGATTGATTCTGCATTTCTGATAACAGGAAAGCCTTGGGAAAGTCGTTTAGTGTTATATAAGGTACCTCCAATGTAATGTGTTGTATGGCGAATGTTACAATTTTTTCGATTGACTTGTAACAATTTACGCCAGACTTGGATCTGATTAAAATTAATTTTTGTGGCATTTTGACAATAGCTTTCTTGTAATCTTTAAAAAACCAAAAATGGTTTTAAGCGGTACAGCACAAACAAAACACCATCTTTGGATATTGATTTAGCCTTCTAACTGGTATGGATAATGGACTTTTTGTTTCTGATTCTTCTAGGGATGCCAATCCTTTAATAATATTTTAAGTAATTCCAGGAATTCAGCACACGTCGAAAATTTGATTATTTCTTAATTTGTATTGTATTTATTCAAACAGAAAATATGGTGCATTTCTAGTATACTCGGATACCGTAACTGAATTTTTTGTTGTGTGTAGCCCTCTTAATAAATATGAACTTTCATGCGTGAATGTAATGTTGTCACTGCTTTAAGTTTTTATAGAAATTCCATCTTTACTTTCTGCATTCAATGTAAATGGTAGATATGTATAATAATCTTCTTTTATTATAGTTTCATCTAGTGTATAACTAACAAACACATCTAATTTAGGTGTATCTTCGAATTGAAAAATCGTCCTTGTTTGATGTCGCTCTTATCGTGAGAGTCTAAGCTGCGTTTATATCTTCCAACCATTATTTACAATTTTCAGTCTTAAGAATTGTAGAAAACGTATTTTCTCAGCTGTAAGCTTCTTGATATCTTAACACTTTTACGTTCTAGTCACTTTTGGCTCTCGTGGTGTATGGTAATGTGATTTATATACAAAATCGATGGACATTTCCTTAGATGCTTTTTATCTCCAGTCTAACACAGTTATAGCTGTCCGGTGAAAAGTTTACCAATTTTCTTAAATGTTCAACAAATCTGTTTGTTATGTTATCGATTTTTGATACACTCAATGGGTAATATATGGCGTAGTTAGCCTCTTTCTCTAGAGTATAGCCACGTGGCACAAAGAGACTGAATTTGAAAATATCATGTGTTAGAAAATTAATTCTATACGAGCCGTAGTGATTTTGGTTCCACAAAAATGTCTAGGACTGCATTTAGTTGATCTACAACGTGTATGACGTCTGCAGACAGTTTGCGGTTGGGAAAGTCTAAAATGCTTTGAATACTTTTTACACGATTCGCTCTAAAATCAATCGGTATACCACTTTGTATAGAACACATTAGTGTGTTATTGTTTGCACAGTTAGAAAAATTTATCAATGTTTTCGTTTTATTGTCTGGAACTATACTGAATTATTGCTTAAAGATCTCTTGTATATATGCGTTGATTTCTTCCAATTAGTATGACCCCGGTTCGATAATTATTTTATGTTAGTCTGAATCATCAAAGTATAAAACTTTATTCCCAGAGTGCACGTTTTGTACCGTAGTATATGTGTACACAGTTCCAGTAACCCTAAGGCATACGCTTTGTCCTGCTTCAGTTTAATTGGTGTGTAGATGGGTCATGTTGATATGACATCATCATACTCAAAACACGCTCACAGTTTCAATAAGCAGAAACTTTAACGTTGAATGTCGAGTGGTATAGGTTTGTTCCGGTACACTTTTGTGCTAAATTTTGCAACCTCGAAAATAACTCTTGACTTCTTCCGGTGATCTCAGGTCTCCAAACGAACCGTAGAATACTATCTTATTTCCAACTTTTCGGTATCCGACCAGATGGTACCAGATCCCTTTGTAGTATCCAAATGATTCGTTGACACGCAGTTTAATCTTCTTCAACTGATCTCTGGAATAGACACCTCGAAAATGAGGAATAGCTGCGCATTTTCTTATACACACATCGGTCAGAGCTCTTCGAGGTAACTTGTCTAGTTTTTTGATACCTTTTTACAACTGCCACGCCCCTGTTTGTAAGGTTTAAAGAATAATGCTCCACCTTTCTTGTATAGGTTTAGAAACCGTTTATTTTCCATTTTTCTAACTGCTATTGTTTTCACAGATCTGTTGTGACGTTCTCTCTCTTTCTATTGCTCGCTAACTGCATTTACATTATTAACTGTTTCTGCAATTCCCGCAGCGCCACCTACTACATCTGCTCGAGCACTTAGTCAGCAAATATTCGTTTTAGTGGTAAAAAACCACCTTTTTGTGGTGTGGGTATAATGCCCCGGACTTTAATCCTTTTTCTTCCGCGAGTACCTTTCGGGATTCTTCTTCCAACATCAATTCTAACGGTGAGTAGCTGGTTTAAATATCACTTGATCAATTGCTGAGATTGGTCACCTCGGGCTGAATGCTCTTCCAATTCCGTCCCTGGACCACAGTAAGAATAACTAGGAATGTGAACTTTAAATGGTAAATCATTTATAGCTTTATTTAAGTAAGCATCTATAATAAATAATATATTTATAGTAATTATTTTACTAATAAATACTTATTTTTTTAACCCCTTGACTTACCGGACGTGTACCCCTAGCACCTCCGGGTTGGAACGGCCCTGATTACATCTATCGGTAGGCATTGTCTACTTACGATTTTTACAACTAATCTAGTGATTCTAGACCACTAATAATAATCGGTCTGATAGAAACCGCCATAGTATTTTGCTTATAGAAAAGTTGATTAAATTATTTCAAGATTCAATACATTTTATATTTCGTTTACTATGTTTCTTTGTTGTTCTGAATGGAGCTACAGTTCAAAGAAGTTCAAGATTGTTAGAACGGGTAGAATGGCTTGCGTGTTCCAGTGACGTAAACAGCTAAACTATAGGTTTAACCAAATTAGTGGGGTCTTTAGTGAGAAACCAGACTAAGACAGGTCGCCGAAAAAGGGTAGCAGCTTTTTCGGTATTTAAAGTGGCAGAGACCGCATGTGTCGATATTGCATTCTAAGACACACTGCTGCGATGTAGAAGGCAAAGGGAAACCACCACAATACCTCCCAAGTACGCAGTGTACTTAAATTGTTAATTAAGATGATTGTATTCTCTGGGGTAAAACATTCCAAAGTTAAAATAGTCCCCCATCAGATCTCTGGGAGAAGACTATTACGGAGAATGTGATCGGAAAGCTTAAAAAAAGATTTATGAACATTTTGAGAGTAGGAGCGTGGAATATCAGTAGTATGAAGCAAGTAGGTAAGCTGGAGAACTTGAAAATTAAAATGGATAGGTTAACATTAGAAATAGTAGGGATTAGCGAAGTTCGGTGATCAGAAACGGGTGAATTTTAAAGCTTTGACTTTAGTGCGGACGAAAAAGAAAGCAGCACAGTAAGTAGCAGAAAATTGCCTACACCGAATACCGCAACCCAACACAAGGACAGAATCAAACTCCATAAGAATCAGAGTTCTGGCTAGCTCAAAAACGTCAAAGAATGGGGTGGGTGACCTTAGAAAGAAAATTGAATTGAAGACTTCAGTAACAAAGAAATTTATTTTACGAACATATAGGAAACATACAGTCTCAAAAGAATATTTACAAACGTCGAAAATACCTGGTTGTGGAATCTTTCGTTACAATGTGATGTACATAAAGCGTAAATTTACATAATATACAGTATATAGTCTACATAGAAAAATATCAAGCACAAAATCTTACTATTCAATTACGAGCATACTTACAATATGATCCAACCCTAAATATGTACAAGAAATATTGAAATAATAATATAATCAGGAAACCATTCTGTAGGAAATGCATCTCGTATAATTAAAATTTTAAACAGGCCATTATTTGACGTTCACATTACTTTAAACATTAAAAAGCAAACAGTAGAAAAGCGCTCTAAATGCATTAAAATTCCTACAGTAAATTACACGTAATTAAGCGTGCGTTATCGTCGGTCTGCAATCTATTGTAGAATGAATCAAAAACAAGTGTCTATTATCCAAATCAGCAACATAAAATAAAGTAAACAGAAAAACATATTGTATCTGGTGTTATTTTCACTCGGGTGCCATTTCATGAAATGCAGCTGGGGCTGGAACAACTTAACGGCACTGCACTAGCACAAACAAATTTTAAGCACGCGACTTCACAACGCTCAAAGAGCAGTCGAATCAGTAAAGAAGCATCGAATTAATAACAGAGGAGTCGAATGAGTAAGAGTCGAATTAGTGAGAGAGCTTTTCCAAAGTTATGGTTGTATTTATACAGCTTTGAAAATTATGGAACGGAAAATATCAAACCACTCCTACTGATATTGGTGCAGAATATTCTGAGAAGGCAAGCGAAAATATATACAACGGCAAAACCTTCTTAGAATTCAGAAAACAAAACACCCTAGTTAATTCTATTGAATTTTGTTGGTTGCAGGGGAAGCAAGCTACATTTGAAAATGCTCCTGCGATATAGATAAATCAAACCACGCTAAAGCATGTAAAGTGACAGCTTTCTCGAACAGAACAGAGGTTTGTATGATAATCGATCCACGCTATAAATATTTTCGGAATAATCTAAAAAAGAAAGACCTTGGTACCAATAAAACTTGAGCAATGAACACGCGCAAATAAAACAACACGGAATTTCAAGGGATACAAACAAATAACAAACACATTTAAGCATTTAATCTTTTCAAAGAACCTATTTAGAAGTAGTTTTATCAACCAGCAAATGTAACGGGCAAAGGGTTATAATTATTTTATAAAGAATTGCTAAGGCAAGCTTTTCGGTTTTAGAATAGCAAATATTTTGACGAAACTATTTGAAATAATAACTTAATTAGCAAGTATCGAGGAAGAGGGTTTATTTAAAGTCGTTTGAGGAGAAAACATTTCAAAGAATTTAAAGTGTTAGAAAAAGCAAATGCCTGTCTGATTTCTTCTAATGAATTGATAAAGGGTTATGGGATATATTTCACATATTGAAGAACATTTTTATGCAGGACGGTTTTTAATACTTGAATATTTGTTAGGTTTGGATTATTTGAGAGAATAACATATGGATGGGTTTAGATTAGCTATTTCAATTAAGGTCGTTGTAATTTCTTGCAGAATCTCTATATTTCAGAAAGTTACCGTAACAAAGTATATACGCCCACCTCTAGCTACAGTGAGCAAGACGTAGAAGCGATTTACAAAAATATCGAAGACATATTAAGATGCATAATAAATGGACATAAGACTTTAATAAAGACGACGGATTTTTTTTAGTTGTAGGGGAGGGGTAGGGAAGCAGCAGTAGTGGGTTTATTTGGTTTAGGCACAAGGAATGACGGAAAATAAGATGGTAAAATTTTGCGACAAAAGCAATTTAGCCATCACAAACAGATTATTTCAATATCATGCTAGAAAACGATACACGCATGAAGAAAAGTAGGAGAGCCCAGTAAGTAGATTTATTTACAAACCGTTAGTTAACGAACATAGTATTCAAAGGAATATTTACAAAATCCAAATCGCACATTTCCTTAATCGTCCTGTTACAACATAATGTAAACAAAAGCGTCAACTCACATATAGCACAACATAGAAATATACATTTAAGCAAACGTAGAATAGGAATTATTTCCCAGTCACATAAAATCTAAATAACACTTATAAGGATACTTACATAATAGTTCCAGCCCTAAATATATACAAGAGAAAAATTAAACAATATATACGGTATTAGAACTCTGTCTACCTGCTTTTTGAAGTGCATTATTCAAAAATAATAACGTACCCGTAAATTTAAGTAGCCTAACCCTAAACTGAAATTAACTAAATGTTAGACATAGTCTAGATTGGAATTTAGTGAACAAGTTGTTGACGTTAACATTTACTAATATTATTTTAAAAAAAGTAAAAACTGTTCTAACGCGTGCTTCGTTTTATTTTAATTATGACTCGAAAGGCAATCACGTAATCACCAGTGCACTAATATGTGAAAGTAAACCTTTAGCACGCAGTCTGTAATTTATCGTAACCACAAGCAAGAAAACTAAAGCACTTGCGTGGTTACAAACCAACAAGAGAAGTATTTAGATTTCATAGAAGTATCAAGAGAAAGAAAACAAAATGATGTATCTTACGAAGAGTAGCTGCCTGCCTCTGGTACTATAGTAGCAGATCTGGTAGTGCGCACTTACACTTCCTGCTGGACTGGATACTCTAACAAACTAAGTTTGACTGTAACTCCGAAGTAAGACAGTGCTTCTTACAAGAAAGCATCTTAAATAGAACCGCCACTTACAGAGTTCCTTACGGGAAAGTACGCTGTATATAATAGATTAGCTTTTGACAAGTCTGTATTTAGAAGTAGAGAAGGTAACGTGTTTTCGTTTCAAAAACATTCCCATTGATAAAATGTAAATGATTTTAGAACCACACCTGCGAGATATTTTCCAGACAGCAGCTGTAAAGCATTCGTAGAACACGGTTCGCATACAAGAGCCAATTAATCGTCTGTTAAAATAATTAAATAAGTTTGCTACCAGCATTGCAGTATTAAGGAGTAGTGTGTATGCCTATTTGTTATAGAAAACGATAGAGATTTATTATATCGAATTACAATACTGAGTACTAAATAACGAGTAGACAGGTTTATTGCTCGTAAAAATGAGTGAGCTAAACACCTGTGCGATAACAAAATACCGCTTTGATATAATTCATTAGTATTTATAACAAACCTTTTAAAAACACTATTAAAAGCAGTTTAACGGTATACAGGTGTTTGCTATTTCAGAAAATTTATAACGCGGGCTTGTTTACCTTTGTAAAACAAAGCAAATTATTATAGAATAGATTCCCAGTATTTACTGTTGTACTGAACACTATAAAATTTTATAGGAGGCTTAAATAGGTACTCATTTCATTCGAAGGTAATCAAACTTGATAAATGAAAGTTCGTAGGATTTGATGTAACAAAAAAAGTGTAAAGTCGTTTAGATTATAAATTTTAGGAAGCTCTTCTTAATAAAGGTAAAACAAGGTAGTTGGAATTTAATATTTATATACAGCATACAGAAATCGATCGATTTTGGAAATTTAACGTAACAGTGTATTTAGGGTTTACAGATCTGGATAAAGCATTCAACAATGTAAAATGGAAGCTAATGTTCAAAATACTCAAAAGGATTGGAATGAGCTTTAGGGATAGACGGATAGTACACAGCTTATACAAAGAGCAAACATCAGTAATAGAATTAGAGCAGGAACGTAGAGAAGTAAATATTAGGAAAGGGGTGAGACAAAAATGTGCTCTATTTTCGATAATTTTTAACTTGTACATCGAAGAGGCAATGAAAACTGTGAAATCCCGGAAGACATTTGGAATTATTATGCAGGAACAAAAGATTGATGTGCTTAGATTTGCAGATGATGTAGCGGTATTAGCATTTAAAAACGAAGAGTTAGAAGTGAAGTAGGGTATATATTTAGAAAACAATAGAAAAGGAACCGAACTTGTAATAAGAAAGAGCAACAGCTATGTTCAAATACAATAAACATAGAAACAAGGAAAAAATTGTGGAAAACAAATGTGTGGAGCACAGAACTGTATGGCTATGAAGTAGGAATAGTAGGATAAAGCAGTCAGAAAAAAGGTAGAAGCCTTTTGAAAGTGGTGCTTCGGATGTTTAATGATGATAACATTGATAGACAAACTTAATAACAAAAAGGTCCTAGAAATAGTAGAAGAAGAAGAATATCTGTGGAAACCCAAAAAAATATAAGGAGAAACAGGGCAGTTCCCGATCTAAGGCATTTGGGGAATAGTGCGGGAGATATTACAAGTAGAAATAGGAAAAAGGGGAGATAGAGGTAAATCTAGATCAGACTGTTGCATGCAGATATTAAAATATGTAGGCTATGGGAATTTTAAAGAAAAGTGTAGGTTAGCTCAGAATACGAATCAATGGAGATACGCGCCTAACCAGTTCCAGGACTGAAGACCTAATAATGATATGTTTCGTTGGTATTTTAGCAACTCAATGATTAAAAGAACGATTAAATAATTATTCGTCTAATATATCAGTTTATACTTACCTTATGTTTCAAACTATATCACAGCAAGCCACGTTCATTATAACTTTGTAAAAATTCTTCAAATCAAAGTTACTGTGTCCTAAAATTATTAGATATAAAGAATTTCAAAACCGAGGAAGCAACTTTGAAATAGTGCATACAAAAGTAAAAGTGTTTGATGTATTTTGTTAATAATAACGTGGTTGCTTAGTAATATAGAACATAATTGGACGTCAGCATTTAGCCTAAGTACATGTTTTAGTATGTTTCCAGACATAAAAACCTGTTTACTGGACATAAAAACCCAGACGAACGTAACTCATTTTGCCCCGATCACTATAACCACGCCTGTAATCAGAAGGGAAAAACATATAAACAGCTCAGAACCGACCAAAAATTAAAACCTTGCCGATTTTTGTCCAAGGAACAGTATCTACTAGCGCACTTGTGATTGGTATCCAAAGGATCAGTATTATGCTACGTATAAGTTTGCGCTAATTAAATCACACTACACACAACTAGCGTTTGTAATTCTAATTAATGTACATTACTTTTTCATCATTATCTCGGTGGGAGCACTACATCGTCGGTGATTTTTATCTCGATAGCACGCTATTACTCTATTATTACACAGCCAGTAATTGGTATTCTGGTGGCACAAAAATTTTTTATTCTTTTCGGTCAGTAAATGCATCCAAACCCCACCTTATTCGCCTACATCTGGAAACCCAGAGTACTACCTTGTCGACGCTGTCAGCCATCTAAGTCTTGTCAGCAAAGCCACTTCGCACCACAATGAGCCGTGGACGCACCATCGCCACCGACGACAACAGTCACTTCCTTCTTTTGGGCTAATAATATTCCATTATTAGTCTATAATAACATTTCCATTGGTTAAGTTTGTATATTTATTGCGAAATACACTTTACGTCTATTTACCGTTTGCTCTCGTTGGGTTTATTAACCGTGAATTTATATTGTACTTGCCTTAATTAAGTTAGCACTTATTTTTGTTTGTACCTATCAACACCCACTGTGTTAATCTTGTATTCATATTGTATTTGTCCTAACTAACTTAACGTCAGTACTTGTTTCTGGTTATTAACAACGCACCGGTGTTAATCTCGTGTTCATATTGTATTTGCCTTAATTAACTGAGCATTTCTTCTTGTTTGTATTTAATAACACGCACCCATGTTAACTCTGTTCATTCAGCATTTGTCCTTAACTAATTTAATGCGGTTGTTACCTGTATGTTTATACTTTTATTACATATAAGGATAACCAACCGTTTGTTCTTGTTTGTGTTTCTTATCACGCCCGCGAGTTAATTATGTAAATATTCATATTTTATTAACTGAATTAATTTGCTGTATAGATATAATAAATATTTAAACATTTGTTCTGGTTTGTGCTCATTAACACGCACCCCTGCTATATTCTTATATACCGCCTTAAGACGGTTGTTATATGTATATATGTTTGTGCTTTATACATAGATATTTGCTCCTGTTTGTGTTTATTAGCACGTATACGTGTTAATATTGTTAATAATTAGTTATAGTGTCGTATATTAATTGCCAGTATTGTAAATATGTTTTTTGGTTGAGTACGTATTCACTTATACCCGGTGTTTCAAAAATATGAAAACGGTAAGATATTTAGATATTTCGCTTGGAACGCGTTTTCGGAACAATGTCTCAAACAAAAGCTGTAGAATTTTTGACACCCGATTGAATGGTGATTTTGAATTTGAACTTAAGAAGGTCATTTAAAGGTCAACTATGTTTCTTCAAATGGAAATTTGTACTTTTTATTACGGATTTGGAAAGAGCAGAAAATTTTACATTTAAATATGACCTTGACCATTATATTGACTATGACTTCAACGTCATTCCAAAGTCAATGTTGATTTTGCAAAGGGAACACTGAATAACTTTGAGGCAAATAAAATTTTTTAAAAAATGATAAACAAATGTTTTAGGATCTTTTTTTGGCTATTCAATGGTAACCTTAGATTTGACCTTGACCTTGTTCTTAAAGGTCATTTTCAGGTCAGCAACGTTTTTTCAAATAGGAAGTCTTACCTTTTATTACGGATTTGGAAAGAGCAGAAAATTTTACATTCAAATATGACCTTGACCATGACCTTGACTGTGGCCTTTAACGCCATTTCAAGATCAAATTTGTTTTTGAAACGGGAACACTGAATAACTTTGAGGGAATGAAAAATGAAAAATGATAAGAACAAACGTCTTAGCAGACGGACATCAAAATTTTCAATGGCGCTCCTAAAGTATTAGGTATAATATTAGGGCAACCATTGTCTTTTCTTTGTTTCAGATACTCCATATCTTTTGGTTTAGTAACGTGCAGAATTATCTTTAAGTAGCCGTAAAAGAAAAAATTAAGTAGAGTTAAATGAGAAATCTTAGCTAGCTGTCGAGTAGTTACTCTCGGTTCTATCCAATAATTATTAATTTGAAATTTTAACATTTATTTCATGAATCATTGAGACTATTTCCTTCTGCAGCAATTGACTTGAAATGTCGATTTGTTGTAATAAATAGTAACTCAAAATAAAAATACTGAACAATCCTTTCTATCATGTTTTGACAAAATTTAATTTCCCCGTCGTGATTATCTTCATTAATTTGTTGATGTAAGTATGGTCTGTATTGATCTTCTAAATTATACAATTTTTAATTTGATTCACTTGAACCCATTAAGATATCTCGCTCGCTATCTTAGATCCGCCATCTTACTCTGATTTTCCAAAAACTGAGTGCAGAATCTCAATCGGCAACTGGAAAAATCTCCCTGTACCGAATTTATCTTAGCCTAAATTGGTTGAATCTTTGAAAATCTCGTCCGACATCTTGGACTTTGAATTTCCAAAAGCTGAGTGCAGAATCTCAATCGGCAACAGGAAACCCCTCGTACCGAATTTGGCGTAAATCGGTTGAGTTTTTGAAAATATCGTCTGCCATCTTGAATCCGCCATCTTGGATTCTGAATTTTTAAAAGCTGAGTGCAGAAACTTAATCGGCAACTGGATAAACCCCATGTACTGAATTTGGCGTAAATTGGTTGAGTTTTTGAAATCTCGTCCCCCATCTTGGATCCGCCATCTTGGATTCTGAATTTTCAAAAACTGAGTGAATATTCTCAATCGGCAACTGGATAAACCACCTGTACCGAATTTGGCATAAATTAGTTGAGTTTTTGAAAATCTTGTCTGCCATCTTAGGTCCGCCATCTTGGATTCTGAATTTCTAAAAACTGAGTGCAGAATCTCAATCGGCAACTGAATAAACCCCCTGTACCGAATTTGGCGTAAATTGGTTGAGTTTTTGAAAATCTCGTCCGCCATCTTGGATCCGCCATCTTGGATTCTGAATTTCTAAAAACTGAGTGCAGAATCTCAATCGGCAACTGAATAAACCCCCTGTACCGAATTTGGCGTAAATTGGTTGAGTTTTTGAAAATCTCGTCCGCTATCTTGGATCCGCCATCTTGGATTCTGAATTTCCAAAAACTAAGTTCATAATCTCAATCGGCAACCGGATAAAGCTTCTGTACCTAATTTGGCCTAAATTGGTTGAGTTTTTGAAAATCTCGTTCCCCATCTTGGATCCGCCATCTTGGATTCTGAATTTTCAAGAACTGAGTGAATAATCTCAATCGGCAACTGGATAAACCCCCTGTACCAAATTTGATATAAATTGGTTGAGTTTTTGAAAATCTCGTCCCCTATCTTGTATCCGCCATCTTGAATTCTGAATTTTTGAAAACTGAGTGAAGATTCTCAATCGGCAACCTGAAAAACTTCCCTGTACCGAATTTGGCGTATATTAGTTGAGTTATTGAAAATCTCGGCCACCCCCGTTTAATGTCCTTGTAATTTCGCTGTATTTGCACTTCTACTATTTAGTTGAGTATATTGATCTGGCGGATTTGCCGTTTTTAGTATTTCTATTCTTAATAATTGAAACAGTTTCTTTCGCTGCATTCGTTTCTTTAACAGTCCTTTCAGAAGAGTTAGTGGAGTTTATTGCTTTTGATGCCGTTTCTGGTTTTTAATTGTAATTTTAATTCGATCCTGTAACAGTGCCGATTCTGTTTTTCAATTGTCATTTTATGACTTTTGAATAACAATTATTTAGCTTAATTCGCTTCTCTAACAGGGTAGTTAGTAAGGTTAATTAGTAGTTCCTTCTTTTGAGTATATTTAGTAAGGTTAATTTTTTGCCGCTATTGCTGTTTCTTCAAAGTTTTTTGTTATTCTTTCCTTTTCTTTTGCCATGGCTACTCTAACATAACAAGAAGGAGTTACTTTATTAATGATGAGAGGTTGGGGTGTTAGATGTAGGTCGTATGACGAAGTAACGGTGTTGTTTAATGAAACATTTCGAGTAGGCTTAACAGGCATTAGTAAGTCCACTGTCTCAAATACAATCAGGCGATTTAAAGAAACTGGGATTAATAAGAATCGTCCCAAAATCTGAAAGGCCGAAAATTGAAACCTCAGATGAGCGGTAAATGAAAGTGGCCCAATCATTTATCGAAGACCCGCATTTATCTATTAGAACGGCCTTTCAACGGCTTTAAATTAGTCAGACGTCTATTTTTATGAATTTAAAGATCATTAAATTTCACCTCCACAAAATGAATTTTCATCAAGAATTAAATGAATTTGATTAAGACCGGCGATTGGAATTTTGTGAGAACATGATGGGAAGGATCGTTCAGTATCCCAATTTTCAATCGCTCATGGTTTTTCAGATGAATCAACCTTTCAACTCAATGGTGAAGTGAATCGTGACAATTGCAGATTATGGAGCAATGAAAATCCTCATTGGTTGCGCGAACACCACACGCAGTACCCGCAAAAGTAAAAGTTTGGGCAGGTATTTTTAGGGACCGAATAGTTAGACCTTTTTTCATATATGGGACTTTAGATGATCCGAAATATTTGGAATTATTGCAGGCGAAAATAGTAAAAGCGATACAGGAGATAGCTGGTGAAGAATACGATGAGATTTCGTTTTAGCAAAATGGCGCGCCTGTACATTTAGGTAGGAATGAAACGATTGAGTGGCCCGCCAGATCACCTGATCTGAATCCACTGGACTTTTTTCTTTGAGGCTACATAAAGAATAAAGTTTATGTAACACAACCACGGGATCTGGAAGATCTGAGACAAAGAATAATGAATATTTGCACTGATACTACACCTGAAATTATAAGAAGTGCATTTGAAAAATTTTATGTCCGTCTATAAAAATGCCAGAATGTTGATGGAGGCCATTTTGAACACAGGTTGTAAGCTGTGCCGCAACGGGTCCAGCTATCTCCTTGTTTTAGCTGGCCGGGCTTTATCCTTACTTAACTGGCCGGGCTCAATCCTTGCTTAACTGGCCGGGATCCAACCTTGTCTTAACTGACCGGGCTCTATCCTTGCCTTAACTAGCCGGGCTCTATCCTTGCCTTAACTGGCCGGGATTTATTTTTGCCTTACGAGCAGAGCATAGGATAGTCTAAAATAGCGCTTTTATAATAGTTTAGTATAACGCTTTTACTGCATATTACGGGCTTATGTCATTTCATTTGTTTTTTAATTAAATTTAAATAACTTAATGATAGATAATATCACAAAATCGGACAGCTAGAGTACAAATACCTACTCAGCATTCCCCCAAGGTTTTCCTTGGGGGGTAAAACAACATCAGATCTTGACTGAAACTTACATCCTTCACTACATACCACCTCTACATCACGAATGCAGCTTGACCCTGCTTTTCAAAGTTAAATAAGCGTCGTACTAACACCCTCGGCCCACCCACCAACAATCGAAATACCACGGAACAAAAGATTGAGAGGAAGCCCCAGTCACAACAACCCGGAAGATATGAAACAGTCTATCTTAGAGCACCTAGATAATCTAGGGACGGACCTTCTTAACTTTATTGATAATGAACTAGGCCCAAGTAACCGTCTTCGAGTAGGAGCCCATTAAACCCTTAGAGATAAGATAATAAAATTCATATATTTACAAGCCGAATTAACCGGCGAACATAAATTTATAAAACAACAAAACAACACACTACAAGACAAGATAATTGAAACTAAAGTAGAAAACAGCCATCTAAAACAACAATCAATGCTCAATCTAACCATGTCTTCAAACACGTACGCAAACGTGACGGCAATACCAACACAAACATACGCGAGTGCTGTAGCACAAAAACCGAAAGCTCCAAAACAAAACACAATTTCAAAAGCAATCTCGAACCAAAATACAACGGTGTTCAAAACGTCAAAACGTGGTGAAACACCTAGACAAATTCAAGAAATTTTTTCAAAAACAGTAAATCCTCTGAAAGACAAAATTAAAATTAAAAACATCCGAACAACCAACAAAGCAGTAATTATAGATACTGATAACGAAACCGAGGCAAACAAAATTTTAAACCATGCAACCCTAAAACAAACCCTAAGTTGCAAAAAACCACGCAAGAAAAAACCCTTAGTTATTATATACGACATACCAATGTACTTGGAAGATCAACACGTGACAGATTTAATTTATACTTAAAACCTTGAACAACTAATTAACAGAGAGGATTTTAATAGGGACTTTCAACTTAGTTTCAAAACAGGACCAAAAAACAAACCGACTGAACATCATGTTGCGACGGTAAGTGGCAAAGTGAGGAATATATTAATAAATCTACTGAAGCTCTATATCGAATATAGCTGTGTTACAGAGAAAGACTTTTTAGTAGCACCCAAATGTCTACGATGTCTCGATCTAGGACACGTCACGAAACATTGCACACGCACCACCGATACATGTGGACACTATGGGGAGGAAGACTCCAAGCACAAAAGGGCAGACTGCCCCCAAGCACGGACAACCCTCAGTTTGCATACCATGCTTAAAACGTAACAAAAAGTGCGCTTCTAACCCTAAAGATTGCCCAACCCACAAAATGTTAATGGACAGACTCATACAAAAAACAGACTATGGACAGTAAACCCAACCAAACTAAACACAAACAACCCTCACAAATTCAAAGGGACAAAGCAAGGGCAATCACGTATCGACAACATTTTCAACAAACAATATAAGAGAACACGCACACAGACAAAATAGCAACCCACCCACAAACGGAATACGAACCCACACTCACACACAACATTTTCACACAAACACAAGCAACAACCAGAATGCAGCATAAACACCTATTACCCTTAATGGACGACGGAAAGATCAGAATTGGCACTGTGCAACTGTAATGAAAGAGCTTAGACGACTAGCTGAAACCTTACGATTACATGCACTTTTTATACAGGAACCTTATCTGGTGCATGGGAAGATTCCAAGCATGCCAGTTAGGGCAAGACAAATACATATAGGTAGAAACCCACAAACGGCAGTGGTCATTCTTAATCCCACATTGACAATCACGACAATCCAACGATACGGCGGAAAACACTGTACATGTCTGGAGGTCTCAAACGGTCGGATTGGAAAGTGGATCTTGGTAACAAGCTACTTCCAGTACAGACTGGATCCCCAGCCGTACATAAACAACATACGCTACATATTACACACTTACAATAACAAACCAATAGTTATTATGGCAGTCGTAAATGGAAAATCTCCGATGTGGCACAGTTCCCTCACGGACGAACGCGGAGAACTAGTCGAAAACTTGATTAACGAACTACAACTCGAAGTAATCAACCTTCCTAATAACCCATCCACATACAACACCCATGCAGGAACAGAAAGAAACATAAACGTTACACTGACAAATGGGCTGGGGTACAACTACATACAAGACTGGCAGGTATTAGAACACCTAACTGTTAGTGACCACAACCTAATCACGTTCAACATTGACATGACAACCAGGTCATTTGAGACACCACAAAACTTCACCAAAGTACAACGATACAAAATACGAAATGCAAATTGGAACAAACTGAGGGACACATTTGTATCCCCACAAGATATAAGATCAGATGAAAACGTTCACGAGTATACAAAACTACTCACCAACACAATTAGACGCACAATGGAGCAAGTGCTCCCAAAACAACGGAAAACACGACACACAAAGACAATTCAATGGACAAGACGCTTACAAAACCTAAAAAAGGAAACACAGCGAGCGAGAAAAAGCTACCAAAACTCCCTAACACCGGCCGAGAGAGCATACCACCTAACAAATTATCGACAATTAAAAGACATACCAAAAAGAACTGACTGACACGAAGAGGAGGTCATGGGAATTATTCGTGGAAAGACACTTACAAACTGACGCCTGGGAAATACTCTATAAAATCACTCAGGGTAAAATCAAACCACCGATGACTTATTCGACTTTAATAAAACAAGACGGTACATACACAAAAGACTTGGGTGAAACTACGACACTACTATTACAAACACTTTTGCCTGATGACAACGTTTAAGACGACACTAACGAACAACGACTCAGACGACAAGGAGTAATCGACAAAACCCACGTAGGTAATCGACCCTGGAACAGACAAGACGACAACTTAGATCCTTTCACAGAAGACGAAGTGAGATACGCACTATGCCAATCGAAGAGCAGGAAAGCACCTGGACCGGACGAAATTCTTGCGGAGATTGGCATAGCGCTACAAAATAAATTAACACCGACGCTAAATGCACTGTACATTGAATGCATACGACAAGCTGTTTTTCCGAAAATCTGGAAACAGGCGAATGTCGTGATTATCCCTAAAGGGAAAGGTAAAGACCCTAAACAACCGGGCTCTTACCGACCCATATGCCTTTTGAACACGCTAAGAAGAACGTATGAAAAACTATTATTTAAACGAATGCAGGACCACAGACAAATCACAGGAGTACATCCAACACAATACGGCTTTACAGAAAACAAATCAACCGAGGACGCCATAAACCAAGCAATACAAACCATCAAGCAATCACACAAAAAATACGTTCTATTAATATTAGTGGACATAGAAGGCGCATTTAATAACATTTGGTGGCTTTCACATTTTACAAGACTTACGATCTTAAATTGTCCATCACAACTATACCACTCTTTCAGGAGCTACTGCACGGACAGGTATGTAACCCTACAAGGCACGGGGAGCATTACCAAACATATAAATAAAGGTTGCCCGCAGGGGTCCGCATGCGGGCCCCTATTTTGGAATATTGTAATGAATGAACACCTGGAAAAGCTGGACACCGTTGACGAAGTGTTGTCGACGATTGCCAACGACGTCGTGCTGGTGGTTGAAGGCAATTCCAGAAGGGAAATCGAACGTAAAGCTAACATCGCTCTAACCCAAACACAAAGTTGGTGCAAACCCAACAAAATAACCATAACACCACAAAAAACTACATATCTTGTATGAAGGGAACCCTGGCAAGAAACCCCACCATCAAACTAGACGGTGTAAATATAAGTAGAACACAAAACACAAAATATCTGGGCTTAACATTAGACGAAAAACAGAATTACTCTGCACATATAAACACCGTCTGTGCAAGTGCAACTTCTGCAATGCAGAACATTGCAACGCTGGCCCAAAGGACTTATAAGATACCATTTAATTGCGTAACGCTATATCTCAACAGTGTGCTCGGTGCTATGGTATCATACGCCGTAAGCGCGTGGGGACATCGTCTTAACACAATCAAACCTAGACAAAAAATTAACAGTACACAACGAAGTGTTTTACTGCGACTGACGGGGGCTTATGGGACTACCGCACATGATGCACTTTATGTACTGGTGGGAACTATGCCCTTGGACCTAGTAGTGAAACAGCGAGCTGCAATGTACAATCTTACACACAATGACAACCAACAACTACAACGCATCTTAAACACAAACCAACTGCCCACGACAAAGACGGAAATAAAGAACTATATACTTGCAGAATGGCAGACAAGATGGGATCAAAGCACAACCGGTAGAAGGGTATACGCAATGATCCCAAATATTAAAGACCGCCTAAAAGCCAAATACCTGGTGCCCGGTCGGGGATTTATTCATTACCTAACTGGCCACGGACCCTATCCAACATACAGAGAACGCATGAACTTAGTTGACAACAACATATGTACGTGCGGAGAAATAGGAACACCGGAACATATAGTATTCGAGTGTAATGACTTACAACCGTACCTCTACGCACATAGACAAACATTACTAATCAAGACCCTACACCAGATGATTTGGAACGAAAACCTTTTTCCACACTTAAATGCATTCACACAAAAAACCACAGCACTCATCCACCAACGTTATCTTGACGGATAAAAGACACAAACGAAACAACCCTGACAGAGACATAAAAGTATCACCTCTCCTCGAACCGAGTCTCTGCCCCGGAGACCGGAGACCAACCTCCTGGAATTCTAAGAGCTCTGGTCTTGACGACCAGAAGCAACAAGATCAAGCTATCAACCCGACTTTAAAACGATCAAACCCTCTAATATGTAGAATTTGCATGCTTCTACATATTAGCAACCTTGTCTGTAACAAATAATAACCAACAGTAGTAGTATAAGTTAACTTTAAGTAGTAGTATAAGTTAATTTTAAGTAGTAGAATAGGGAACTTCTTTTCTTTTTAACTAATGCTAAATTTTAAGAACTTACACATACCTGAGGCAAACAATACAGCAAACAAATTTTTTCTTCTGAAAGAACTTAATTTTTTATTTATGTAATAGTATAAGTTCAAACATGTACAAAATTATACTAATTCAATCCAACCTTTTAGTAACCTGGGCAAACAAACAGAAATTAACATTTCAAACACACTTCACACACACATAAACACACACACACACATAAATACACAAAATACCTTTTATGCACTGTGCAAACACAAAACACTATTCACACACTTACATTGCCTTTTCAACATCTGGATTTCCGGCTGCCGATGGATCAGACTGACAAGGCAACATCCGTCGAGCGTTCCTCTTTGACGATTGGGATATCCGACTTTCGATGGTCCTGGTCCTAGAGGGAGAACGTAACACAAATACCAACATCACACACAGCACACGTACACACAACTCTCTCTTTCTCTCTCTCTCTCTCTCTCACACACACACACACAAACACACACACACACACACACCTAAACACGCGCTTCCATTGCCTTTTCAACATTTGGATTTCCGGCTGCCGATGGTCCGGGACTTTTTAGTTACCGCTTGAAGCGAGCGGACGTGTTTTTCAGTGCTCCCGCTTCTGCAGTGAACAAGTAAGTTTTTGTTAATTATTATTGGTTTTATTATAGTTTAAGCTTTGTTTTTACTGTATTTTATTTTTTATTATTGTGTGCCGTTAATTTTAATATACAGGGCATTTAATAAAATCAAAATAATATTTTTTATCCATTAAATACTAACTAAACCGCGTTTTAACTTAAATTTTAACTAAAATTCGCGTTTTAAAATAAATTAAACTAAACTTTTTGCTAATAAACCAAAAAAACTAATCAACAAATACCCAAAATAATTTAAAAAGGCGTTTTTAGTAAATTTAGAACAAAAAACCGTGCAAATCAAGTAAAAAGCCGTGAAACCCAATAAAAAAGTGTGTAAAAATTTTTATAGTGCGCGTATAACAAAATAACAAATTAAAAACCAAAATCTAGGCTCTTTTAAATCAAATAAATAACTTAAAAACTGTAAATTTTAAAACAATTTTAATATAAATTTTCCTTATTTTAAGTACACTCGTACTCAAAAACTCCTTTAAATCGATTTTTGGTGTAATTAAGCGGTGTAACACTTGAAGGTCGCACTAGGCACCGAGTGATTAAGTATAAAGTGCGTTTCCGGTACCGCATTCCGATAGCGCTTGACCTTATTTGTTACATACACATTTAAAATTAAAGTGTTATTTATAAATTAGATATTTTGAAGTAATTAGCTTATTTAAATTTGATTTGGCGGTTTAAAAATTTTAAAACAAATAAATAGTGTTCTTTACGGTACTTTTTGAATAAAATATTTTTATCGGGTTAGGGAATTTATTTGGTTCCAGATGTTATTTTGACGTTTAGTGTTTGTTGTATTTTTGTTAAAATTTGATATTTAATTGGGCGGTTCGAATTTTAAGTAAATAAATACAGGGTTGTTTACAGTTCACCTTTAACCAAAAGATTTTTATTGGACCAACGTTTTGCGTTCTTCTAGCGTCGTTCTTTTAGCGTCGTAACGGTCAGGTCGTTTTCGAGCTGCGTTTTAGGTGTCATTCTTTGTTGTTAGTTTTGTCAGCATGGTGGTCCATCGCGATGAGAAGCCGTTGCCCAGGAGGAAGAGGGGTGATCGGTCGCAGTCTGCTAGGTCGGAGGCCGAGGGCGCTGTTGGGGGGAAACAGCTTAAGATAGTGCTTAAGGACGTCATGTTAGAGACTCAGGAGGAGGTAGAAAAGGAGCCCGTGTCTGCGGCGGTCGTGTCGGGGGAGTCGGGGCCTCCCGTGGTGGTTGCGGCGCCAGAATTGCCCTCTATTTCGAGAGCCCAGCGCACAATGTCGACTACCAGCAACGGTAGCGTTTATGCTAGCGACCTCGATGAGCTGGAACTCTTGAAGTTTAGGGTGAGAAAGGCGCACGCTACCGTTTATGGGGAGGTGCCGACGACCTCCGCCACTATCGTCGTGGAGGATAGGAAGATGGTTCGGCACGCCGTTGATGATATCCGCCACGTGACGAACCAACTAATAGGTATGGTTAGAGCGCTGCTTCTTTGTTTAGATGGTTCAGGGAGGGGCAAGTGTTGTTGGGGAAAGTCCGGCGGTAAATTCTGTCGTTTCAGGAGGCCAAAGTCAGGGTGCGTCGGTGCAGCGCAAGCTCTCCTACGCCGCTGCAGCATCAGGTTCTGCCCCTACGTTTGCTGTCAAGGTCGACACCAGGCCAGGCCAGAAGGACGATGTGATGACGACCCTGAAGCAAAAGGTCGATTCCGCTCGAGATGGGTTTGTTGTTGTCGGAGCTCGTAGGACGCGCCGGGGCGGTGTCGTTGTGGAGTGCGCAGGTCGCGACGACGCCAAGAAGCTGCAGTTGAAGGTCGGCGGGAACTGCAAGAAACTCGTGGCGAAGACCATCGAGAAGAAACGTCGACGGGTCGTTCTTCCGACGGTCGAAGCGGAGATGAAGGCTGAAGAGCTCGTGCGGTTGATAGCGAGCCAGAATCCCCGCTTCGGCGATTTGAAGCTAGAAGACCACCTGAGAGAGAAGTTCATGTTTGGCGGAAAGAGCCCTAGGGATCCCTTCGCCAACGTAGTCTTTGAAGTGACCCTCACACTTTGAAGGCGTATATTAGTTGATGCTATTAACCTCAGGTGGCGAAAAGTATGGGCCCGGGACCACTTCTCGATGACCCAGTGTTACCGGCCCTACGAGTACGACCATCGATCGATGGAATGCAGGGAGAAGGTACAGTGGTGCGGTAACTGTGCCGAGGTCGGGCATGAATTCAAGAATTGCCGGAAGGCAGTCCCCTGCTGTGTGGTTTGCCCTAGGGCAAACGACAGAACTGGCGGTGGCGCGAAGGTCGATACGCGCCACGACGCCAAGTCGAGTAGATGCCCCACGATGCAACGTCTGAAGCACGCAATCACACGAAACATCGATTATGGACTGTGAAGATAAAACAAAGTCCATACGAAGCAAGAAGATTAAATTCGCGCAACTAAATCTCGGGAAAGGTAAAGGGGCATCAAATAACTTCGTAAAGTTATTCATCGAAAATAATATCGACATCGGGCTTATATAGGAACCGCACCTGTATAGCCACAAAAGAACAGGTTTTGGGAGGGGGGTTACCGTCTTAAACGCGAATAGTGAACGACCGGAGTAGCGGCATAATAATAAATAATGTGACGTGCGCCGGAATTATATTAAATAATTTATCGAACGAATTTTTAACGACGGCCGAAATCAAATCAGGGGGAAATGCGTTCTACGTAATAAGCGCGTACCTCCCGCCGGTCGATTCCCGGCGGGAAAATCCCCAAACCGAGGACTTGATAAATCAAGTAGATAATATTGTTCGTAAAATCGGCAGAAATAAAAATCTAATCATCGGGGAGATTTTAATGCCAAGTCGCCACTATGGGGCAGCCCTATCGAAGACGATAGAGGCTCGCAGGTTGCTGATCTTTTTACGGAATGGGACCTTAGTGTAATAAACACTAATGATTCACCTACGTTTTAGGGGCATAGAGGCAGCAGTTTTATAGATATTATTGCAGTCTCGCACGAAATGTTAGAAACGATTTGTAATTGGAAATTATTGTCGGACGAGGAAACGCTCACTGACCATAAATTAATAACATGGGACGCTGAAACCAAAACAAGCGCAAACGAGCAGCAAACTATATTTCCGCGGTTCTGTAATAAAAAAGTAAATTGGGAGCGATTTAAACAAAAATTTGGCGAAAGTATCCCTGTGCTCGAAAATGAGCTATTTAACTGCCGAGAGGCAGACGAAGTAGAAACACTTGCGAAAAAACTGAACGACGCGGTGGTAGACGCATCGTCGTATTCCATGCCGCAAAAGAGAACATTTAAAGACAGCGTACCCTGGTGGACCCGGGAACTAACCACCAAGCGGGCAGAAACGCGTAACCTAAGGCGCCGCTATTAACGCGCCTCGGGAGACATATGAGAACAACGGAGAGTAGAATACAATCAAAGTTGCCGTAAATATAAAATATTAATAGAAGGAACGCGAACGAATAAATTTAAAGAATTCTGCACGCGAAACTCAGAGAAAGAACCCTGGGGAACCGCATACGGCGTAATTAGAGAAAAACAACAAAAAATCGCGCTAAGTAATATAAAGAAAACAAATGGCGAATACACGGAAGGTTTTAAAACCACGGCGGAATATTTACTAGAGAAATTTTTTCCATCGGATAATCCCGAGGGGGATGAAGGGTCGCACGATTTAGTACGTCGGGAAACTGCAGAGGCGCAAGGAACAGGTGCCGATAAGGCAATCCTAGTTCACGAGGTCGTCAGGGCTCTTAGGAGGATGAGCCCTAAGAAGGCACCGGGGGCATGATGGAATCACTTCAGACGCAGCTCTGGAGGCGTCCCTGTTAGCCCCGTGTGTCTTTGTCGGGTTGTTTAATCTTTGTTTAGAAAGGGGCGTTTTTCCGCGTTGCTGGAAAATCCAGAACGTGAAATTTATACCCAAACCTAAAAAGGCGGATGCGTCAAATCCGGGCAACTATCGTCCAATTAGTTTGCTAGCGGTGCTAGGGAAAGTTTTAGATCGCGTTATAATTACGCGTATTGAGCACCTAGTGCAAGACAGCGGCGGTTTTAATAACCAACAGTTTGGTTTCGTGGAGGGCAAGTCGACTATCGACGCGTTAGAGTTCGTTGTTGGGGAAATTAAGCAGGCGAGAGATGCTAAAGAGTACTGTGTCGTTGTTGCTTTGGACATTTCAGGAGCATTTGATGCTGCCTGGTGGCCATTAATCGTTTGCGAGTTAGATCGTAGGGGTTGTCCGCGAAACTTGATGTCTTTGGTCAAGAGTTATTTCTCGGGGCGATTGACACAGGTTGAAATTCCGGGTGAAGTTCTGACGCGTGAGGTGGAAAAGGGATGCCCGCAGGGGTGATGTTCTGGTCCCACATTTGGAAGTTGTTGTATGAGAGCATCTTTAGGGTCAAGTTGCCCGCAGGATGCTCAATCGTTGGGTTTGCGGATGACACGCTTTTAATTGTAAGATCGAGATTGTTAATGGATATGCGCACAAAACCAAACAAGGCGCTTAATAAATTACACGAATGGTCGCAGGCGGTAAAATTAAAATTTAACACGGGGAAGTCAGAGGCGCCTTATTTCCGCACGAAACCAGGACAGAGACCTCCTAGGCTAGAGCTAGGAGGGAAGAAAATCCTGTTTAAAGATTGTATTACCTACCTCGGCGTCAAGATCGACGATAAATTAAATTGGAAAGCGCACGTACAATACGTAAAAAGTAAGGGCGGCGAAATATCAAATAAAATGATGGCGGCGGGTTTTCAGGGGCGAATTGCTGAGGACGGTTTATGACGGAGCAATTAAGCCGGCAACGCTGTACGCAGCTTTTGTATAGGCAGAAGGTTGTAAAGTCAGGGAGGTGCGTCAATTGACGAGCGTACAACGCATAACCGCAGTAAAAGCGGCGAGGGCGTTCAGGACCACCTCCACGGAGGCGGTCTTGGTGATTAGTAGAACTCTCCCTATCGAATATGTCGTTTGGGAGATTAGAGATAGGCGATTAATAAATATAGGAAAAGAGCGCGAAGTTATCGAAGATCTTAATCTTGGTAATAGGGAAATTGCAAGAAAGATCGTTGTATCTGAGTTGGGGCAACCGGCTGATATTAGAGGAATCGAGTTTGTCGAAGGTGATGAGGACGCGATGGGTATCAGAATTTATACGGATGGTTCACGTATGGACGATGGGCAAACAGGCGCGGCGTTTGTCGTGTATAAGCAGGAAAGAGAGGTGTTTCGGTTTCAAACGAAACTCGCGAACTGGAGCACAATGTTCCAGTGCGAATTGTTAGCCATACGAGAGGCTATCGATTACGTAATAAACCATACGGGCAGAGACGAGTGTTATATAATCAGTGATAGTAAATTGGCGCTGACGGCTTTAACAAACATGAACACCTCAACAGACCTCCAAGCGGACGTCTGGAGGATAGCGCGTACGGCGCTCGAGTTTCGACGTTTAAAGTTCTGTTGGGTCAGGTCGCACAATAGTAACGTAGGAAACGATAGGGCTGATGAATTAGCTAAAGAGGCCGCGACGGGAGACTTTCGAATATCACAGTCGTCGATACCGAAATCTTTGATTAAAAGAAAGCTGCGTGAAAAGTCAATCCGACAATGGGAAGAGAGGTGAAAAAACGCTGCCACGGGCAGGTTGACCCACAAATTCATACCGAGCTTAGAAGCTAGAGGCAAGATCGAGGTAAGACTAGATCATAAAACGGTTCAGTTGATAACAGGGCACGGCGCCCTGAAAGCGTATTTACATAGGTTCGGGTTAACCAAAAACGGCAGCTGTGAATGCGGTGAGGGCGCGGAAAGCACAGAACACGTGCTCTTCGACTGCCCGCTTGAAGCGGCAAATCGAGGGTTGGCCAAAGAGCCTAAATAAAGTCGGGGAAGTGGCTAACCAGAAGGCGTTCTGGACAGCCTTTAGAGAGTTCGCAGGAAGGGTTGCCAGATTAGACGGTGATGATCGTGTGTAAGTCGGGAGGAGATGGTGGGAGGATTGAAAAATTATAGAATTCGCCCTGGCGTGATTTTGACATGATAAGAGCATTATAACCAAAACCTGCAAAAAAAAACAAAAAAAAACAAAAAAACAATAAAAAAAAAGAAAAAGAAAACCAATAATAATAATAATTAAATAAGTATACCCAAAGCTCTAATATGCACGACGAACACACACTAAAACAATCACTGTCCCACCTTCTACGCGCAGAAAATCGGGAATAAACGAAACAAATAAACAACAACAAACTAAATCAGGAAACCTCATTAATTTAAATAAGTGTAATAAATAAAGATATAATAAAATAGAGTGAAACCACGCATCCCCTCAGGACTTAAAAGTGAAGTGATAGTAATTGTGATTCCCCCCAGAACATTTAGTGCATATCCGTCAAGACTTTAACAGTGCATATCCAACTCCCCCATAAAGGTAGAAAACCAATAGATATAGGTAGACGACCAGATTTTCGGATGCTGGAGAAAATTATATTGAAGGTAAGAATAAAATTGTGGCGACTGTACTCGCATGAGCATGTATTTGTGATTTTAAACAGATTTTGAAATAATCTAACAAGCGCGTTTTTTGTGTAATGGCGCTAGTCGATATAATGCTCATGCGAGTGCACCTGATAATGTATTTGCTTTTGCTGATATATGCACTGTTACATGCTTTTGCTTATTCAGAAATTTATTTATATATTCATTATATGTTTATTTATATATTTATATTATACTTATATTTATTTTTACACTTATATTTTTGCCTGCATTGTATTGTTTTGTGGCTTGATTTGTTTGACGTTCTGTCGCCAATTTTTGGCCGCAGTATATATAGAAAAGAAGATTGTATGTATATTATGTCTGTTAGGGAATGATAGAGAACGTAAGGGACACTTTTAGGATAAAACACTTAGATCAGGGAGGACGAAATTGTAAATTAATAGAGCAGGCAAATAGCTGGATTCACTATTAATACTTTTGGCAACTGCTTAAAAAATTTGAATCCATTTTAAATTAGCTAGCTAGATTTGGATAGTTTTAAGTTGACCCTTCAGGTCGTAGTGATAAGCAGAGCCAGCGTCTGCTATCCGGTATTACGGATCCTTCCCCCTCTCATTTTTGCTTGTGTCTTGTTGATCGGGCACACTCAAGGTCAACGCTAGGGATACCATTATTTAAACCCTGTTTTTAGTTTTTATTTTAGTTTGTTAGATTTTTAGTAAGATTTTTATTTAGGGTGGATTGATTATGAAGTTAGAATTAATAAGAAGCACGTTTATTTTTCGCGTTTAAACCCAATGTAGTACCTCCGGGTGAAGCATTGAGGACGTGGCCGCAAGTATAGCGGCCCTAATTCAAATTATAATGCCGGTGGTTCGGACTGACAAGGCAATGTCCGTTGTGCGTTCTTCCTTGACGACTGGGATATCCGGCTGCCGATGATCCTGGTCTTAGAGGGGGAACGTAACACGGACCAACATCACACACAACACACATACACACAACCATCCGCCCTCACACACATACACACATAACACATTATGGTTACTTTCTGTGGGGAAGCCAGGTCTGCTTAAATTTCAGGTAGCAGACTACTGAAACGTTGGAACAAATAAAAATAAATAAATAAATATCCTTGCCTTAACTGGTCGAGCTTTATCCTTGCCGTAACTGGCTGGGCTCTATCCTTGCCTTAACTGGCTGGGATCTATCCTTGCCTTAACTGACCGTGCTCTATCCTTGCCTTAACTGGCCGGACTCTATCCTTGCCTTAACTGGACGGGCTCTATCCTGGCCTTAACTGACCGGGACCTATCCTTGCTCTAACTATTCGAGCTTTATTTTTGCCGTATCTTGCCGGGCTCTATCTTTGCCTTCCCGGGCCGGGCTCCATCCTTGCCTTAACTGGCAGGGCTCTATCTTTGCCTTAACTGGTCGGTTGCTTTTACCAAGCCTTAACTGGCTGGGACGATCCGCCTCGCCTCGACTGGCCAGGATCATTCGCTTTTCCTTAAATAGCTGTGATATCTCCTTGCTTTTATTTGCCAAAATTTTCACTTTAGGCTTAGTTCACCTTAAAATGACCTTGAGGGACAAGGTCAAGGTCAAATATAAGAACTTCATTGAATAGCCAGGAAATCTTAAAACATTTGTTCATATCATTTTTCAAAATATTTAATTGCCTCAAAGTTATTCAGTGTTCCCCTTTGCAAAAACAACATTGACTTTGAAGTGAGGTTTAAGGTCACGGTCAAGGTCATGCTCAAGGTCATATTTGACTGTAAACATTCCTGCTCATTCCAAATCCGCAATAAAAAGTACGGGTTCCATTTTAAAACATAGTTTACCTTCAAATGATCTTGAAAGACAAGGTCAAGGTCGTATTCAAGATCACCCCTCAATCGAGCGTCAAAAATTCTACAACTTGTGCTCGAGACATTTTTTCCGAAAAGGCGGTTTAAGTAAATATCTTACCGTTTCCATACTTTTGAAACACCCTGTATGTTGCAGTAGTGTGTCCTGCTAGGTACCACCTCCCGCACCAGTGTCCATTTATTCAAACTAGCGCTGTCCTGTAAACGAATAAGTTTACATTAGAATTGTATAAAACGGGAAAAGGTACGAGTTTTTGTATGGCGGCTGCGAGCTTTGCTAAATATGAATGGATACTTAGTAACGGTATTTACTTAATTCACTATAAGAAAAATTGTGTAAGGTTCAGCTAATAATTTTATAAGCAAGTATACATCAGAGCGATTAGGTTATTAATGTTTGATAACAAGTAAATTTTTTTAGCCACTAATATATATTTCTAACACACATTAACATTTATAACATAGGATACAAGATAGTTTTGTAATACAATGCATTGCACTATGCTTAAAATATACGCTTAATCTACATACCTGACGGTATACTAGCAAGCATATAATTTTATCTAATAATATAAATGAATTATACATAAGTGACTTAGGTATTTTAAACACAATTAATAACTTCTACAATATTAGTGCACAGATACTACGCAAATGGATCTATATGAAATGCATTAACTTGAATACATAGAAACTACACAAAGTTATAGAATACTTATAGTTAGATACGAGCAGTGTAATTACCCAATTTTGCCCCTTTTTTTGTGTATATATTCTAAAATAACGCTTATACGAAGATATGAGAAAGGATAAAATTTTATGTAAATTTTCCTAAGGATAGCAAATGGTTCCCTAATATGGGGTATAAATATGTATAAGCTTTATTGTCTTATATTGTCTCAAAATCTAATTTATAACTTTAAATCACATTGTTAATACTTTTTTATTTGAAAAATATAAATTTACGGATTATAAGTTTCTATTCGTGTAAATACCCTTCTATATAACATTGACTTCAAATTGATATAGCGATTGCCCACCTATCATAATTGTCAACGAAATGTGTTACAATTATTCGAACTTCCGCATCAATCTTGAGGTTATTGTAACTCTAGATCAAGCTTTGTTCAATTCGCACACTATGCGTAAAGAATTTTAGATTTGTACTTCAAATATTGGAAATCAATATCTTATTATTTTAATTTTATTGTCAGTAATATTTGAGTTTGTGCAATTGCTAACTATGTTTTGACTTACAAACGAAAATTTCTCCGTTTTACATACTGTAACATATTCTTTTCTTAATATTTAGTTTAAGATAGGTAAAGATACACAAACTTAATGTCTAATTCTGAATTTAGTGTTTTGTCTAACAAACTTTTACTAAGTTGACTAAAAAATTGTGCAAAAAAACTAATTTTGAAGTTGTAACAATCTGTTTAAATTTTTATTTTGTAATCTATGTTTCACAGTTATAAGTTTTGACACTATGTATTATATTTTTTGATTCGCGAGACTGCATAATGTATTAGCTAAAAATTCTATTAACCTCAGAATGATGATAAATCATAGGTGCTATTATTATCCCTACACCATGCAAAATGTAACACTCCTTAAATTAGTAATAATCGCGTCTTAAGATTGAAAACCCAACTTTACCTTTCATGTTTTAGCGCTAGCAAATCGTCAAAATCAAGCCACTGCAGAAACTACATATCCAAAGCCATATAATTTATTGATTAGTAATACGTGATTCGAGTTTGGACTGTCACATTCAATACGAATAAAGCTGACAATTTGTCAACTTTCGTAAGAGACATCAAAACAAGACGCGGATCACTGCATATGAACGTGCAGACTCACACGCCTTATTAAGCCAAAAGTATAATAATTAGCAACAGCTTTCTAACACGACACCTTTTGTCTGAATTGGATGCATAAGTGCGCATTCAGAAATAGTTATTTACATCTTGCTAGGATGGTTTTCCTTCTGAAAGACTGCAAAATGTCGACTTCGTTACATCCAATATGACACGGTCAAAACTTAGAATACGTATTATTGATCATGACGCCGGTCGTGAAAGTTTCCGACAATAACATACAGTATATATATATATATATATATATATATATATATATATATTGCTGTGATTAAAGGTTATGGTAAGGTCATATTATAGCGAATAATGTAGGTTTTATTTGTATAAACCGAGAAAATGCGGAGAAACGTAATTTATCTATTCATTTTCATGTAGCACATTAGAAACATATGTTTGAAATGCACTCTATAGATGTGTACTAATTGCGTTTAACGCATAAAAAGTTAATCCAAAATTTTATTTATATTCAATAACTAAAGATCGTATTTTTAATATGACCACGTTGAAGACATAAAGCAATTTTCTAGAAGAATGTCGTTTATATTCAATAACAGAAAAATCGTATTCTAAATAACTAAATTAATCCTAATACCAACAATTTCTATGTTAATTATAATTACCTTTAAAAATTCTTATTATTAAGAAACACAAAAATTTAAATCAATTCGTACATCATATATTATAAAAGCATTATATGAAGGTTAGAACGTTCGAGAATATTCGAGAAACAAGTGGTGTAAGACTGTGATTGTATATAGGCAAGATGCACGTAGCATGTGGGATCGGTAATAATTGATACGCCGTGAAAAGGCACGTCATTGTCTGCAGTATTTAAACGTAGAATAAACAATATTCTGCAGCGAGTTGTTATTTAAAACAATGTTTAAAAATGTAAGGTTTAAAGTTTAATGTATAGAAAAAAGCAATTTTATGACGAATTTGACGCACAAAATCAAAATTTTGAAACTTAAGTCGGAAATTTAAGTCTGCCGAAATTCCACAGTTTAATGCATAAAGTAAAACGTTTTTTAGGCTAATTAACGGTCAACAGAAAAAGATAGAATCAATGGTATTACATTAATAAAAATTAGATAAACGTTATATTTAGAATTTAAAAAATAAAGTATTGGACTTTGGTAATTTTGAAAGCAAACTGCATTTAATAACAACAGGACACTTGACTGTTTTAGAAATGGTCTGAAATATAAACTATTTTGTTTTAATTCACAGTTATTTTATAAAAGATTTTTATTAGGTTAGGAATTTAATTTTATAGTAGATATTTGTGTACAAAGTCAACTAAAATAATTTCATTTGTTTATTAAGGTCTAATGCAGAACAAGACTTCGAATATGTGTTGGGAAAGAAGAAGATGTTATAGACCCATGTGAGAAAGTTATTTTAAATCATTACTTTTGTTTAAGGTATTGTTGCTAAGAGAAAGTTGTGAATGTATTGTTTTTTTATTTGAAATATTGTTTGTATGAAAATTATTTTGTATCATAATATTTATACGTTTACAGTGGTATCATTAGTTCTAGAAAATAAAAATCTAGAAAATAATCAAGGAGCTAGCAAAAACGGGGCGATTAAAGTCCTTCATCATCACAGCACTTTTATTGACGTTGAACGTAGGGCAATCATCATTCATTCACCTCACATTTATTGGCACCCAAAGTATGGCAACCAGTCATCCATTCCTAGTGTACAACAAATATTTTGTTTTATAAATTTGAAAAAGGCAAAAAAAAGCAATTTATTTAGTTGTTTACTTACACATTGGACATTGGGAACATATTTTTTAAATACACTGTATAAATGTATTAGTTACGTTTGACGCATTAACTCTAGCTTATAAAAGATTTCATTCATATTTAATAATTGAAGGATCGTAATTTTTATATAATTACGTTTAATGCACATGTTAGATATTCTAAAACAATTTTCTTTATATTAATAACAAAAGGACGCGTTTTTAAGTGAAAACGTGTTAATTTATTCAGTTTCAATTATTGAGAAGTTTAAATTATTAGAAAGAAGCCTATATTCCATATCAAATGTATTATAAAATGACCAGATTCTGGAAAATACGAGAAGGCGACGAGATGATGCGCGAAATGGCTGAAACCTATCAGATAAATATCGTCAAAAAGAGTTTGGCCTATTTAAATCCAATGCACATAGCAGTAGGACGATCAGTATTAGTTCAAACGCCGACGTAAACATGCTGTTGTTTACAGTCCAGAAATGTTACATAATTAATTTCATATATAAAATGGACAATATTTTGGCATTTAGTAATTATTTAAAATATGTTAAATATGTAAAATCGACAATCTAATGTAAACTAAAACAATTTCAAAATTTTAGTAAATCAAATATTGAAGATTAATTGTGATGGAGGTATACTACTTAAATGCTTTGGTTATCGATTTATAAGAAATGGAGAGATTAATTTTGCATGGAAGTTGGACTTCTTAACACCATATTTAGAGAGAATAGAACATTGCTATTGATTCATAAGAATTTGTAGTCGTTATTTTTGAAAGGGTAGACTCTGGAAATTTGAGAACAACAATGATAGGACGCTTAGCGGTAAAGATTAAATATAGTAGCTATTGAGTAATTTCATAAAGGGATATTTTTAGGTTAAGAATTCAAATACCATAGTAGATCTGTGTGCAAGTCATTTAAATATAATGTTTGGAGTTTACGTGGTTATATAAATGAATTCAGTACGTTTAACAAGATATTTGTATTTGGAATATTGTTTGTGAGAAGGAGATCTTGGAAGCGTTATATTCGTATTTAGAATATTCTTTGTAAAAGAAAGACGTTGTGGATTCGTTATATTTGTGTTTGTCACATTGGTGGAGTTTAGTTGAATTTAATTTAGAGCACAAATAGGAGCAACACAGCGATACACACATGGTGATGATGATTACATAGTTTAATTTAGATAAAAACAATAGTATTCACTATGCTTAAACAAACGTTTTCCAAAAGAGTTTCATTCAAATCATATAATATAAGCGTTGTGTTTAAAGAAGTATTCAATCTTTTGTAAAATTGCAAACGCTAAAAGATTTTCATAAGTAATTGAATTATCAGAAGGATTTTGCCCACGTTTTACGTAAAGCCGTGTGCATAAATTACAAGTAAATGCATGAATATATTCTATAAAATTTTCATTTTGCAATTAATAAAAGAATTGTGCTAAAAGTTTACGTGGAAAAAGAATATTTATTTAATAACAAACGTACGTTAGTATTTCGACGAAACCGTATTAAATTAAGTTAAACATCAATCGCATTTCTTAGTAGGGAGCGCTATTGACCTTCTAGAACAACCAATGCTAAAATAAAACATAAAGCAAATGACATAAATAGCCCGGAGTAACAATAAGCGATAAGATAAATGCAAATGCAAACGTTCGTCTAATTATAATATATCCATGGGCGAAAGTAAACGCTAGAAAATCAATAAGCTTAAAGATTCCGAATATTCTGGACACAAACGTAAGAAAACAAGCCTATTTCTAGAACTAATAAGAACATGGAAATAATAACTAGAGAAGCGAGAAGAGAGAAGAACCTAGATTCCTACGTAACAGAGGCTCGTTGTTATAAAAGTCAATTGAAGGTTGAGAACGCAGTTTAGTCTTGAATGAAGTTGCGATTTTGCCACATAATTTATGAGATTAGATAAGGTGAACAGTTTTAAACGGTTTCAATAGGAGTGTTATTAGAATGCTGACGTTAAAGATAATTGATCCTCAGAGATAAACAGAGTATTTGAAGTATATAGAATAGTTTTAAAAATGGAAAACAAATAATTAAGTAATAATTAAACTACTGCAATAGAAAGCTTTCTTAAATAGAATAAAGCATATGTAGTTGGAATGGTTTGTTATATGGTATATTGAGCAATTTGCATGGAAAGGTGTATTTTGTAAAACGATTTGAACAATTTTTAGAGCATGAATTAATGACTACGTGCTGAACAAAGTCAACAACAAATAGACTGTAACGGTAAAGTAAAATTATACCGTTAAAAATTTTAAAAAGACGTGTATTAATTAATAAAGTTGCATAGTGCGATTTTGTGTACTAGTTTTGAATTTAGAGTAGAGTGTGTGTAAAAGTCAAAAATTAGATAACAAGGGTTGGCAAACCTACGGCACAGATTTTCCAGTATATTAAGAAATAATTAAACCTAACTGATCAGATTAACTTATACGACTTATTTTGATAAATTGTGTACATAAATTTTATAAATGACAAAAGTAAATTACACGGCAGTTGTACTGTAAGTAAAATTTCTTTATTAGTTGGTTTTAGTGTAATTGCAATGTTTCAACTCACTGAGAAACAAAGACTCGAAATATTAATTATGATTGGGTATTGTAACAAAACTAGAACCCAAAGAGAAGTGTGTAATATGTTCAATCAAAAAAATCTAATAAGCATATTCCACAATCCCACTGTGAGTAACATTGATAGAACGTTTAGAAAAACTGGAAGTCCTGCTGATATTCCAAAATCAGATAAACGTTCAAAAATTAATAAAGAGGTATTAATAGACATAATTGTTTCTGTACATGACAACCCTCACAAGGGAACGAAACAAATTGCATTGGAAAATGATATCAGTCAAAGATCAGTTCGTATTGAAGACTGAAAATTTTCATCTGTATTAGGATCAGTTGGTACAGGAGCTCAACGAAGATGACGTAGATAGACGTCTACAGTTTTGCAAAGAACTATCTAGGAAGCAGGGTGAGAATTCACAATTTGATAAATAAAATTCTTTTTGTAATAAAACTACCGTTTGTTTAAATGGAGGTGTCAGCAAACAAAATAGGATTATGGAAGCACTGACCTAGTATTCACAAAAAGCTACGGTATTAGCAGGTATTATTAATAACTTAATAATATGCCCTTACTATTTTAAAAGAACAGTAACAACTCTCAGCTATTTTTATATATATTACAAACATTCGTAATTCCACAATTATTACACATGTTTTCAAATGATCAGGAACGTGTACAAATTTGGTTTCAGCAGAATAGAACAAGCTCTCATTATTCCAGAATCGTCAAAGATTATTTAGATCAAACATTTCCTAACAGAAGGATTGGCGGAAGGGGCTGTATAAAATCGACTGCGAGATCGTCAAATTTTACATCCTTTTAGTAATTTCTGTAGGGGAATTTAAAACAAAAACTTTATGTAAACAGACCTGAAAACTTACAGAATTTAAAGAACCGGATAGCTCAAGAAATTCATTTTTTATATTTATGTACGTTATTGCCAAGAATTGCATGGAAATCACTTCGAACATGTATTGTAATAACGGTTATTTTTTCCTCGCATTTCTCTTTTTCTATAACTGCTTTAGAAACATAATATACTGTTAAATAGACAAATAAATTTCCTTTCAAATGAACTATCGCAACCGACTCTTTTTTATTTAAAAATATTAAAGGGATACTTGCCCCTTTGAGGGAGTTGGCGTCAAAGCTGTAATTTTCATGTTAAAAAGTTTAATATTAAAAACAAAAATTAACGTGCTTTGTTATTTTCCTTAAAAATGAATAATAACGCCAAAAATTAATTTATTTGTTACTTATGTCGCTCACTGTAATATATGTATATATATAAAACATATTTTGGATATTTTTCTTTAGTCATACATTTACTTTTACTATTAAGTGAAGGCTCGAGTAGTTGTAGTTTTAATTACTATTCAATCAAGAGCTTGCTTTGGCAATATTTTTGTACTATTTATTTGATTCTCACAGACTAATCGCTTCTAAGACGTCTTCATTTTTATATTACATTCTATTTGAGTGTTCAAATTGATAATTTTTTCATTTTATTAAGTAGTGCAGATTAAACGTTTTGAGTAAGTTTTCTATTCCCTTTCCATTAGAAGAAATGCCGATGCAATCAATGCATCTTCTATATCTTTCATTGTTATTTATTGCTCAGCAGTATTTTTTCTGGAGATCTACTCGTCGAAAATCCCTGAACTTGCTAGTTGGAACATTATTATTTTCAGTAATACATGAAGTATCTGCATTTAACTAGTAGATTTTGTTTTCATAAAAACTGTTTAAAGGTGGTTAACAATTCTTTATTAAAAAGCAAAGTTTTGTTCATTAAATATCCTGTTGCGCTTAATCCTTTTATAATCAAATTAGATTCATGAAAATCCAATTACTATGCTTTCAGTAACATAATAGTTTCTAGATACTTGTTGCCATTGTTTCACATATTAACTGTTCCAGTTCAAAATAAAATATGGTTTCACAAACTCTTTGCTGTAAATCTTTGTGTTAAAATAATGAACTTGTGTAGCGCATTGTAGAGTAAACACAAAACGTAAATTTTGCTAGATATAGTAAAATTCGTCAACTATACTATTATTCCAGTTGTCATATATAATAATTGTATATTCTCTGTGGCATCAGTTTAAGCGCGTGTGGATTACGAATTTTTATTAAAGAGAATATTGTTATAAAAGCAAAGACGTCATTAACGATAACAAAATTTTATATTTATTTCAAATAGAAAGACGTCCAGTATATAATCAAAATACCTTTGGGCGATCCTTATCTTAGTATTTGCTTGGACAAAACACAGTCACTGATAAACAAGTTCTCACAATTAAAAAAATTAAAAACCTTCATTATGAATCAAGGGTGTGTATCAATTTTGATAAAATACTCTATAAGAGTAAAATTATGTTGAAGTGAAATAAGCGCCAGTAAAAAAATTGGAAATTTAATAGTACAAGGTTATTATAATGAAAAGCAAAACATATATACAAGAAGGCATGGTTTAGACATGTATAAATTTGATATTTTCATTTAAGAGACAGCTCAAGGAAATTTTTTAAATTTCAGAAAAGGTTCCTTCTTCTGCGAATTTCGGCGCGAACATGAATCTTGTCGTGTACAGTTCTAAAATAACTGCCGGTTGGTGGTGACTTGTCTAGTTGATATCTGAGATTAATCAGTCTGAAATAAATGAAGGTGAAGGCAAAAGTAAAAATTCTAAAGCAGGATATTCCAAAAGAGCACAGATGCACTGTGAAGCCAGTGTTTTATGCTATAATTGTAAAGTGGCCAAAATTTGATTTTTTTGCATGTTTAGTTAAAGTAGACTAGTGGTGAATAACTTATTATAGTTACTACTTTAAGATCAACAGGATTTACGTTTAACAAGTCATTAAGTACTAACAAAACCAAAATACTTTGTAACAACTGCAACATAGCTTACGTGGATTGCCAACACACAAATGCTATGATTATCATGGAAACTTGTGTGTTATTTATCAAAGAGGTTCTCTGAAAAATTTCAAGTATTAAAAAATATGTACGTATGGAATTTTAAATGTAAGTCTTAATGGTAAATTTTAATATTTGTTAAAGCATTGAACGTTAGTACTTTGAATTGATAATGAAATAATAAAAAGAAAAGTTGGTATTTAACTGTTTTCCATGTTGTTATTAAAAAATTTCAAAAATTGGGATTTTTTAATGTCATCTAGTTTAATATGAAAAACGGAAAAATGGGAATGATAGTACGTACTATCGATGGATTTTATTTATTGTTGTTTCTTTTAGGATTTCTTTTAGTAATACCTGGCCAGTGCGAGCTTAAGAAACTAGGATTTTATAAGTATATTTCTATATGAATTGCAATTATTTAATGTCAATAAAAAGTAGGTGTATGCTGAATTTTATTTACATGTATTTATAAATTCGGATAAAAGTTAGGTCAATGTATCAGGATATCCAATCACTCCACTGATGAAGGTATGTTTTGAAAAGAAATTTTTTGAAAATTTTTTTAATTATGACACAAAACTAGTGAGTGTTTTTACGATATTTTAGAGAAAGGAAATGTTTAAGGTGACAATTTAGGAAACCTTTAGCAAAGCAATAACCGTTTTCCGTGTAGGAGTAATATCGAAGGGATTTCTGATACAGGCAGTTTGGCACCTCTTAATTATAACAGTAAAAAAAGTATTTCAGAGTAAGTGAATATATCAAGGTAATTTGTTTGAATTTCAGCCATTTTATTATATTAATTTCTTTATACTTGTTATTCATGTCTACTATTTGTTCTATAGGAACCCATTCTCACATCACTGTAGTTAGCCGAAGCAATCTTAAATTGCTACGGGGTCGCCTTCAGAGAATATAAAAATTTATAACGTAACGCTCGTTTTACTCGGCAGTATTAGGCATTACGAAGTAAAGAACAAACTCCAAAAAAACCAGTGGCGAGAACCTTATACTAAGAAATTCAGAATTTAAAAATATTGTGTGCGTACTTTTGCAAACAAGGTCACGTGACAGAAAAACCTTTATTATATCAAAAATGATATATTTGAATGCAAATTTAGCCGTGTTAACTCTATATAAACTATATAGTACAGAAAGCACATCTAAAACAGGGTTGAAACTAGAGATCCTAAATGAACTAGATTGCCACAGGAATATTCTATTGATACAAAAACAGCTTGTACTTTCTATATGTTAGCTAAAGAAATTCCAGAAAAGGGCCTACTTTTTCGTTTTTATCTGTAACAGGTGTAAATAACACTACAGCATATACTAAAATGAAAACCCTTTTAAATTCATCAAATTAGCTTTTATGCACCGTGTTGTGTAGGTATGTCTTCTAAGCAAGCCTATAACGTTTTGGTGCCGGTATTTTTGCGCCGACCAGCGTTTTACTACCGCCGTTTAAGCTCCGGTAAATTCGGGACCTAGACGTTTCGGTGCCTGAACGACTTGGCGCCGCCAATTTAGCTCCAGACCAGTTCGGTGCGATCACTCTAAGGCTAAATATAAAGTACAAGATGTATATTAAATGCACATACAAAGAAAATGTGTGTGCGTTTGCGTGTGTGAGTTTGTGCGTGCGTGCGTACGCGCGTGCGTTCTTTTGTGCGCGCGCACGCACGCGCGCGCGCGTGTGCGTGTTACTCTTTCTCCATCAATTTAATTTTCTTGTTGGTTTACCTGAATTTCGAAAAGATATAACAATTCCCAACCTTGCGTGCAAATGCAAAATACACCATATGGGGCGACAAAAATTTAGGGGCGGCAAGAATTAAAACAATTTTTTTTCAAATACATACTTATAAAGTGAGATAAAAGACGAACTGCAGAATGCGATAACAAATTGATAAAAATATTATCTTGTGTCTGATACAAATTGCATGAATTGTAATACTTTAATCTTGTAGCTAGAAGTGCATTATTCAGAATAATTAAATTAATTATAAACTAGCAACTGCAACAGCGCTTGTGCTTACGATTTGCGAATTATAAGCAATACCAGCAACTATTCATTTCACTCATCAGTATAAGCTGTGTTAACAGTTGTAAATTGCAAGAGGTCAGCAGATGTTATCTTTCTTTGTACAATACTAACCCTTGATGGATACGGATTAAGAATAGTGCAAGGCGTATCCTTGCTAGAACAAATAACAAACGCCACAAGTTCTCTTGAGTGAGTGAAAGTAGATAATTTAAACAAACACCGCATTCGTTTTGTTAATGCTTTTGTAAAAGTATTTAGTGAGGATCATATGAGCACATCAATAAATCAGTCGATCATAATCAGTAAACTTAATGATGTACTTAATCAAAACATAATTTAATGATGAGTTATTTATAAAATTAGTGTTATTACAAAAGAATTATCTATTTAGAAAGCAGTTTCAGAAAACGATTCTAACAGGAACAGGTAATTTGAAATTTAGAGAACTGGCAATTCAACTACTTTCTTTTTCTTACCCGTTGTCCATGTTCGGGCAAATAGAGAGATACCTTAGGAAATTACTTCATTTATTCGTAGTTTACAATCAATTTAATGACGATTCGTTTGAAAACAAAATTGTTTGTGTAAAATGGCCGAAATCAAAAATAAACGCTGGAAATAAAAATTAATCTTTGATGGATATCTGTACCTACATATTTGACAAGCTTAGTCGTTGCGACACAAGGCAGTTTTGGACATGCGAAAGAAAAGATTCATGTAAAGCGCGGATTCACGTCCAAAGTAACGTTATCGAAAAATTAATAAACCAACATAACCAGGATAGTTCGGCAATCAAAGTAGAAGGAGCCAAAGTCATAACTGCTGCAAAAAGAGAGCAATCGAAACATTTATACCGACAAGTTATATAACATAAGCATTACTAGTATTTCCCAAGCGGCACAAGTTGTTTACCAAATAAAAACGCCTTGAAGAAATGATACGAAGAAAACAAAACCAAGTGAATGTTTCTCCTCCGAATCCAACTTTTGTGGAAGATTTTGCAATTCTTAACGAATATAAAATGTATCTGACGACCAAGGGAAAACAATTTTTAGTAGTGGACACTGGACCACAACTACATCGAATTTTGATTTTTGTAAGACAACGTTCTTTGCGGGTGAGTGTATTCTACAAACGATTTATAACAAACGAGTCTGAGAAAAAGAAGGTATCTTGTTCTGTTTTTAGAGCACGGAATTTCATACTAAAAGAAGAGTTACAGTCAAAGCTACATTGTTTTGAGTATTAAGTATCAATCTTAAAGATTATATGGTTTTTTCCTTTATCCTGTCCAGAAAAAAATCAATGCTTAGTAAAATCGATAAAAACTACCTGATTTAAATTTATTTTTATTTCATGTATAAAATTTGTTTCAGATTCTAAAAGAAGCAAACATTAGTTCATTGATGCTACTTTTAAATCCGCGAAAACCATTTTTGGCTCAAGTGTATGTAATTCTCATACAATGATTAGATGGCGTACACCCATTATTATCTCCGCTTTGTTGTCAAATTAGCGGTGCGAAACATATGAATCTATGATTGCAAATGATAGCAAACATACAAGAAAATGTGAATTTAGAACCAAGATACATATCTTTTGACAGCGATGACAGCGTTTAGAAACGCATTTCCAGATATCGCTATTCACGGGTGTTTTTCTCACCTAACAAAAAAATGCGAAAGCAGCTTGGACAATTGGGATTTCTTGATTGCTATAATAACTAACCTGACTTTGAATTTCGGCGAAAATGGTCACTTCCTTAGCCTATGTACCCTAGACGAAACAGTGGATCTGTTAGCTGAAGCACTACCACCTGAATTACAGTCACTTTTGCAATAGTTTGAGGACAATTACTTAAGACGCCCAAACAGGAGAGGAATGAACTATGACCTGCATTTTTTTCTCCAAATATGTGGTCCATATATGAAGGGAGCTAAACGATTTTTTTCACCAAATATGTGGTCCGTATATAAACGGTGGTAAATGATTTAAACTATACTGACAATCACCCAGAGGCACTCATCGTAGGTTACAAGCAGAGTTTGGGATGGATCATCCCAATCCGTGAAAGTTTTAACGGCACTGAGAAACGCGAACTTTCCTATAAACAGCCAGTAGCAGGTAACCGACCGCCCCAAAAACAAAAAAATTGCTGAATGCGAACAAGAGCATAAAATGAATTGTGGAAGATTTCAATAATAGGGATTTAATTGAATATATTCGGGGTATGTCCTACAACTATGAAACGGATCCATAAAATAATATTCGATCTCAGTTTTTATTACTATATTTAAAATAATTCTTTTCCAAGCATATTATGTAATAATATCTAATCTGTGTTTTTGGTTTAGTAATTAGTACCTAATTTGAATTTTTAATATTTAATTTTTATTGTAAAATAATATTTAATCAGTGTTTTTTAATAACTTAAAATAACTAAATTTTTTTCTATAATCTTTTTAATTGTAAGATAATACATAACATTTTTCTATTGCTGCCAAGGGTCTTAGCGCCAAAACCTCTCGTAAATAAACGCCACCGCGCCGAAATGTCCCGGCTCCGAAACTGCTGGCGCTGGAATGACGACGTTTAACTAAGCAGAAATGGCAGCGTCGAAACGTTCGTATTCACCTCCAAGCAACCAAATTATATACATGAACGAAAGATTTAGCAGAAAGTTGTTCTACTAAAATTGGATTTACTTTGCTTTATTAATTAGATTCGTTGGATTACACTGGTGTTGGCCTAATTCAAGCATTTTGTGATGGATCTTGTGAACAAAATAAGAAGTTTTGTATAGTTCACACTTTGAGTTTTGGTTGAAAACAGATTTGGCCATATTCTAAAGATAACTATATTTCCTGTACATGCCATAATGTTATGGCAGCTAGCCAACAGATGTTTCGACCGAGTACAAAAAAAACTACTAAGAAAGCTAGCATTCAGTCATAATTTTTAAAAAAGGTTACATCTGATTATACTTTAAAGTAGATATGTAAGATTGATAGAGAAATATTGTGATGTATATGATCACAAGAAATTAGAAATTACTTATAAAAAGAGACGACTATTTTTTCTAGGAACTACGTAAATTAAAGATATAGAATTGTGGAACAAATTTCATTAACTATTTATCAGAGAAAAATAAATTTCCTTAGAGAAAACTTATAAAAGAGTACTTTACTAATGACTAGGAATTTAGGAGGGTCCAAAGAATGGTACAGAGATCTGTTGATGAACATCAAGATGGTGTCACCGACCTTGTCCCGTGACGGTTACATCTTTATAAGAGAGGCGCGCGGTCACAACACCTGTATATATACCCTAACACGGCTCGCCTCTTTTACGATGACCACAACACCAACACAAAAAACGCGCACACTGATTGACTGCAGGTCGCCCCACTATCCTCAAGAATAAGTATAAAACAAGCTGTATTTCGACTAGACTGTTACTGGACTCAATCATCTAGCGCTTCCCATAGCCTAGTGGAGAAACAGTCGAGACCTTAGCGCTTCTTTTAGCCTGAGGAACCACCAGAAGACCCTGGCGCTTCTCCTAGCTCAGGGCATCGTCGAAGAAGACCTTGACTCTGCTCTGAGCCCGAAGCAACTTGATGACGCCGACTCTTTCCCTAGCCCAAAGCCGTCCGACACCGACGCCGCAGCGCTGCATGGGCGGCGCCATTTCAGAGAAAAACAGACGACGACGTCAACGACGCCGAGAGCAGCACCTGCGGAACGAACAACGACGACAGCAATTACGAGACTGACACCTACTCTGCCAGTTCCTACAGCGACCGCCTTTCCCACCACAACCAGTGTCACCGCTACCGCCCCCACCTGTGGAGTGGCAAGCCGTCCCGTTGGACACCGACAGGATCCCGTACAACGGCGTAGATCCGACATTCGTCCACACGGACGACCCCAGGAGGTTTGCTGTAAGGAAGACGTACCCAGACTCCGTGGACCGACGCAGATCGAACAATACCTTATAGACCTCTGTATATATTTCACCCTTGTATTCATGTTATCTCTTAGATTGTAGTTGTTGTATATATGTTCTAATTTATTCGAATTGCCGAAATAAAATCAAACTCAGTGTTATACAAATATTGTTGCATAATATTTTAGTCCCTGGAACCCACTCGGTTAACAAAGGCAATTGAAGTATATCGTTTTACTGCAACTGTTGATATGGTATACGACCGTCTGATCAGATAATAAGTAATCTAAATTTAAACTATCTGTTTGTCTTTGATTTAACGTTATATTCAGACAACATATGACATACAAAATTTAGCGCATTAATATTTACGATTTACCTGTATTGTTTAAAACCAGATATAAAAAAAGGCCTTTTGAAAACACTTAACATGCTATTTTTACAATAGTACATAATATGGAAAATAACTCATTAAAACTAAGTTCGCTTCAATCTATCAAAAATCCTATACTGTATAACGTTTTTCTAATGCCATGAAAATTTTTAAATAATATATTGGTCTCGCTTTGCATGCAAACTCTTCAAATATTGTCCGCTATAGCTAACGGTGATAAACAAACATGCTTCTTTTGAAAAGCTTTGACCATTTATTTATCAAACTAAATTTTCGTAAAATCCATCCAGATATATTGTTTTATATTACTTTGCATCAAACAATAAAAATTGCACGTAGGTCAAATATCTTGTTTAGTTCAATCTCCAAGAAACTACAGAAGTTACGTATTTCTAATAAAAGGAAACCTACGTTTCAAAAACACTGCAGTAAACAATTAATTCACTATACGTGTTGTGTATTTAATATCAAAAATGTAGACTCGCAATACTATTTCTGTCCAATATATCAAATTTTTAAAACACTTTGAACGATTGCGAAATATACATATAAGTAATTTAATGTGAAATTACCGCAAGCATCGTGTACTGAACTTATTACCTTCTTCCAGCTTTCCATTCCAAATGTTCATAGAAGCATTGTTACCCATAAAGATCCGAGGTAAACTTCAAGTTATAACAATAAAAACATGTTTCCAAAAATATATTGGCCATACTAAGAGAACTGCAATAACGAAAACTTGTTTTCATAAATGTAAGACTAAAAAAAATGCAACGATGGAAATGTACATTCAAAAATATTTTTGTCAGATAAAAAAAATGCAACAATAAAAACGTGTTTTCAAAAATATATTTGGCGAGACTAAAAGAAATGCAACAACGGAAGCATGTTTCAAAAATATATTGGTCAGACTAAGAGAAATTCAATAACGAAAACTTGTTCTCAGAAATGCAAGACTAAGTGAAATAGAACAATAAAAACGCGTGTTCAAAAATATTTTCGTCAGACTAATAAAAATGTAACAATGAAAACAAGTTTTCAAAAATATATTTGGCCAGACTGGTAGAAATGCAACATCGGATCAAAACTGTATTCGTCAGAATAAAAAATGCGACAATGAAAATATATTTTCGAAAACATATTGGTAAGATTAAGAAGAATGTAATAGTTTGATTGAAAGAGCACATTGCTCATTTTAAACATTGCAAATACGAGGGTTCTCATTTCGCTATGAAACCAGTTACCCTGTTAAATTAGAAAATGCCAAGCTGTAAAAACCGTGTGAACGGATACCTTCTTAAATGGATACGAATCAATCGCAATAGTTAAACACAAGGAACCCCTCTTAAATACCAATAAGGAGTTCAAAGTTTTATAATATTTGCTTTTTTTATTGTTCTAATAACCAATGAGAATGCAAAACACTTTTGTTGTGGCCATCACTGGCTTATCTGATGAGGAAATATCCTCAAAGTGTTCAAAACCATATTAACAAATTGTTGGCTGGAAAGATTCGTTTCAGCCCCGTATGTTAGCTTTTGTACTGATGATGACTACTTAGCGGTTGAAATACGTATTTAGTTTTTATTAATTTTTGTAGTTATATGGTTCAAATTACAGTGTATTTTCATACTATTTTAACGAATTTTGTTTTGTATAAATACCTTTAAAACTAGCTTAAATTATGCGCAATAATATGTTTAATGAAACAGGATGTAGAACTATTTCAAAATATGCCTGCTATAATGCGCGTTCTTTGGTTTAAAAACTTCAAAACCTTTAAGAATTTGAAATGGATATTGAACTAGTTCAGTGCCAAATTAATTCAATGATCTTGAACGCACGCCGAGTCTACTATTCCTATTCCTGATGCAATTTTCTCAATCTGATGGTATGTTTATGCCCAAAATAATTTTTATAAAGTTCAAATTTGTGTAATAAGTGGGTTCAATGGTTTTAAAAAAAATAATTTTAGTATTTAAAACTTTGCAGTATCGTTTATTCAAGTTCAGTATAATCGTTTAATTTTTATCGCTGTAAAGCTCGGAAATCAACAAAAATAAACATTCAGGGGAGTTTAACTTCAGTTCAACGGCAATTGTATTACTTTAATTGCATATGAAAATTTCTTCGCAAAACATGCGATCGAGGATTTAATCGACTCAGTTTTCATAATCTTATTTCTTACTCAAAAAAGCACAATTGTTTGAACCTTTTAACGTACTTTCAGTTTAAAGGATAAACTTGAAAGAAAGTGCGTAATTGTTCAAAACTATTCGAATAATTGTAACACTTTGCATATCCTAAACATTAGTTAACATTTCTTTATAAACCTCTAGAAAAATTATGTATCATTTCCTTTCCTAGCGTTTCACACCTATACAAAATTCTAAGAAATATATAGTTATATAATTCATTTCATACAAATTTATAGATTTTTAGATAAATAGCTTATTGTCTCGCTTATTCACAATATAATTATGTAAGATACATATAAAAACTATTCGTACCTTCAGAACTAATCATTTTCGTCGGATTTAGTTTGCATAAAATTTTATTACATATGAAAATGATTAACGCCACATTCTTGTACCGAGATGCGAGACAATAGTATCTCAGTAGGCAGGTGTCTGTCAGTGGACGCTGTATTTGTAATGTATTCTGCAATGTCCTGGCAGAATAAACTACAAGTGCGAATTTTAATAGGGAACGTCAACCTAGTGATTCCATACAAATTCAAATAGGTACTATAGTTTCTACTTTACAACTTCCTAAAAAATACTATTTCAAATTCCATTTCAAAAGGTAGTAATTAGTACTATACACAAGCATAATAGTAAAATATACATCATACATACAGATTTGGTAATATAGTTTCAAAGTTAGCTCTCCAAACGAATCTGTTTTTAAGATTATTGGGCGTAGATATCTACACTGTGCTTATAATATATAAAGAGATGAATGCATACAACAATAGGGTGCTAATTGAGAATTGCCTAAAGATGTTTAACATGCAGTATAATTGTGCTATTTTGATTAATCAGAATATAATTGAATCTGTTGTTTAATCCAAGGCATATATTTTGCAACAGATGCATATACTCCAGGTAAACTTGGATGCGCACATTTTATGCCCCAACTTACTATACCGCCGACAAACCAACGTTGGGGGTCTTCTTTATTACGGCAAAGTAAAGGACCGCCGGAATCTCCCTAAAACAAAAATTGACGTTAGAAAAGCTTTATAAATATATAAACTAGTAATTTTTAAAACTACCATTTATGTCAACTGGAACTATTACTCACACTTAGTAATAAATTTATAATCTTTGAAAATAAACGAGGTACTTTAACAATTGTTTTGAAGCTTTTTCTACTTTTAACGTTAGAGAGTTGTGTATTTATTGAATTTTACATTTTTGCGCGTGTTTTATTCAATAGCAATACTTCGAATTCTAAAACGCATGGCTATCAGTATCGAAACATATACCCACGAATTTTTGAACCTCTGCCGGTCGATCAGTTAGGAACCTCAATGCGAAATCTAACACAAATAAATGAGACCATGAGTACTTGGTGAAAATTATTTATAATTTTTTATCTTCGAATTTACAATTATATGTGAGCCAATTGTATCTTCAGCAAATTAGTAAGTAACGAAAAATCTAAAGAAAAGTTTAATAAACGGTGAGATTATAACATTTTTAATTACTCAAAGTTTTAAACCTGCATAATTATTACGAATATCATATTAGAAATAATTCACTATGTATTTCTGGTTGTATTCCTTCATGTTTTTTATTTTAAAACTATTGCCCAATTTTATGATTACGAATCACCCGGTATAAATTACTTTACATGTATTAAAGATCTTCGTTATTAAAAAGGTTTTAAAACCGGCTTCAAACTCCGTTATCGTATGATATGATATAAAAAACAATTTAAGGACGCGCAATCGGCGTGTTTGTCTTATTAGAAATTGAGATAAGTGTCGAATGGACACGAGGAGTCGCTTTCTAGTTTTTATAGAAAGAAGTTGTAGTCAAAGACACTGAAGAACGATAGGCGCTAGTCCATTTAATCTTTATGAATTACTGTTCGAACCATATAGTTCTGATGGTGAATTCCTAAGAATTCCTAAGAATGAAACTGCTTGTTAAAAATTCAAACAAATTAGTAGCGATAAAAACGCATTATGTCTCGCTCACAAACCGTTTTACAAATATTGCGTCCACTTTAATGCTTAGCTTTAACAATAATCTTCTTTTTACATTACAACCCAGGCAACATGCCTTTGCCAAAAGTGAAAGTTCCTTCTACTCGACATGGCAAAGAAATTTTTCTCCCACGTTTTTAAAAAAATTGCGTCTTTCCTGACTACATGCCTGAACAAGAATAATTGTAAGTATCTCGGGCAAGCGCCTCGAGCTTCATGTGCATGGCTGCGCGGATCGATAATCACGTTGACTAACAGTATTGCACCTAGATCGTAGCATCCCACATAACATATAGCAACTTTAAATTTGCCTATATGTAAAACGTTACAATATAAATATTTTAGGTAGTTAATTACACAAGGTAAGTTAATAAATACTATTGTATTACAGTGAATAAGATGAAATAATAACTTAGACTATTATGCAAAGCCCAAATGATCATTTTAAATATTTTCCATTTTTCATTTACTAGCTCGATTTGAAATGATCATTTGGGCTTTGCATAAAAGTCTAAGTTATTATTTCATCTTATTCACTATATATATATATATATATATATATATATATATATCTATATACAACAATTATTGTGTGTTACTCTAGCACAGTTATATATTTTATTCTGATTGTAGTGTTTAATGTATTTTTAATTTTTTGACTTGCTACTTTTAACTCTAGTATTATGTAATTATTTATTAATGTTGTGCGTTATGTATGGAACTGCATTTCTTATTTTGTTACCATCATTTATCTAAAGTCAAAGTAATCATTCTTTGAAGAAGGAATAATTCGTGTGCCGAAACGTTAGAATAGAATTACAATTTGACACTGTAGTTTATATTGCTGTATGAACGACTGCATCCCAAGATTTTAACAACTATTCTATTAACTATATATATATATATATATATATATATATATATTGACGTAATAAAGGATCACGAGAGGTCATTGAAAATTAAATTCTACAAATAAATCCCACCAAAATATGTCTTGAAAAAACGGAAATTTTCGTAAATTAAAGTGCCATGCAAAAGCGGAAATTGCGCGTGTATAAATGATCACCCTGTATGATATAAGCGTATTGTAAATAAATAGCAAGTAATGTAAGTTGTATATGTTAAACTAATTAATTGTAAGATGCCGTAAAACGCATTAAATGCAAACGTAAATCGATCGTTTTAAGATAAATATAAAGCCATTTAATTTTACTTATTAATTATCAATACATTTTTGATAAAATTGTTTGCTTTGCTGTAAATAGCATAAAATAGTACTAGCTTTACGCATTTAGCATAAAAACTACAATCTTGTTAAAAACCCCAATTCTAACCTTAATAGGTGTATTAAATACACGTTTTGATGTTAAAAGCAAATATGTCTATAAAATGCAACCCCTTTTGCATTATAAAGTAATTAAAGTTTAAATTAATTACTCTGTGGATTACAGAAATTTGTAAGCTGATTTGGACATCAATTTAAAATAAGAAGATATTTAAATTCCAAGAGCGTTTTTGTGGATTCTGCAAATATTACTTTCAGATTTATTTTTAACTGGTATTGGAGTATTTGTATTTAATTTAAGGTAGAATAATAAGTGTTAATCATATAATATATTTTTGTGATGATTTTTTGCTAGGAAAGTTTGTGTTTAGAGTTTAAAACTCTCTGACTTTTTAATAGTTTATCTGTCGAGGATTTCTTTGGCCAAAACAAAATCTTACAAGCGTGGGAATAATCATAACCAGGTAAACCATCCATAAAAGAAGAAAATTTAATTCTGTAAATTTAGAATAAGGCAGGTAACCTTTTTTTATGTTCAAAAGGAATAATGTTGTGAATGTTCTATATGCTTTTGTATGAGAAAAATATTTCATACTGTATAAATACTTTGTGATATTGCTGTGTTTGACTTCATTTTGAAAACTCCGTCAATTCCGTTGAGCTAGTCAGGCAAATTTAGAAAGGAAGGTAAGCAAACAATTTCAAGTTTCACTAATTGCTGTATCCGTATCACAGCAATTTTTAATACTCTAAGCGTTGTTAGATAATAGTAGTGCATATTTTAATCGTATTCACATAGGATTTTTTTTCATATGAGGTTATAACTATTCTATCAATTAAAAATAAAACCGCTTTCGTTCTACTGCTCCATCAGTGGCAATGAGTGGTATGTAATTAACTAGTAATTTGGCTATCGCATTGTCTTCTTTCACATATAATATACAGATCAAAGTTTGGAGTATCTAATGAACTAGATGATTTAGAATTACAATTTTACAATAAATGGCTTATGCAGAAATTTAAATTTAACCATTACTCTACAAATTCTGTGGCCAAGACCAGTATGGTTGAACGACTTATCAGAACAATCAAAGGTATGTCGTACAGGAGGTTCTACTTACAATGAAATTATAAATGTGTTGATGTTGTGCACAAACTAATTGGTGAATACAACTACCGATCGATAAGGATGACCTCTGTTGAGGCTGAAGCGCATTCATAAAAGGCTAAACATTTTGCACATAGTGGAGTCACACTTCAAAGAAACTTGCTTAAAATTGGAGATGTACTTTGATTATCTAAATATAAGACTGTTTTTGATAAAGAGTTTTTACCCAACTGGACTACGGAATTATTTAAAGTGGTACAAATGCAACATATGAGACCTCTTACTTGCTTCAGGGTTTAAATAATAACTCAATCTTGGGCGCCTCCTACGGTGAGGAGCTGTAGGCTACGAATTCTCCATACACTTATTTAGTTAAAAAAGTGTTTAAGAACTGAATCAAGGGGGCGAGAATTGCTGATTAAATGGTATGGGTTCTAGGACGCGACGTGAAAAACTCAGGATAGTTAGCTATATGAGGCTTTATTTCAAAGTTTTAAATTATAATATTGAACTGTTTAGAATTGTAGGAAGAATTTAAATAACAAACCAATCTTGGGTACCTTCTACAAGAAGGAGTTGTAGGTTACGAATTTTGCAGACACTTATTTGGTTGAAAAAAGTGCTTAAGAAAAGAAACAAGGGGCTAGAATTGTTAATTAATGATAAAATTTGTTTTACTTATTTGTAACATCAACCCCAGCAGAAATTATTAATAAATGTATTAAATCGTTGTTTATATTCTTAGGTCTAAGGTGAATAGTACCTACACCTCCACCTCTACATTCGCCCTCCAACTCGACCAACACTTAGTTAAAAGGAAGTTCCGTTTCTTAATCTCCTGCAACTTTTTTATAGTGAAATGCACTCTTAAGTTAATCTTTAAATTAAAATGGAATCTGTGCATTAAACAATAATACGAGATGTTGCTAGTAATAATTTCAAATGTCTCGATAAGTGGTTAAGGTCTCTGCTTTGCATGCGGACAGCAGGGATTCGAATCCCGCTTCGAATCGAAAATTTTTTTTTTTACGTATTGGTAAAGGTGCCGAGTGGTAGAGGTGTAGGCATGTGGAGGTGGAGGGATGTTGATATAGAGGTAGAGCGATGTGGTGGTGGAGACATGTGGAGGTGTGGGTGAAGGGATATGGAGGTGGAGGAATGTAGGGGATTGTGGAAGTAGAGGGATGTGGAGATAGAGAAATGTGGAGATGGAGTGATGTGGAGATGGAGGTGGAGAGATGTGGAGACGGAGGGACGTAGAGGTGAAAGTGGAGGGATGTGGATGTGAAGGGATGTGAAGGTGGATGAAGGGCGTGGAAGCGTGTGGAGTGATGTGCAGGTAGAGGTGGAGAGATGTGTAGGTTAAGTGATGCGAATGTGGAGGTGGGAGATGTGGAGATGGACCGATGTGAAGGTGGAGGGCGGCAGCGACGGGTCTAAATGCCCTGAATTTCACCTACTATCATGCCGTATGTTAAATAATGTTTAAACGGTTTCAGATTTAAGCTACTGCTAATTATCTGCAAATAATTGTTAACTCTTTGGAAAATTGCATCGTTTGAGAGTAGGCTGTTCTTGAGTTGTTTAACATAGCTTTTATCAACCATTGTTACACCACATCTACGACAGTTAGCAAAACAAGTTTGCTCTGTAATCAGGCGTATCTTTTTCTATTGGTAGTTTTATTAATCATTTTTATGAACCTAACAAAGCTTTGATATTTACTGTAAAAAATGTAGTAAATATTTGACATTCTAGTATATTTGGGGTTGTTCGGTATTTTTTAAAAAATCACTGGATACTGCGATACGAATGATTGAACATTGGTGCAGATTTTTATGATGCGATCGTGAAATCTTAAACTTGGAATAACGTGGTTGCAGATGAACAAAATAGCTTTGTACAGGGTGGTATAAGTTTTTTGTTGTTAAATTAAGGGGGCGATAGAAATTGATTGACTAAACAGAAAACCGATAAGGCATTTTACTCCTGATAAATTTTTAAATACCTGACTTAGGTCAACTTAAATAAAAGTTACAGGACTGCCGCTCTAGTACATAGTTATAAAAAAATAACTCGCCTATGTTCATGTTATCCTGAATCATATCACGCACATGAATTGATTTAACAACAAGTGTTGCAAATGACAACCGCCTTTACGCAATTCACTAAACTACACTAAATATCTTTAATTACCTAAAACACAGTATAATTACAGTTAAGTCACAACACTACGTTTAAGAGTATTACCAAAGCATATAATGGAGCTGTATCGTTCATTGGAAAAGTACAATCAAGTTAAAGCTGTTGAATTGCTAGAGCGTCAAGACTACGGGGTCAAAAACCTAATAAAGTCAACCAACTCGGCATAATGAAATTTTATTCTTTGTTGTGATATCATTAGAATTTCCGTATACTTTAAAAAAATTTTAAACTGATTTAAGTAGCAGTTGAAGTGCATCGGGTTATTTCGTTATACAACTTACAGACACTGTATTTCACTAATTTATGTTTACATGCTATCACAACTTTGTTGATCGACTCTAAAAGATGATGTTATTGCGTATTTGATTTGTGACGTAGCTAAAAATGCAGTGATTCTAGAACAGTTTGGACACTTTCTTGTGTGTACATTTGTAGCTTAATCATTCGTTTTATACAACAGGTAGATTAACGATTTTTGTTTGGCTTATCGGATTCTACACCTTTTTTAAATTATTGACATGAAACTAATGCCACCCTGCATACATATTCAATATTGGTGCTTTGTAGTTATTCAACAGTTGGAAGGGGATAAGTAGTAATAATTAGGTCAAAAACATAAGGTTTTCAAATACTAAAGGGTTGAGAAACACTTGCATAAAAATATGTTTAATGAACACGCTGACTTAGGATCGCTTTTCTTCAACTTCTACCATATTACTACACAATTGCATTGTTAACTCTTTGACAAAAACAGAAGGTAGTTTTTACGATCAAATGTAGAGAAATGGACCAAACTTGACAGATGCGTTAATTTGTCTTATAAATAATACATGAAACGTATATAACATGTTCTTCGTGCTTTCTGTTTTCTAACTACAAACCCGACAAGCATTTTACTAATCGAAAATTCTCTCATGTTGGCCGAAATCCTTCGTTTGAGATAATTGAGATAATTTGCACATTTTGTTGTTCACGTAGTGCTGTCGTTCGTGTGTTGTAGGTACTTTATCGTACAGCTTTGAACAAACAAGCAATTATTATACCACTAATGTGGAGCAAAAATTTATAGCTTCATTTCAACAATTTAGAAGATGATTTTTATCCCTCACGTTAGGATACATATAGTTCACGCAACCACACATTACTATAAAAGTGTATTTCAAGATCCGATTAAAGAAAACAAAAGGAATAATTCGAGTGTGATCTTGTAGAAGCTTGCTACAATATCTGTAATAATTATAGCTCGACATATAAAGTATACGATCCTACAGAGAAAACATTCGGAGTATAAATTCAGAAGTGATATGAATTTAATTGTTATTCAAGTGGATAGAATATATTCGTTCAAGATCGATGACTACAGCATTCAGTTTTATAGATATTGATCTAGAATTAATAAATTCCTCAAATTTATCAATATTTCCTCTGATTTACTGTTAGGCTTACGAATTTCAAAGAATTTTTCGAAAAGTTGATACACAGTATAGAAATTTTTTAGATATTATAAAGTAAAGTGGTTATCACTTACATTAGATCCTAAACGTGTTATTTAATTATTTGAATTTACGGTCTTATTATTTAAGCACGTAGAAGTGTCAAAAAATACTGAAAGATTTTATTAAACAATTTTACTGAAATTTCACAATATTTAATTCAAGGTCGAGAGTAATGGAGTATAACAGCATTCGGGTCAAAAGCTGACATGCAAAAATGCATTGTACCGCTTTCAAACCAAAGTATGCATACATGCAAAAGTAATTGTGTCGCTTTCAGGGTAAAGTGCGTACATGCAAGAATACATTATGCACACTGAAAAGTCAAACAGCGTATACTCTTGTGAAACGCTGTAAAAGTCGGTCAACCGTTTTAATTCTACAGTCTGTTCAAGCGAGAAGTTATAAAAGCTACTGCATGTACAAAGAAAAATGCATCAGGAGGGTTTCAGACCAAAGTGCGTACATGCAAAAGAACAAAATGCGAGTTTAAAAATTTCCTCACCGACGACTGGGAATGCGTACTTTCTAGTACATACATTAAATGTTTAGCGAGAAACCATAATTGCAGGCTAAAAAACTTGTCTTCTATTTACTGCTCCAAAATAAAATTTTTTTTCTAGATAGAAGTTAATATTTCCTTTACAAAACACGCAATCTCTTAATAAAATAAATCAAGTTCTCTTTCCGTCTAATACACATGTAAATCATGTTTTGCATAGAATCAGAAAAAAAATTTATAATAAAAAAATCATAAAAATGATGTCTTTAAAATATAAGTGTATAAGAAATAGGACCTACGTCCGGGCATAAGCTTGTGGTTTCGGTGTGTAAAGCCAGGATTTGGCGTCATTTTGGGTAACTTAGAACGTAGTCTGTATTCATTCTACATGGGGATATTATTAAAATTATTTTTTTAGGAAAACCCTGTAACAAGTAACATGCATCTTTATTTTCATTCCCCACATAGCAACACACGCCCGCAAACTTTTTTATGTGTAGTGCAGGCTGTCGTAACTTAAACACTAATTCTTATTTTTAAATTTATGTTTATGAGTTCGTCTTCCACATCCTTTTTTAGCCAGTGATTGGATATGTGCAGTATCTTCAGATTTTCTATCCGCAAATATAAGCAATTTCGTTTCTATGTCAATTCCACTAACTTCAACAATAACAAATTTTGCTACTCCATCTTAATTCACCCGAAGATGGTACATTGTCTTTATGGTTTGTTTATTTTCTGGTTAACAATCTTCTTATTACAGAGGAATTTGAATTATGTCGTAATAAAATCAGTAGAGTTATAATACTCTAACGGTTTAAACTCGCACAGCTACTAAAATCAAATTACCTCATTTTTAAAATATCCAAACATGCCATAGACCATTTATGCCATGAGGCATTTACGTCAGGGATTATTTGCACCATGGGCCATTTACGCCATGGGCCACTCACGCCGTGGGCCATTTACGCTATACGGGTGTGACGTCAGAGGTTAGACGACATATCTCTGAGTTAGGCCAGACAATTCATTTCTCGATTAGGTTAGGTTAACTCGATAATTTTCTAAAAAAAATTTTTAGGTTAGGTCAGCTCCTCCAGTGATATGATAGGTTAGGTTAGGATGCACTGGAAACTTCGTCCTGATCTAAAGGCTTTACTTCGAACAATATCGGGGCTAACCTAACCTAACTGGGAGAGGAGTCGTCTGACCTAACATAGATATATGTCGTCTAACCTATGACGACACGCCCATATGGCGTAAATGGCCCGTGGCGTAAATAGTCCATGGCGTGAATTGCTCATGACGTGAAAGACCCACGGCATAAATAGCTCACAGCATAAATGTCCCATAACGCGAATTGCTCATGGCATATTTGGATTTTTTTTAAAAGTGAGGTAATTTGTCTTTTGTAGCGGTACGATTTTTAAACCGTTAAAGTATTATAACACGATTGATTTTATTATATAACTAGAATTTCTGTGTAATAAGAAGATTGTTACAGAATTTTCATAAAAAATTAATTTTAATGGAAACGCCATGCAGAATAAACAAACAATGTGTTCTAAATTACGCAAAATGACCCCAAACCCAATTTCTTATACACCTATATGTTGAAGACACACTCATGAATGTTTATCACAAATTTTTTTTTTCGAATCCAATGCAAAATATGGTTTACAAATATATTATACCTAAGGAGTACTTGATTGATTTCATTAACTAATTTTGAGTCTTTTGTAAAGGAAATATTAACTTCTGGCTAAAAAAGCCTTTGCAGCAGTAATTACGAGACAAGCTCTTTAGTCTGCATTAATGTCTTTTATAAAGTGGTCAGTGCGGGAAATAATTGTTTAACATTACCGACTTTTAATAAAGCTGTTTATCTACAGTTACAGGATTATCAATACTTGGGTATGGTACGCAATTCTCTCCGCGAATGTCAATATCGGAATATTGTGAAATCGCCTTATCAGAAATACTGTAAAATTGTCCTATCAAAATAGGGCGAAATTGACAAAAGGTGCATCAAATTGCAGCGGAAGGACTTGATACCACATAAGTTGCAGAAACATATTTGGAAATATTAAACATTCTACAATGATTGTTCAATGTAAGACACAAGCAGCACAAAATTGTCCGTAGATTGTTTTAAAAATAAATATAGTTATGTTTAATATAATTCGTGCAAAGTATTGTAAACACCTAGAAAAAAAAATTGTTAAAATCATCAAGATTGTGAGTAATATAAGGTAAATTAACACAAAAATGATAAACTTCTTGTTGAGAAAGAAAGATTCCTAAAATCATAGTAGTAGTCGTCGGGGGAAGTTCTCGATAATTAGTACGTGCTTGAGATGTTGTAAAAGCTAAAACATGTAGGTGTAACCGGGTTATTGGACAGAAAGATTATAAAATATTAACGAGAAGTATACATATTCCATATGTGATTTGATTAGGGTGCAACTAACAGACGTAATTAGAGAATGTGTTAGAGCAACAAATGTATTAGGTACGATATTTTGTTGTACTTGAGTTTTTAAATGAAAAATTTGTATATCACTTTCGTTTTTTCCCACTCGAACTTCAGCTACGATCAGTGTCTTTCTACAGCTGTCGCTCGATTTTAATCTGTACATGACAATATTTTTGCAGGGCTTGCGTGTTTACACGCACAATTTGTCTATTTCTATCGTTTTTCCCTACTTAATTAACGACAGTGTTAGAATGTCTTCGACATCTTTCGGTTTCTTCTAAACAATATAAGACGCTATATTGCTGTGCTTGCACTCTAATGGATTTACCGCACACTTTTATTTCTAACACAATTTTCGACTTCGTTCGCATGTCTTGGAAATCCTTCGGCTCTTGTTCTATAGAGTATAGATAGCATCTTTCGTATGTAAGTTAGTATTCGGCAGTGGTAGAAATATACTGCATAACTTTAGTATTGGGGAATTAAAAATCGTTTAACGTATTATATACAAATGTCTAACTCGATTAAATTAGGAAATCAAAGTTTTGAATTTTAGTTGGAATATTTAACTAGACCGAAATTTCCTAATGCTTAACGTATAGCAAGCATCTAAGGAATCATATAGCGGATTTAATTAGCGGTGCGGATGCTTGATTAGGTATGCCTTTTAGATCTAGTCTGCCTAAGAAATATGGTACTACAAGACTAAAGGCATCAATACATACCTACATTGTTGGACATTGTAATACTGGGAAGTATTAAGAACAAAAGCAAGGTAATAAATTACGTAATTTTCGCTGACCTTGGAGTAACCGGATTCGTTTGGGTCTTCTCGGGCCAATTTTCTGAGCATTTGTATAAAAGCTCAGGCACGCTCCACGTTTTCCTAATATTGATTGGGGAAGCATGTAATTAACTCCAGTGCAGTTAAATTGCTTTGATCACTTGTTACGCCGAACAGGTAATTAGTGACCTGGATGTTGCTTTTGATTAATATTTTGTTTCTGTTCTCAGCCTTGGTTAACTCAATGTCATTATTCCTGTCTGCATGTGTAAAGAAGCTCACGAACTCATCGTAAAATGCGGAAAGCACTTTTGCATTCAGCTGTTAAAATTTGTAACTTACGAGATCGCAAATATTAAATATTTTGCAGCACTCGCGTTCGTTTAAATGTCCATCTTAAGAAACTTTTAATTTAAATGAGTTTTTCTAGTGCACACCGTTTCCGATTAATGCGGTTTTTGCATTCGTCGTATTTGCTATCAGTTTTAAAAGAAATATCGGTTAAGCTGCATATATTCTGGATTCATCTCCACATCATCGCAATTACTTTTAGCGTGCTTAGCATGCTGAGCTAACTGCATTATTTTGAATTCAACATGAAATTGCAATTAATTAGCCAGTTTTCGTAATCTAGTTTTACTGTATTATAATCGCCGATGTTGTTCCTGGTACCGTGGTAGTATACGATTTGAATAACTGGTCTCATGCCGTTGAACAGATCGAACCCCTGTTCGAAATTGTGATAATGCAAACTCGCAGACCCCTTCGTACTCTTTTAGATTATATCTAGTTTTGTCTACCAGTTTATGTACATCTCTTTGTGGAGCCCTCGCATCCGATGTAATGTCATAATCACTTAAACTCATTGTTACTTTCTTTGTTTTCGTACTGTAAAAACACTTCAGAACAAGCGTGTTTGTATTCGTAAACCAACGGAACGATCGAACGCACAGAATAGTTACAGCCTACATTTGTGGGTTCCTCGGGAGAGCAAAATCTACAAGTCTTGATCGGCGTCATAACTTGTCAAGAAAAGCGGTCTCCACGCGATGAGTTTATAGCTGGAACACTACGACATTCTATGACTATCGTAAAATCCATACACATATAAAATACTCGGTTTGACCGGAAATCGAGAACCAGCTGGACTTTTCACGTAACATACCTGGCCCTGTCATAAATAAGTAACAAAACTATTTATCGCTTTTTTCGAAATCCGCTAACATATAGGCTTGCACGCACTATTGCAGTTTTAAAATATTAATTAAAATATATGCTGTTTGTTGTATGCATTCGATGTCGAAGAAGGTAGCTTGGGATTATATCGGGAAACCGAAACAAATTTTTGTAATAGCAGCCAGAAATGTTTGGATCAGATCCAATAACGCCATTTTTTCATAATATTGTAAAAATCCCTGAAAGCTGTGGGTAAGAACTAACACAACACTGTAGCAACGCATCGTTCAGACAGGGCAGGGAAGGACGGTAGTATAGGTTTATTTGGTTTAGGAACGAGAGACCACAGGGGAAATAGGCTGGTAGACTTTTGCGACAAAAGCAATTTAATCATCTCATTATTGTATCATCATGCTGAAACGTTTTGGATTTCCTATAGTAAAATTAAACTTAAATAGAGGTGAGTGAAATTGTTGCAGTGTGGACGGTCCTTTAATTCGAACTCTTTCATTTTAGTTATAGCAACTAATAAGAAAAGTAGTTTTAATTCGTTTTGTTATTGAGCATAGATTTAAAAAGAGCTTTCAATAAAATTCACCCGTTATATCTAGTTTTTTGTGTACTATATAGATTAATCCTTTAAAGAACTAATATAATGCAATAATTATATGATCTAGCCTCGTTTGTACATAGCAAACCTCATTTAAATAATGCCGTTCTAAGTAGAATCACTCGCAAGTGTGAGAACTGAAAGTTGAGTTGTTCGTTTGGGTTTTTGTTTTAAGTTAGAGAGTCGAATTTCGCAAAAACATAGGAAAACATGGCTCGTTTGGAGAAGTTTATTTTACGATTTAGTTTGCAGGTGCAGTAATGTCTTCTTGAACGCCATGTGGTTGAATCCAGAACATTAGCAAGTGAATTATTTCTGTAAAGTACTGGTATTAATATTAACATAATTTTCGTTCATAGCGCAATTAATTTTGGGTGAACTGCAACTTTATTTAGAGTAATATGACATAATTTAAATTGATACTTGGATTAGGAAATATTGTTTCAACTTATAAATTATGGTCTGGCATGAAGCGTGATAGCAGTTATATTAGATGCATTTTCATATTGATTTAAAAATCTTTATTGGTTTTTTTAAATATTAAAAAAGGTTAGACAATTTATTTTTGAAGCAGTTGGTGTTGTTGCCTTGCCAGATGTTTCTACGTGACAAACAACACCGTGTTCAAGTATTGTAAGTGGTTTTTTCAGTCATCTGAAAACTGGTTCTTGAAATTTCTAAATTATCACAAGTAATGATATGGGCGGGTGCTATAGCAATCTATTATCGATGACATTAAATGTTTTATTTAATGTTTGTTTACATCTTTATGTATTGTTGGAAGCACAGGAAAATTTTAGGGGTATTTGATTAAAAGTAGGTTAATGTTAAGTGCAAATTATCAATTCGAATTTCAACTCTTATGTCACACATTAATAGAACTAAGCATTTCAAGTTATGTTTTGGTTTGCAATTTAGGGTTAGATTTACTCGTGAAGTGGAATTTGAAATTTAATGGAGATCCTAATGTGCTTATGGTACACAACTTTCTTGAAAGAGTTGAAGAGCTCAGGTTAGCCCGTATGTGTCTGAATTCCAAGTATTCGAGTCAGTGATCGATCTCTTTGAGTCGAGAGCCTTACTGTGGTAACGGGGTAACCGACATTGCTTTTCTAATTGCCCGACTTTAGCTAATTTATTATTACGTCATTTTGAACCGCCTGATTGTAAGTGAAGACTGTTTAATGATATCGTTTAATGATATCGTAATGATATCCATCGAAAAGTATTGTTGACTACGTCACGTGCATGACTTCCATGTTTCGTCGGTATGGTTCTTCACCTGAGGATGTTCAATAGTCCATTGTGTCTCGTAAACTTACTCCATTTTATAGAAATCATTTGCTACAGTCCGCTCCATGCAGAAACTAGAGGACGAATATCTGAAGTTGGAGCTGAAAAAGTTTAGAGTCGATAGTTATGAACCCTTTAGCCAAGACACACACGCATACCTTGAACAGGATTTTGCTTAAAGTCCGCCGCGATTGGGAAACACCATTACTTGACATGACCGATGAGTCAAGATTCTTACTATACTTACTGCTAGATCAAATACTTCTTCTGTAGCTTCTTCTGTTACTGTTCCTGTGTCTACTTTACTCGTCAGATCACATGCTTTAACCGCGACCAACCTGGTAATGTGGCGCCACATTGTATTTGTACTCAAGTACGCCATTGACATGGTGGTGGGCATAAGGCAGTTACTCGACGCAACTGTCTTAAGTGTCAAATTTCTTCTATCTCTAGTTCTACGTTTTTTTCTATACCTCATCTTGGCCACCCTACTCCTACCAAAATATACTATCCTTCGGCAAATATATCTTCAAACAATACTTCAAATTTTGTCTTTAGCTATTAGAACCGTGATCATACGGGTGATATGTATTCACTTACACGTCAGGCTCTGCCTCAGCAACAATTTGAGCCAATAATTCAAACTAGTAACATACAGGTAACAACAAAAGAGTGTGTTCCTGCTGCCTTAAATAATACTGAATAGGAAATACCCGTTGAAGCTAGTAAACCAGTATCTATAACGCCTGTTGCTGTTGTTGAGGAACCAAATCCTATATTGTGGCTGAAGTTTTATCTGATTCGGTTCTTTTATCTAACGTTGACACTTTTACAACCAATGCTAAAAATAAACAGGCTTCTCCAAAGAATAATGACTTTTCAAACCTACAACAACCGCTACCACCAAAATCGTAACCACATCCTCAACCTCATGCTACAACTACAACACTAGCAGTGGTTTCTGTTTCGCAGAAAACTGTCCAACCAATATTACCACCTGTTCCAGTAACCCAACTACCGAAAAACCGACTAACAAGAGAAACAAAAGACAGACAATATTCTATGTTGATTCAGAACTTGAAGATGTAGGTTGGGAAAATTGGAACTTGAGAGAGCATCTTAAGGTGTTTGACGCGACGGGGACCACAAACATGCCCATCTCGGCAACCCTAGTGCTCCTGATCGCGCATCGTTTTTCTGCTGACGTCGCAAACCTTTTAACCCCATTACTAGTCCTCGGCGTTCCAATATTTCTATGCTGACTGCCACACCTTAGGACTTGATTTTTGGACTTCACGATTTTTCTTTTTCTAAATAATTTTCTTGTTCTTATTGGTTTTTTGCCTTTTTTTTGTTTCGTTCCTCATACTTAACCCCGCGTGGATCCGCATTAGAATTTCCACAGTACCCCTGCCTGTCGTAAGAGACGACTAAAACGGTCCAACACACCCTCCCAAGACACTCTCATCACTCCCTCTTCGGGTACACTGCCGCAAATTTGTTTACTTAGCTCCAACATTGGGCACTAATGTTACAATTTTTCTTGCAGCAAGTTGAATGCCGGTTGGAACGAAAAACTGTACGGGTACGATTGTCATGAAAGATGAGTGCAACAAACGTAGCTTTTCCTAAAGTCATAATTCAATAAAAATGAAATTTTAATCCGTAATAAAAGACTTTGAGGAAAGTTTCGTACTAACTCTAAACTCTAATTTCAGCGGAGTTTAATTAGACTAGCAGGGGGTTCGTTACGGATTGCCCTTAAGCGCCACTACCCTTAACAAATGTGAACCAAAAATACCACCCAGAAAGTGTAGGAACTAAACGGTAATTAACGGATCTTAGCGTAAGTGCTAGAGTTGAAGTACTCTCGTTGTGTAACTTTAAAGAAAAGGTACTCATGAGTACGTAACTTTTTTCTATAAGTTGCACCCTACCCTTTTCCAGGTGTTTTAAAAAGGATAGGCGCACGACAGAGCATAAAAAAAATTACACTCTGGCACAGCTAGCATCGACCGTTGAGGTTGCAGAGGCTGCAAGAGACCTAAAATCTCGAAGGGGAGAAAATTTGTGAATTAATAACTGTAAATTAAACAGCTGTGAGAAACTATGAAAAGTTATATAGTGTGTTTATTAAATTTTATAGAAAATAAATTTTTGAACAAAACATAAATATTCTATGAAGTCATATAAAATGAAAGGATCAGTAAAGATTATGATACTTGTTTCTTTTTTTTGCAACTAGTCAATGTAGGTACATAAGTCTAAGAGAGTTTTTTAAATATGTGAATGTAACATATAAAAAGTCAATAAAATATTTAACGTGAACTAAACGTTCAAAAATACAAAGAAAAGTATCTTGTGCTTTTAAATGCTTAACGAAATTAATAAATGTACTTTACTACCATAAGTTTCATGAAACATGTGGCTTACATTTGGACAGTATGCGTCCAGTAAGACTATGTATAAAAAGAATTACTATTTGTGAACACCAGATAAATTATCTGTAAGATTTATATGTTTTACAAGTGTAACATAAAGAGAAAATTTAATATTGTATAAATCAGTTCATTAAATTTTGAGTAGATAAATAGTATTTTAGTTTGTCATACCTGACATGTGCATTGAATAACATATTTTTTTGTTACCCTGATATTCTTGAACGGAACATCTGTAGAAATCCAAATCACATGTGTAGAAACTGCAGGAGTCCCAGGTAACATCAAAATAAAACAAATGGTGAGGTAGAATTCGCTAGCATACAAACAAGTTGAAAAACATTATTCTGTGTTAACTTCATAGATCCATATTTAACCAAAATTTAAGAGAGTAATTAATAAAACTAAAATGTATGTTGCGGTAGCTTAATTTAAATGTACAACGCCATCGTCATCTCATGGTCAAACGACAGCAAAACACATTTGCTTCTTTACGGAGCGTAAGGTGCAAATATAGGAAAACTGAGGGTAGAGAACGACCCTAAAATACAATATGTGAATTAGTTAACACGCAAAAAAGTCAAAAGGAAATTAAAATACATCTGTTAATTTCTTACCATCGGAAAAGCAATCCGGTGGGATTCGCAGCCCATGAAGGAAGGAAACGCTAGACAAGATAGCTGTAATATTATTTAAATGATTACACATCTTTTATTTAACAAAATAATACATACTTGATACGACCTCATGGTCAATTTTATCACCTTGAACTCAAAAGCGACCTGTTGTGCACAAGTCAAGACAAGAAATAAAACTTTTGTCAGAACGTTTTGACAGGCAAACAATCTGTCTCAAATATCAGAGCGGGGTATTTAGGATTGTAAGGAAAGAAAACTATAGAGCTCTTCTGCAAAGTAAGTGTGAAATTAAATACCAAGAATACTGGATTGTAGGCAACTTTACAAACAAGTATGAATATTAGAAAAACAAAACACGGTACTTTATAAAGTACTATAACCTTCTTATATTCTGAGATTATAATAAATCTATTAAAGTAAAATCTGAGGTTTAAAGGGAGAGATAAATCAAGCTGAAACGTGGCGTTTACCATAGGTAAAATGACATGTTTCACTGCCCCGGAACAAAAGAAAAAAATATATGAAGATATATTTTTTTATAAAATCCAAAATTGGATTGAAGTGAAAGACTTATTAAAAGAAAATAAAAAATTGTTTGAGAAAAAAAATTTGAGAAAAAGAAAATAAGTTTGGGAAAAAAATTGTTTAAAAAAAAATGTTTGAAAAAAATGTTTGAGAAAAAAATGTTTAAAAAAAATGTTTGAGTGGTGGGATATCTAACGCGTATCACACGTCCCAAAGGGAAACAAAATTGGTAAAGTCAATAATCCGTGAAGTCAAAATCAGTAAGGACTAAACCACTCGACACGGGTAAAAAGATTAGAAATAAAACAAAAAATTGTAGAAAAATGGCAATGGGGGTTATAGGAGGGTATAACTGTTGTACACCAGTTATGTATGTAAGTGTGTGGGGCTAGATATGATATGTCATCAAAAAAAATATTACATCAAACACGTGTAATGTTACAAGAAAAAAAATTTTAGTTAAGAAAGATTATGTTTAGTATTATTTAAGTTAAGGTAGGTATATTTAGAAAATTTATTAAGTTTATATCAGTGCCTGTATATGGCTTTAAATCTTTTATGTGCCAGTTATTTGTCTTTGACCCATCTGGGTTAGTAAGATTATAAATTAAATTAGATAGTTTTTATTAACTGTACATAAAATATATTTGGGTGCAAGTTTTGCAGTAAAAACATCAGCGGCACTAGACAATACTTTGTTTGTTCTCCAAACTGTATCACCTACATTGAAAGTAAATGGTCTACGTCGTAAATTGTAACGACTAGACATTTTTATAGGCAAGATGTAATCTATTTTTACATCTTTGAAGAGATTAAAAGACCTTGTTGGTCGGTAGAATATGCGGTCCTATCTTCAGGCATTATATCTACGTCATCAGAGGGTTTATAAGACGAACTATAAAATTTTCCTGAAATAGGTACATGTCTACCAAAAATTAAAAATTTGGCGAAAACCCGTCACCTCATGTTTTGCTGAATTTATAGCGTACTGAATTTTTGCTATATTTTCATCCCACATGTTGTGTGTTTCGACATATGATCTAATCGCCGTACCTACAGTTTTATTTATTCGTTCTACAAAATTACATTGTGGGGAATATACTGCAGTGTACCATATTTTTCAACATTATAATTAGCAATTAAATTTTTAAAATGTTTCCAGATAGTTGTGATCCATTATCACATATTACAAATTTAGGTACCCCGTAGGTTAGAAATACTTTATTTTCGATATGTTTTCGATATTTGGTGCTGTAGCACTATGTAAAGGAAATAATAAAGTGAATTTAGAAAACCAGTCTCCTACAACAAGTAACCACTTGTGTCCTTGTTTTGACCTAGGAAGGGGTCCTATGAGGTCTAAAGCAATTGTGTGAAACGGAAATGTAACATCTTTTCTTTACCTGCTAAACCTAATGGTTTCATATTTGATGCTTTTGTGCTCCACATATTAGACAATTTTACAATACTTTATGACGTCATATTTCATTTTAGGCCAGTAGTAATTTTCTTGAAGTCTAGCTAATGTTTTATAAAATCCAAAATGTCCAGCAGTAGGTGGATCATGACAAGTAGAAATTACTTAATTTCTTTGTTTAATAGGTACTAGGATTTTCCAATTATTTATATTCGTAGTTAACGGTAAATTTGAAGGTAGGAATTTGTATAACAAACCGTTTTCTATTTTCCATTGCGGATAGGTATCTGGAGAATTTATAATTTTATTTTTTAAAGATACATAGTAATCATCTATGTTAGCTAAATCTATTTCTAAGGTATTTAAATTTACAGTGTTATCTTGTGTTGATCGACTAAGGGAATCAGGTATTACATGTAGCTTGCCTTTACGGTGAATTAAATCGAAGGTATGTTGTCTTAAACGGGTGGCCCATCTTGCCAGTTTCCCAGAAGGATTTTGGATATTATTGAGCCATAACAGACTGTGATGATCTGTTATGACTGTAAATTTTGTTCCTTCTATCCACGGACGGAATCTTTCTATAGAAAAATAACTGAGAGACATTCGCGTTCTGTAACGGAGTAATTGCGTTCAGAACGTGTAAGTGATCTGCTTACGTAAGAGATAATGTGATCTTCACCATTTAGATTTTGTAATAGAACTCCTCCTAAACCAGTATTTGATGCATCAGCTTCTATCGTGAATGGTTGATTGAAATCAGGTTGAGATAAGATAGGCTCAGATACTAAGATTTGTTTTATTTTAGAAAAGCTGACTCAGCCTCGAAATTCCAAACTATTGGTTGTTTTTCTTTTCCCTTTTAACAGATCATTAATAGGAGACATAAGGGTAGAAAAGATTTTATAAACCTTCTATACCAGCTAACCATGCCAACAAAACGTTTAATTTGTGTGGTTGTTTTAGGTCTTGGATAGTTAGTCATTGCTGAAATTTTTCTGGATCTGTTCTAATAGAATTTGAACCAACAATGTATCCTAGGAATTTTAATTTTTTAAAAACTCACATTTTTGAGATTTATAGTTAAATTTGCATCTTGTAAACGGTCACGAACTGTTTCTAGTAACTTGATGTGTTCAGAAAATGTTGAAGATATAACTATAATATCGTCGAGGTAACAGAAAATATGGGGTTCCAACTCCGGTCCAAAAATAGTATCAACGAGACGTTGTTGTGTTTGTGCAGAGTTTCTTAAACCGAAGGGAACTGTAACGAACCTAAATTGGCCTCTGGAGATTACACTAAAGGCTGTTTTGTCCTTAGACTCTGTAGTTAAAGGTAGCTGCCAAAAGCTATGTCTTAGATCAAGACTAGAAATGTATGTAGCACCTCTTAGCAAATTCAAAATTCGGTCTACATTAGGCATGGGGTAGCTATCGTGGGTAGTTATTTCATTTAGAGCTCTTCCATCAAAACAAACTCTATAGTCACCAGAAGATTTTTTAACTAGTAAGATAGGAGAACACCAAGGTGAGGTACATTTTTCAATTACACCCAGCTCTAACATTTCATCTAATTTTTCATTCAATATTTTTGACATATATGGAGACATTGGGTATGGACGTTTTCTGATAGGTTTGTGGTCACCAGTGTCAATATTCATATAAATTTTATCAGTGCGACCTATATTTGTATCAGTGCTTGCAATTAAATTGAAGGAATCTATTATTTGTTTTGCTTTAGGTAATTGTGTAGGAAGTAAATCGTCTAACGTGCAAAGTTTATGTTTATCTAAATTTTTTAAAGGAACTTTTTCCACAGGTATAGGTATATTTGTAGATGTGTGAACATCCCAGGAATTATTTTTAAAATTGATAGATAGTTCAAACTTTTTCGCAAAATCTGAACAAAAAATAAATGAGTGAGGTAGTGTAGGAACGACTAAACAAGTAATGAAACAACATGTGTCACCTATAAAAATAGGCAAGTCTAACGTACCAGAAATATTTTGTGGAGTGCCATCTGCAGTTAGTAATTTATGTGTAGTTAAAGGAAATATATTTAGATTTAAGGTTTTTATTATAGGTATGCCTATAGATCCTATAACAGAAATGTTACTTCCCGAATCGAAAAGTGCAGTTATATAAATGTCTAATAATTTTACTTTAAGATATGGTCTAGTATCTAAATGTTTTGTAATTAAATTATAAGTTTCTATTGAATGTGTTTTTGATTTATAGAAGTTTCTAACAGTAGTCAACCATTTTGACCAGTTATCATTGTTTTGAGACATTTTATGTAAGTTAAGGTAATTTTTCTTAGACAAACTTGTTAAGTTATAATTTTGTTTTATAACAATGATTTATTTTGAGGGTAAGGTAGGTTTTGTATAAGGTAAAGTAGGATTTGTACTAGGTAGAGTAGTCATTTGTTTTTAGAAAAATAGTGGTAGAGACAATTTTATTTGGTTTAAGATAATTTTGGGTAGCCATAGATATCTCAGTACAGGGTTGGCTATATGTCCTGTACTTTTTTATTCGTTTTTTGAGCAAACGGGACATGTGGATATTTTTACATTAGGAATGCCACATCTGTAGCAGAAAATTTTTCTTTTAATATTACAATTAGGATATGTGTGATCTGATTTTAAACAGTTCCAACATTTACTTGTGGTATGTCTATAGGTATTTGAGAAATAACGTGTATTTTGAGTTGAAAGAAAAGTAGGTAAATTTGTATTTATATTTTTATTTATTGTGGTATGTGGTTGTGTTTGAATTTTTGGAATCGTATTATATTGTATGGCATTTAATTGAGACGAAGCATTTTGTATTTTAGGTTTATTGTTGTATGTCCAAGTTTTCGGTTTACTTTCTTGAAATTTTTGTGTATAAAGATTTTGTGGAAAAGAATTTTTGTTTTGTAGTGAAACAGAGGTAGTTGGTTTAAATGAGTTATTATTAGATATAAGTTGATTTTTTATACGAAAAGATTCTTCTAATCTTTTTGTAGCTGTAACGAGATCTGAGATAGTATTAATTGTAGGTAGAATTATAGAAAGTGGTGTAATAAAATCAGGTAATAGATTTTGTGAAATAATTTGTATTCTTGTTGATTCTAAAGGTAATTTTTGAAATCTGCGGAATAAATTCTGCATTTTCATTATATAGATAGTCACTGCTTCATTCGTCTTTTGTTTTCTAAGTCTTATTTCGTCCCATAAAATAGTTTCTATGTTAGGAGGTAGAAAATCTTGTTTTAAACGAGTTATTAAGGAGTTCCAATCTGTTACAGAGTGTTTTATTTCCTATACCAAACAATTGCATCTCCGTCAAACAATTCCATCGCAGACGAAAACAGCTCTTGTAGTGAAACATTTCTGGTTTCAGCTAATTCAGATACTCTTTCTAAAATTCAAAGACTGTGTCTGGTTTACCATTAAACTTTATTGACCAAGAAGAAATTGGAGTAGGATTAGATATATAAGTTACTGTTGGTGGATGAACATTTATTGTGGGGGTAGTATTTGTTAAAGGTACATTAATTTTACCGGTAGTAATTTCATATTTGTCTATTTTTAATGAAGTTCTGCATCTAACAAAGTGCAGTTGAATAACTTTCATTTTTAAAAGTTGTTACAATTTCATTATCATTATCAGGAATAGTTAATCGGTTTATTCTGCCACATACATGCGCCAGTCGAGACATAATTCTTTTATAAAGTGAATCTTTAACATCACCATCAAATTCTTCTATTAAATTCGTAATTGAATTTATAGTATTAGTTATTTGCTCACTATCTTGTTCGAAAGTTATAGTATATTGAGATAGTTCTTTATGTGGTGGTGGTTTATTTAATTCAATTCTTAATTGACGAGCCAAAAGTTTTCTTTTATCCTCCATAGTTCTCTTTTTTGAACTAATGGACCTTATGTAAAGTTCATACTCAAGCTCCTCTATTAGTAAATAACCTGCTTTTAAGTATGCTTCCATTTTAGTTTTTATATTTTACAAAAGAATATTTATTTATATTTCAAGGTAAAAATAGGTATAAAATAAATGTTGGCTTCACGTGACAGTGTATGCAGGAAAAAAACGAGATACGTTGAGCGACACGTGCAACCATGCACGAGAAAAAAGAAAGATACGTTGGGTGTCACGTGTAAACGTACGCAAGAGAAAAAAATGAGACAGGTTTGGCGTCACGTGGAAGCGTGGATATGTGCTGTATAAAATATTAAAGAAACAAAACGCGTTGTATAGAAAATTTAAAGAAAAATATCGTCGGGTTGTGTTATGTCAAAAATTTAAAAAAATTTATATTGGGCGCAACGTGTATGCGTGTGCCTGATATAGAGAAAAATATTAGAAATTTGGGTGCCACGTGTAGACGTGGGTGAGAGAAAAAAAATTAAACCTGTTGGGCGTCGCGTGTAAACGTAGCCAGGTATAGAAAAAAATTCGTGTGTCAGATATAGAAGAAAAAAATAGGGAGGTTTGGCGTCACGTGGAAGCGTGGATATGTGCTGTATAAAATATTAAAGAAACAAAACGCGTTGTATAGAAAATTTAAAGAAAAATATCGTCGGGTTGTGTTATGTCAAAATTTAAAAAATTTATATTGGGCGCAACGTGTATGCGTGTGCCTGATATAGAGAAAAATATTAGAATTTGGGTGCCACGTGTAGACGTGGGTGAGAGAAAAAATTAAACCTGTTGGGCGTCGCGTGTAAACGTAGCCAGGTATAGAAAAAATTCGTGTGTCAGATATAGAAGAAAAAAAATAGGGAGGTTTGGCGTCACGTGCAAACGTGCGCGGGAGAAAAAATGGAGAGAGAAAAAAAGAAAAAAATTTAGGTAGTTGGACGCTACGTGTAAACGTGCGCGAGAGAAAGAAAGAAGATAGGTTGGGCGCACGTGCACCCTACCCTTTTTCCAGGTGTTTTAAAAGGATAGGCGCACGACAAAGCATAAAAAATTACACTCTGGCACAGCTAGCATCGACCGTTGAGGTTGCAGAGGCTGCAAGAGACCTAAAATCTCGAAGGGGAGAAAATTTGTGAATTAATAACTGTAAATTAAACAACTGTGAGAAACTATGAAAAGTTATATAGTGTGTTTATTAAATTTTATAGAAAATAAATTTTGAACAAAACATAAATATTCTATGAAGTCATATAAAATGAAAGGATCAGTAAAGATTATGATACTTGTTTCTTTTTTTGCAACTAGTCAATGTAGGTACATAATTCTAAGAGAGTTTTTTAAATATGTGAATGTAACATATAAAAAGTCAATAAAATATTTAACGTGAACTAAACGTTCAAAAATACAAAGAAAAGTATCTTGTGCTTTTAAATGCTTAACGAAATTAATAAATGTACTTTACTACCATAAGTTTCATGAAACGTGTGGCTTACATTTGGACAGTATGCGTCCAGTAAGACTATGTATAAAAAGAATTACTATTTGTGAACACCAGATAAATTATCTGTAAGATTTATATGTTTTACAAGTGTAACATAAAGAGAAAATTTAATATTGTATAAATCAGTTCATTAAATTTTGAGTAGATAAATAGTATTTTAGTTTGTCATACCTGACATGTGCATTGAATAACATATTTTTTTGTTACCCTGATATTCTTGAACGGAACATCTGTAGAAATCTAAATCACATGTGTAGAAACTGCAGGAGTCCCAGGTAACATCAAAATAAAACAAATGGTGAGGTAGAATTCGCTAGCATACAAACAAGTTGAAAAACATTATTCTGTGTTAACTTCATAGATCCATATTTAACCAAAATTTAAGAGAGTAATTAATAAAACTAAAAATGTATGTTGCGGTAGCTTAATTTAAATGTACAACGCCATCGTCATCTCATGGTCAAACGACAGCAAAACACATTTGCTTCTTTACGGAGCGTAAGGTGCAAATATAGGAAAACTGAGGGTAGAGAACGACCCTAAAATACAATATGTGAATTAGTTAACACGCAAAAAAGTCAAAAGGAAATTAAAATACATCTGTTAATTTCTTACCATCGGAAAAGCAATCCGGTGGGATTCGCAGCCCATGAAGGAAGGAAACGCTAGACAAGATAGCTGTAATATTATTTAAATGATTACACATCTTTTATTTAACAAAATAATACATACTTGATACGACCTCATGGTCAATTTTTATCACCTTGAACTCAAAAGCGACCTGTTGTGCACAGGTCAAGACAAGAAATGAAACTTTGTCAGAACGTTTTGACAGGCAAACAATCTGTCTCAAATATCAGAGCGGGGTATTTAGGATTGTAAGGAAAGAAAACTATAGAGCTCTTCTGCAAAGTAAGTGTGAAATTAAATACCAAGAATACTGGATTGTAGGCAACTTTACAAACAAGTATGAATATTAGAAAAACAAAACACGGTACTTTATAAAGTACTATAACCTTCTTATATTCTGAGATTATAATAAATCTATTAAAGTAAAAGTGTATATTAAGGTTCAATGGACTTTTTAAAGTAAAATCTGAGGTTTAAAGGGAGAGATAAATCAAGCTGAAACGTGGCGTTTACCATAGGTAAAATGACATGTTTCAAAGTATTAAATAAAAAGATATTTGTGTAAAAGAAAAAGAACATAAAATGTGAATACACTGGCTGTGTATACTTGGACTCATACCTACATGAACGCTCTGTTTATTATGGAAAAAGATACTCATCATTTTTAATATAATGTTTTTATCGTTAACCTTTCAACTTTTATTGGAAATTTTATAAACAAGTGTTGATACTGCCTATAGCATGGTTACATACTGAAATCATAAGATTGAATAACGAAAATTATGTTCTATTTCTTTTTAAATAATTATAACTAACGTGTTTTAACATATTTACAAAAAAATGGATTAAGTATTTTTGGTAAGACAAAAATACATTATGTATCTGTTATCAAAATATAGTGAACTTATGTTCAAAAATCCTACAGCCATATTTAGCGAATATTTAAGTATCTTTCAAATCTGAACCATAAGCTGTACATGTTGGATCTAACTTTATTTATTAATCAAAGAGGGGTATCAATAAAAATATTATTAGCTTTTTAAATCTATAGTATACTACATTGACTGTACTTCAGTATAATATCAAATGGGATTAGATTCTTTATCATAATAGAATTTAAATTTCTAATGGTGTTAGAATGTAAAGTTAATTTAAATTGATCCAAACTGACTTCTATAATCTTAAATTCATGAAAAAACTAAAAAAGGGAATAAAAATTAGATGGTAGTACATACTCAAGCGAGTAATTGTCTTTATGTTGTCCTCTCATGTGCAAACCACGAAAGAGAATTTTACTAGATCACCACGCATCATACATCAAACAAACAGCTGTTTACCATACATTAAATTATCAGATACTGGATTCGGAGAGAAGTTTTCTACATACTGCTTCCTTATTGTGTACCAACAGATTGTAGAATGGAAGTTAATAAATTATTTCAAAATATTAAAACTCTGTTTAAACTTAATTAAAATTGGTTTATTACTTTGTTTATTATTTTGTTGCGCCGTAAAAAAGAAAATTAGCTGTATTTAAAAAAAATGAAAATTATTAACAATTTAATTTGAGATTTTACCAACATATTGTGTCTGTTCTTTCAGACACCTACACCAATAATCATTAAAGCGAGCCTTACGTGGCCAGTAGCTGATTTCTTTGCCTTATTCTTCAGATAAGGGTAACAAGCAACTGTTGGATTGAAACAACAAACAGGGATCGAAAGGCTAGAACAGAACGAGCATACTCCAAATGCTGTTTGTGAGCCCGTAATCACGATGTAATGCAACAAAATGACTAAGAATAGCTTGAAATAGTTTTGCTTATTACAAAGTTAAAGGTTTATGTAAATTTTTTTCAATGAATTTAATATTACTGTGTAGGTTAAAGGTCAACGTGTGTAAATAGGGCTAGAAGGTATT